>OZ012708.1:42524691-42995295 GCA_963942595.1 Cylloceria caligata
GAACAAAACGTATCATGGGTCATCACCAAAGATCCAGTCCGAAATCCTCACGTAGTGCATACCTCTTTAATCTTCTGATACCAATTTAACAGGTTGGTGAAAAGTCGACTACAGATGCAAATCACATTGACATCTCTATAAAGAGAATAAGAGAGTAAAAATTGGATGGAATAGGATCTGGATCTATGCGATATTTATTAAGAGAGAGAGAGAACGTCGCACGCATGTGGTAATAAATTTGTTTAATTGCATCCGTTCGGTCAACACGTCTATGTTCTCGGTACAAGATATCAACCCTTAATGCCAATGACTCTGCGCTTCCAGAATTTTATTATGGTCCCCATATTATATACACATCATAGACAATGTACAATAAACACGAAATCACCGAGTATTCATCGTTCACTTGCGGAAAATCATGTGGCAATAATATTTCATCTCTCGTTGACATATGGTAAACCTAATGATGCACGGAGAGGTAAATTGTATCGTAAAAGTAATGCGTGGCAACGCGCTTATCGTTTCGTTGCATGAAACGTTTATCATAAGGATTACGGTATAGACAATAAAAGTTACTTCTGCGTTTCACCATAAGTTTCTCGTAAAATAGTTTGTGGTCCCTCTGGTACAATACAGCGCAGTAGACAAGCTACATTTTGCTCTTTATACTCGTATATACAATGCAGGTCATATATACTCACAGCATAACGTTGAACCTCGATGGACCTCGGTCAATACCCATCGCGTCAATCATAGTCACGAGCTGCCATGAAATATAATAACATAACCGAATTGATTGATTGATTGTTCGTTAGTGTCTAGAGAAACGTACGAAACCAATATAACATCCTCAATTTTGGGTTACGAAAACTGCCGGAATCTCTGTCAAGTATACAGTATTTTTGAAAAAGTTCCAAGTTACTACAAAACAAGAGTCACTGTTTAATATCAAAGTCTGTCAAACTCTAATTAACGTTGCAGGTTATTACAATACAAGACTCACTGTTTAATATCAAAAGCCAACGAATTCGAACTCGAGTCAACGTTCGGTTGGTCTCAGCTCACAAGCGGAAAATTTAACCGAACATTTTCCCATATATATATACGAACTGTACGTGCTTACGTTGCACACTATGCAAGGAATTTGTTATCATAGCCCATGTACGCGTAGAACCGAGATAACTTTACCGTGTAGATGCTGCTGTATGAATAACGTATGGTTATATGCAGTGCGACACGAGAAGAGAGTTCTGGTATCGCGGGAACCGGTCACCCGTCATCTCTTGTAATATATGCGGACAGGCCAATGTATGGACATATTCTCACTTCCACTGTAATACAGTGCATGCCGGACATATGGTAAAAATATATGAAAAACGAGAGACAATTGATCGCTAGTGTGGTTAATGGAAAGAAGAAGCTTTTAGAAATGTATGGAGTATGGTTGGCACTTCCACTTCAATACTATCTGTCGTCTCATATGAAAAAAAAAAAAGTATTCTCAACAAGTATGCTGTAGAACATGAGAAAAAACGTTACTATTTCATTATTACAAACATTTTTTTGTCGATCAATGTTTCTAACAATAGAATTTTAAAAAAAAATTAATTCTAAAAACTCCCGACTGCAAAAAACGATAACAAACGGGACTTTAACTTTAAAAAGTTTTCATATGAAAATAAATCTAAAAAGGATGAAATAACTTTCGATGTAATTTTAATTAACTTCATATTTTAATTACAATAATTCATTTATGGTTGTCACTACAGCTGAGCGATGTCTTCGTCTGCGTCAGAAAACGTCCATATCTTATATAATTTTTCTTTTCAATCATAGTCCAGACGCCAGTATGTTTCTCGATATGTAACGTGATACGATAGAAATGTTCAGGAGACATCTCCCGACTGTAGTGACAGCGGTAAATAAATTATTTTTGTTAAAATATGAAGTTAACTGAAATGACATCTCAAGTTATTTAATCCTTTTTAAATTTATTCTCATATGAAAACTTTTTAAAGTTAAAGTTCGTTTTATAATTTTTGCAGTCGAGAGTTGTTTAAATAAAATTATTTTTTTTATTTCATACTTTTTGAAGCTCAATGTGATTTTCTACAGTATTTTTATAATTACTATATATTTTTATGGTTACTAGATTTTTTAAAACTAAAACAGCTAAATCATTTTTAATAATTCTATTTTATATATATTTTTTTATGTATTTAGAATTAAAGCGACAAAAGTAATTAGAAAATTGCGTTGTGCTTTTATTAATTTCTAGCTGTTAACAACATCTCTGATGTATAACAAACTTATTAAAATTGACATGCTGTTGACATGAATCTTTAGTCGATTCGGACAACATCGAACACATAGAATCTGGCGTATTCGTGCCTTGCCAGTGAAACGCATACTCTTTTCTTTTTGCCCTAAGGGCAGTCGGGAGTAAAAATGGGATTTGAACATTCTTAACCTTCTTTTATACGTTTAGAAGGACAGACAATTTTTTTGTTAAGTCTTCACTTTTTTGGGTGGTTTTCCATCTGGTTTTTGCAAGGTAGATGTAATCTTGGCTTAGTTACCACAAGGAAATTAACACTAACTAAACAACCACAAAAACTAGATCAGTAATTATTGTTTTGAGAAATCTCAACATCGTTGTTTTTTTTTTTTGTTTTTAATATTGTACTTTGACATTTTGGAAGAGAATCAAAGAGGATTGATCGACTTAAAAAATTCAATTTTTGTCTTTAAGTAAGCCACAAAGCTGTCAATTAACAGAAAAATCTGAAAATTAACAAGAAAAAGAACTAAATACGAAGTTCACGGCAACGTCAACTTATCTTGGGGTGGACGTTACGAGAATCGCCACCGCAAGGAATTTCTTCTTTTATTTACGCTTCCTTCTAATCGATCCCATAGCAAAAAAAAAACTAACACCGACTCATCTAATTCAACGTAAGTGGGTGTTAAGGGTCTCGTACGCATCTGTAAACTGATCGTTAACTTCGCTACAAATATCACCGAGAAAAAAGAGCATATCCTTGACCGGAAAAGCGTATCCCACCGATTGCCCATTAAGTCTTCGATCCACGTAATTCAGTTAACGCTAATGACATCATCTACCCTTGCAGATATAATTCTCAACTTCAGGACGACGTACGTCAGCAGAAAGGGCAAACTGGTGATCAAGGGTAAGAGCATTGCTCTGAACTATTTGAAGAGCTGGTTCTTGGTGGATTTACTCGCGGCTTTGCCCTTCGACCTCCTGTACGCTTCAGACGTTTACAGCGGTGAGGTCAGTAATTGCACTACTATCAACCAGCACTGCTAATTCTACTAACCACAAGGAAGTTTATCCTCAAATTGGATTGTAGGACCGCGAACGAGACTTATCTCACGATACAATCAAAGCTTTTCGTTATCGCGTCTCGACAGATACTACTTGCTATTAATCAATCTAGGACGTTTAGGCGCTTAACTATTTAAGGTCGTCGTTTTAGTCCAACAGATATCAGATAAACGGTTAAATCAATGATTTATTCTTCATTACGCCTGTAGTTTTGCGCTGACAAATTATACGATCCTTGAGCCGATTCTTTCAGCAAGAAATTTCGACTCAAAATCAGTAAAATTAACAATACAAGGTTATCGTTGAATCAACAACGTATTACGGTACTTCATGCATATTTCGATTAGATAGCGTTAAAGATAATGATGCTACTTGTAGGTCTGATTATGAGAATTACTACGCAACTGTTAAAAATGTGGCTTAACGAAATTTTTAATAGAACTTTCAACGTACGACACAAGAGAATGGCAAAACTTATTTAGATTTTATAAATTAGCTAATATGGGGACTTTATTCAGTTGATACATTTAAACTTATTAGTAAAATGATTTATAAAATACCGAAAACTTTCTCAAATATTTGTTTTATACGACATTTCTACCTTTAAAAACGAAACTCGTACTTTCCTTAAAAAGTATCTATCCGAATGAATTGAATATTTACACATCAACGGAGAATTAGCACATGAAAGGAATGATGCTTCGTGTTATTCTTTAATTTTGCACAAAAGTTTACTATTTCATTATCGACCGAGCCTCGGGGACAAAAATGGTAATAAATCATTCTAGTACTCGTTTTAAGGTGATATCTAAAGTTTCATTCAATTCCGTTAAGTCGTCCTTGTGAAAATACCGATCGGAATTCTGTGCCATTCACATTAATGAAATTCATTTGACAGATATTTTTCATTTAATCAAACCTTCCCGTAGGGTAGACCAGGGTTGCTCTAGCTTCTCACAATTTTTTTTAAAGATTCAATTATTATTAAGAAAAACGTTAATTGACGTTGACTAAAAATGAATATAAATTCTCTAATTTATTACCTAAACAAATTTGGAATCAACGATCGTTAAGTGAATTCTTATTCTGCAAATTAGCAATTTCTTGAGACTTATTGCGAACATTGTCAATTAATATTTAACCCTTGTTTAACGGTCACCGATTAAGTCGACCATTTTTATTCATGTAAGTAACATACGTTAGCAGTAACAAACATTTAATAAAAAGATAGAATCCCCAAAAGGGATATTCATACGAGTGAAACATCAGAGTTGAATTTTTACTGTAAGTACCAGGTAATGACAATTTCATAACAAACAATCGAGTATGCCTACGTGTACACTGTCCCTAATGGAAGTAACTTTTCAATGATCTTTATTATAATCATCGCCAGACTCGTAATTTATGACAATCTGAGCTAAGAATTTGTGTTTGATTCGTTGAAAATAGGCCAACTGCGTTCTACTGGTATTCGAATCTCAATGTAAGATATAAAAAAATCATGATGCAAATTGAACTCGGATGTAGGATACCCGTATGGCAAAGGGTGGATGGAAGGGGGGTGGGGTACAGCTTGCCAGAACCGAAAAAAGATGCCTTCGGCAAGAGTGTGATCCAACGGCGGTGTGAGTAAGATTTGCAGTGTGAATGGAGATCAATGGCCAGGCGCGTATGTATGATGCCGGAAGATGGAACGTGTACGGACGGATGAGCGTATGTACGATAGGGCCGAGCGATGCAATACCGATCAGAGATGTTCTGTTCTCCGATTGACATGAATACTACGTCCGTAGGAGAATCCAACAAAGTTGGCCATTGAATGGACCAATCACCATTCCCTCTCGGATCGATAAATCCGTCGAAGCGTAGGAATACCTCCTAGCTATTCGCAATTATTCCTATTGTTGACGAAACGGAAACGCGCTGGATTATCTTTCGAGATTGTATTGAAAAATTCATAGACATGAATTCACAGACGGCACTGATAACGCCGTTCGCGTTATAGATAAAGCGATATTTAGTAAAATATTAGTTCGCTATACAATACAATTAAATTTAAAAGTGTAATTGATGTACTCTAAACAAAACTGATTTTTTTGACATGTGCACATTTAAAGAAAAAGCAGTTGAACATTCACAAAATTCCATAAAATGATTATTTGCGCTGAATGAAATTCTCGGTTAAATGATGATATACGAAATGCATTATTTTGTTATAGACATCGATAACGTCTTTAAGCGTGTACATAGGAAAACATATTCCCAAAGTACCAGTATTATTCAGCGATTAATTTTCTTGTTAACACAAACAAAACGCTGATACTACATTTTTTATTTATCAGGAGTCTGGCCACAGTCACATCCATCTAGTGAAATTGACAAGATTACTAAGGCTAGCGAGACTGCTCCAAAAGATGGACAGGTATTCGCAATACAGCGCGATGATTCTCACTCTTTTGATGTTATCGTTCACCCTGGTTGCTCATTGGCTCGCATGCGTGTGGTTCGT
This sequence comes from Cylloceria caligata, assembly GCA_963942595.1. Lineage (NCBI taxonomy): Eukaryota > Metazoa > Arthropoda > Insecta > Hymenoptera > Ichneumonidae > Cylloceria > Cylloceria caligata. The sequence goes on from OZ012708.1 coordinate 42,530,550, forward strand.
CATCGCCGAAAAGGAGAGACTTCGTAATGACAAGGACTGGGATCTCGGTGAGTGATACGTATAATGCTCGGCAATAAAAAAAACGTTTAACCCTAAAGGTAATCAGGTAATTTCATGTGCCGAGCCAATAAATGTTTACATTAAAAAAAAAACTGTACCTTCAAAGCCATAGGGACGCCGAGATAAAACGTCCTTTAAAATATAAGTTGTAGTCATAACTATATAAAGAGGCCGCCTGTTACGTCGACTCTCGTCGATATATCTATAGTATACGCGATGTTGTAAGTCGAAGATGGAATATACATGACTTTCCCTTAGGTGTCCTTAAGGAATTGCCGAGGGACAACGGTGGGTATTGGAGTTGAGACAGTAGATAGGGAAATTCAAATTTAAGAGAATGCGAAAGTCCTGTTTTACATAATCTTTTCCAGAATCAAACTTCGTAAGCTTTAAAACTGTATACGATCGTTGAAAATTTTTCGCTTTTCTTTGAAACGAAAAAAAACTTACACAGTGATAGTATGCACGATTACGTAAGGTTAAAAATAATACATAATATGTTGAACGGCTTGTATCGAGTGCACATTTACGATAATAACACTGTAATTGCGCTATTATTTCACTTTATTTTCAAGTCCTAATTGGCGGTACAAACATTTACGGTTCTATATCGAAGCGGTGTATGTATTTAATGAGCCAACACGAGTTAATCGGATATAGTTGGACCGTTCTATCAAAGAGAAATTAAACTGTATTAATTGACTCGTTAAATCACTGCTTATTTAATTAGCGGGCGAATGTTTTGACGAATGTGTGAAAGGCTCTTTCGATTTCTCATAAATTCTGGTGAAATATCAATTTAATTTAAACAGGTTGGCTCCACACATTGGCGGATAGACTTAAAGTTCCTGTACAAAACGTCTCGCACACCGAGAGCTACATCACGGCATTATATTTCACCTGCAGTAGCCTCACGTCCGTTGGATTTGGAAATGTTTCTGCTAATACGACATCCGAAAAGATATTTTCAATATGCACAATGCTCATCGGTGGTAAGTATAATCGCGAGATTAAAAATGTTAATAATTCTTTTGAAAATACACGTTGATTATCATAATTTAAATAAAATTATAATCAATAATTGCGTCATGATACAGCTCTGATGCACGCGGTGGTATTCGGTAATGTGACTGCGATAATTCAGAGAATGTACTCGCGACGATCACTCTATCAAACCAAGTGGAGGGACCTCAAAGACTTTCTGACGCTTCACCAGATCCCCGATAAACTGAAACAGAGGATGCAAGACTACTTTCAGACTACGTGGTCACTGAACCATGGTATCGACATACACGAGGTACGACAGGCATGTACAATTATTGTAAAGTCTCATTTATCTTTGTTTCTGTATAACAAAGCAGGCCTCGTATCAGGTCGTAGGAGTTGAGCAAGCTCTCGACTGCTTTGGATCATATAAACATTTTTTATAAAGATCTGTGCGGCTATGCTGACGATTGTGAGCTCTTTTATATCTTATATGAAATATTTTAAAATCACAAATTGATATACATTCGACACCCTTACGACAAATCTATTATCACCAACTCACCAAATATTATGCAATACTGATTTAATAACACGAAAACGCCTATTTGTCTTCTGTATGCATACAAGCGACATTCAATTTTTCGAATATCATCTGTATTGCCGGTTACCATTTTTCTCGACGTAACGATAGTTCAATATCTATTTTAGACTCTCAAAGAGTTTCCCGAAGAATTGCGGGGCGATGTATCAATGCACTTGCACCGAGAGATGTTGACATTACCAATATTCGAAGGAGCATCGCAGGGATGCCTTAAGTTGCTGTCTCTGCATATTCGTAGCAATTTCTGCGCACCCGAAGAATATCTTATCCGCAAAGGGGATGCGCTTCACTACATATATTATCTCTGCAATGGATCCATGGAAGTCGAGCAGAATAATATGGTCGTTGCGATATTAGGTAAGTTATTGCATGTGCACGGAGAATAAAACTAATAAAATTCTGTCAATAGTACACGTTTTATTACTCCTTCCCTAAATATTAATCATTATTACGTTTGTATTGAAACTCGAAGCCGCTTTATTAGTTCCCTGACTAAGCGTTGACGTAATCAGGGAGCAACTGCTACATCTATTTGCCAAGAACTTTCAATGGGACGTTCGGCAAATATATTTTTTTTTTTTTACAAAAACTTTACGTTTTTAAAATCCTTTTTACGTGGAATTTTAGAATTTTCGAGACAAACTTTGTACGATCAACCAGAATTTTCCCATGGTATCAGATCTTAAAACATTGTTAAAAAAACGATTTAACAATTTGGCATTTTGAACCACCGAAAACTTATAAATGTTGATATTTTTTTCATCGAATGTCAAATAATCTTAACTTTGCATTGTTTTAACCGATTTAACTTTTTTATACAATTACTTTAGTAGCACGCCAGTAGAATCAGACAATGACATTAGGTTTATCACAGTAGATTTATTTTTACGGATACGGGAACATGTTGAGAATTCCCAAAGGAAAATGGAAAGTGGCATGCAAAATTGATTGTCTGACTTAATGTAGTAATTTCATGAGCATCGCAATTAGATGAGTGCCTGAATGTTTTATATGTTAAAGTTATAGTATATACCGCAATAGTTGTAAAATTTGAAGCTCCATCACTGAGCATGTTGATGAAATAATAATTATTGAAAATTTAACACGTACGCTTATGGCATAATGGCACAACGCAAAGCGTAGGAGTTTACTTTGTACATTTTTCGTCTTTATCAATTAGATAACGCTCGGAATAAAGGACCAATGTGATCCCTGGACTTCAATGACTCTGCACATATTATCAAAAAGTATGTTAACCGAATATTTCGAAGATAATCTGAGCAGAGTCATCGAGTTGCGTCAGCGTTTCCTCTGCTGGGCTGTATCTACCCCATAAACCATCCTCCTGATATCGCGAAGAGACTATCTTCACAAAACTGCCAAGTTAATGTGTCCGCAATTGTTTTGTCGGAGAGTTACTGCCACCTTGTGTGATTACCCAGAATCGTTTTCCACTAATTTTTAGGTAAGGGTGACTTGGTCGGTTGTGACATTACGATACAATTGCAACATGGAAACAACGGCGGTGGAACAGGCGGTGGGGGTGCGGGATCGAGCGACGTTCTCGCAAAATCAAGCTGCGACGTAAAGGCTCTCACATATTGTTATCTAAAGTGTATAAATATGCAGGGTTTGGTCGACGTGCTTCGACTCTATCCCGAATATCAGCAACAATTTGCTCAAGACATAATTCACGATCTGACGTATAATCTACGCGAGGGGTACGAGGCTGAGGTAATTAAATACAAATATAATTGTTACAGAAATAAAACCGATAAAGTGTGTACGTTACGATAAAATTGGGCATAATGATAATGATTTTTTCAAGTCTTTGACCGCGATAGTCTTTTCTCCAGTGTCATCGCTCTGTCTTTCTCGCGCTTGCGGGTCTTCGAACTCTTGGTCACGTGATTCGAGTATTCTCTTAAGCCGAGGTTAAATAGTCTATTATAACTATCTCTGTTGTATCACGATACATACCGGTACGGCGTGTCAGCAAAATGTAGACTGACGACATTTTGCCAATATGGTGTGCTAAATCCAGCACTGTGCTCTCACGATTCCAACACGCTGTGCAACTCACGTAGTCAGATCAGACTATGTCGTCAGATCCGGACATAGATGACTGCATTGTGCATTCATCTATGGTTGTAACGGTACGATTTTCTTACTGGAAAAGAATTACGCATTATCTTGATTTAATCCCAAAATCTATCTTAACTAGTTGTCAGTTGTAACGATATTTTAACTCCGAAGAAATGTAACACTGTCAAAAAATACTTCCGAACGTTTACACCGACGTTCCCGCACCGGTTCGGCGAGATGCTGTTTATGACACTTTATACAAACTACAGTGAAACCTCTCATACCTTACACAATGTAGGGGGTCAGGGACAAGAAAGTTAATTGAAGAGCTATTTACGTACGCGGAACGACGGATTTAATTCCCTTCCTCTCGTGTACATGCATTGATACGGTCAATCCAAAATGGATTTACTCTTCTACTACGCCGTGAGAAAAGGATATGAGCACGTATGCTATGAGAGGAGGCGAAATCTACATATTCCATGCATGAGTAAGAAAGAGATAGAACTAGGATAGCGCTCACGACGGAGCGAGAGAGAAGCAGCACGTTTGTTTAAATATGAAGGTTTTGCCTCCCCTTAAGGTGATATGCTATACCAACTGAGCCACCATTAGTGCGAGTGAGTTAGCGCTATCAGACGGAGAACGTAAGAAATTTGTAGCACTTCGCGTTAAGTATACATGTCAACTAAGGGGCGTCGCTACCTAGCGCTACGAGAAAAGATATTACGAATGACCATGTGTAACAACTGTGACAATATTGCCCAATTTCACCGTACTCGCTATGGATTGATCTATGATAAAATTCTCCATTCACCATCCGTACACTCTGACCAATTTTTCAATGATGCAAAATAAACACAAAATTTTTTATTTAAAAACTTTTTTTTACTTTAGGCAAAGCAAAGACTGAATGCCCTGTCACTAATAATAAATTCAAATAGCATTTATTATTTAAGAAAATAATACAAAAATGAATTAATATACAAATGTCAGGTTTCTTTGTTATAAATGAAAAAAATTATACTTTTTTTCACAGATTATAAAAATAGCTTTGCAATATAATAAACATAATTGTAAAGATTATTAACTTTGTCGTCCCTACAGCAAGAATCTGACATGAACGGAATACAATCGCTGACTCTTCCCTCGATAAGCGAGGATGACGAGAACGCCCCGGAGGAAGGTGAAACATCACCGCTCTCACCACCTAACAGGTCACCATTACACACAGCGTCTAGTCCTAGACACGCGAGGTTCAGGTTTGCCTGAATTCATCGTCTGATTAGTCTTTTATTAGTAAACCAAATCTACATATACGAGATAACGGGTAGTAAAAACGTTCGGTTTTTTGTCTATGTCCAGAGATGAGTATCGAGAAGGAAGAAGGGTTGGAAGGGGAGCTTTGATACGTGCTAGAACTGCTCAAGTTGTAACTCAGGAATCGATCGAGGATCACGTGCGGGTTGGTTCTGCTGAAAGACTCGAACCACATATTTCGATGATACATCCTGACGTCGCAACGCTCAGTTATGAGGTACGTCCGACTAAAACGATATTATTAAAATCATAAATTAAATCTTTCGTTTGTGGCACATTTTTAATTGACACACGTGTGAAACAATTAAAAAATTGCTTGGATAAATCGTACGTTTAAATAAAACTTAAAACTACGTACACTGTGTAAAAAAAATCACTCATTTCTATTATCAAATCAAAATCTATTAACCCGGTATCTATTAACCGGTATGAGACTATGAAGAGCAGAGTGGGGATAACGCGTTGTTATGGTAGAGTTGAGGAGGAACATGTTCTTGTGACTTATAAAGGTTTTAATTAATGGTGACGGATGATATGCAATATATATGGTTGATTGAACAAAATAATTGTCAAAGTGAATAAAGAAACACATGAACTATCTAATTTATTCGATCAATGAAGAATTTGTTTAAAAATCAACCACGTATTTTGCTTGTCACTCGTAACTGCCAACTCGATAGATTCAAACGTTTGTTTTTTTTTTTTCATTGATCAATTAACATTACTACGTAGATATTTGGGAACATTTGTGACTTTACTATCAATTTTTTTCCCGAAGAAAGACAATTCTTCTACGATTTAAATCCGGGGCATAATGGGTTATAACATAATTCATTTATGACTCTACCACGCGACAACTCCCCTGTTTTCCTGATGGTAAAATAGCAAAGAGGTCCGTGAGAGTAGGAATAGTTTCTGTATCAGTGTTCGGGAAGTCCAATGACTTTTCTCATACGTATTCATGTCGTTACTCTGCGCTGCGAATATGCGATTGACTGGCACTAACATTTTTTCTATGGTATAAGAAAAATCGCAGGATGGACGAAATATTTATGAATTACCACACTGAGTATAATTAACTATTCCTACACTTTTCTCTCCGTGTAGAAATAAATATGCCCGAATTTCTATATTAAATTTCACCTGTCGTCGTATGAAGTAAATCTTTCTGAAATGTACTAGGGTTTCGTACAACTTGGGCGCTGAACAACCTCGCCATCTATCATTGGACCTCCCCTGACTCTATCATGGACTCCTCCCTCCTGACATCCATCATTGAATTCCCTGTCCCTCGACCTATGGCGAGGGCTCCAATGGAGACTTAGAATAATCCGAAGCTGGGGTGACCCAAAGGGAAACTTGAAATAATTATTCGTACTCCGGGTTGAGGGGACTCCAGGGGGATCTTGAAATAAACTAGGTCTCGAGCGTGCTCCAAGGAGACTCAGAATGATCAGGGACTGAAAGGAAGGGGGTCAAGGGGGGCTTAGAAAAATCTGGGCCTGGGGAAGCTGAAGGGGGACGGAGATTGTGTATATGAGTGTTCGTGTATGTCTGTTCCCTTACACCAGGGGTCTCCAAACTTTCCAGCCTTAGGGCCATACTGATTACTCCAGTAAGTTCCGAGGGCCAAAACCATATTATCATTGTTGCCGGTGGTAAAAAGTGAAATAGTCCAAAATCTGTCCGCGGACCGAATGTGGCCCTCGGGCCGTAGTTTGGAGACCCCTGCCTTACACGATTGTGGCGGCGAGAGATTTTTATAATATAGAGATATATTATATTTTAGAAAAAAATAAATAAGGCGATGTCATACTGCTCGGTTGGAAACAAAAACTGTAATTCGAATTTTTCTTACACGATGGATCTGTAAGATAAATGATATCCGTCTAATCATTTTGTAGGGCACCGTTCTCGTATTTTTTTCGATAGGTAATCTGAAGCGGAGAAAATTGGGGTAGAAAGATTAGTATTATCTCTCTGACACCCAAACATGTTTCACATCGTCTTATAACGGATTAAAGTCAATTATTCAATTATCGTAATCGATAGCTACGATACAATGATCGTTGTACGATTTCCTCACGCGCTGTATTCGTTTTGCAGATGAGAAGCGCTATCCAAGCGTTACAGATACTCGTACGTTCCCCTCAGAGTAATCCGAACCTACCGACTCCAGCGGATCGAGGAAGTCGAAGTGGCTTAGCTAGGTGTTCGTCTCAACCACCGGACGCACTGTGTTGGAACCCTCCAGATCGGTTACTCGAAGCAACTACGCAAACGGACTGGCCGGTCGATCTTTTCGAAGTGTGGGTTCGTTCGAATCCCCATCACGTGCTCAGGATCCTTGGAATCGATCCAGAAAGCCTTCAGGTTCCTCAACCACCGTCCCCAACTCCGTCTCCGTCTTCCCCACCGCCACCACCTTACGAGCCACTGTCCTCCATCGCTGGATCGCCACCTCAATCACCACATCAATCGCATCCCGATACGCCAGGTACACACTATACTGGAGTCTTTTAAGAATTAAGGAGGTATTATTATCTACTCGGGTTGGGAATTGTAAGAATATCTAAACGAAGATTCAACTGTTGAGTTAAGGTGATGACATGAAGTAAAAATATCAGCTAACATTTTTATTCGTGATACACAGAGCATCAAATGTAAATCTTAATAATGTTAAAAAATATTAGCAGAGCAATTAAAAGAGATATATCATCGAAATAATGAGAAACTTGATTTTCTTATCTCATCGAATCCTCAAAAGTTTTCTAATACGCGTCACTTTTATTGTTATAGCTCAATCGAATTAAAAAATGTTGATTCTTTAAGAAATACAAATCCTGCAAAAAAATTAAGTGATTTGAAATTTGTTCTTTTTACACGAGTAACCTACATCGTTAAAAGTTATCAGGAATTTTCATTTTTATTTAAAAAAAAAAGTTTTAATAAATTTAAACACTATAAAAAATTTATTTATATATTTTTAATGTATTTAAAAAATGTATATTTTTGAAAAGACGTATGAAATGATTCCTAAGGAATGCTCCCGAAATTTCTATCGAAGGATTGTTCGAATCAGTTAGTCAATGATCTTGAATTTTCTCAATACGGAGTCTCTCAATTGAAAAGTATTTTTAAATTACAACCTATTTCAATTTCTAATCAAGAATGATCTTTAAATAATTTATCTTCATTCTATCAGGTAAATCAAGCTACGATATGTGCAACAGTCAAGAGGAACCTGTTATGAGGAATCCGAGAGGCTACGTTGCGCCTTCGTCCTGCTGGGATCCCGAAAGCGATTTACCGCACAGTTTTAGCGCTGGCGATGCCGACGAATCGTCCTCTTGGTATCGATCTTTTCACGGACTCGAGTGTCTTCCTAAGTCTCGCTCATTTAAATTTGATCAACGCGACAGCTGAACAAGGACCAACTCTAAGGACACGCAGAGTTTAACAAAACCGAGAACAGGAGACGATGCGTTTAACGTACTTCCGAATTTCGCGACTAGCGATAAAACCGGTTAAGTCGTACGTCGCTCGATGGAATATAATATATACGATGACTAAAGCGCCAAGCGCGGTTTGAAAATTTTCTAATGATCCATTCATACAATTTCGAGGGCCTACTCTAATATAATGATCCTTTGTCCAGTCTCACTCACTTGCACGTGCTATTCACGAATTAATTTCATTCACGTCCGATTATGTATAAATTATATTTGTATAAATTCATTATAAAACTTGAATTAGATAAACACTGCCACGATAGACACGCATAAATAAAATGACATCCCATCTCGATGGTCAGTCCCTCACTTCTCACGGAAAAAACACAAATGGTATTACAAAAATACTCATGAAAACTGATGAAATGGCTCTCGATCGTTCCTCGTAAGTTATTATAAGTATTTTCGCGATTCCATTAGTATTTATCCGTAAGGGAAAGGTGCAGCCCTCGTGACAGGAGCGTGACATATGAGCATGCGAAACAATTAATCATTTTACGAAGGATCAACGTTCTCTAGTCAATCGATAAACATTGGCTATATATATTTTTTTTTTCTGTGATAATTTGAGCGCTTTAAGTTTGTAATATTTTTTTAATGTTAAAATTGATCAAATTGTAAGTTCACAAATTGGATGATAGATTTTGGAGCATATCGTATTTATATTATAATTATATCAGATCGTCATATCATAAAATCGTAGCTCTTGCGACGATTAATTAAAATAATTATATCTCGATAACAGTATTTGTCTCATTGAAAAATCAATGAAAAAATCAAAATCAATGAAAACTTGTGATTTACAAGTTGTTAGCGAAATATTGTTATTAATTGGAAAGTATTTTCATTATTATTGGGACACTTGACACATTCCATATGTGAACCACTGTGATCAGTTAGGTATATCGTGACATGTATAAGTAAATATATATTGAATTAGGGAATAATTTAAAAAAAAAAAAGAATAATAATTCGGTACAATCGTCTCGTACCCTCCCGCGCGTATAGACTGTCGTTCTATCAGTACAATCTCTCCCTCCCTCCCTCCCGCCTTCCCAAAATTTACTGCATCAAATGCCGTAACTCTATCATCATTGTTGTATCGTAATAAGCTCGCCGAAACGTATTTAAAAAAAAATAAAAAAATAAATAACGCTTGCCCAGGTACCGTCGAAGCGTGTAATAATTATCGTTATCAGATTTGCAGCATAACATTTTTTAAAAATCACTGTGTAGACAAAAGAAATGCACATAACAAACAAATGTCCACGAGAAATGGTTCATTTACTAATATGAATTTTTTTTAATTAGCAAAAACCCCCGCCCAATCATCTTACGAATAAAAAGTAATTAGAATTTGTTAAAAACGCGACATTGTTACGTAGGAAGGCTCATAGATTCAAATTGTGTTATGTATAATATAAAAAAAATTAAGAAAAAAAAAAAGAGAAAATGATATATATACATAAATATATAAATAAGAATATTCTAGATGCGATTGGGTGTTTGTAAATAATGATAGATAAAAATAATAATAAAAATGTGTGATATGGCACGGCTTTAGCCATGCACAATTATATTTGTTCAACTTTCATTGCTGTGAATGTTGAAGATCCGGTACCGTATACATATATATTCACATTACGATATATATAAATCGTATTTTATATGCTATGATATGATATATATATATATATATATATATGAATATATATATACACCATATTGTGTATGCTACGATATGATATATATATATATATCCCTGCAGTGATTGGATGTATCGACGGATATTGCACCTAAGTGACGGTATCAGTTTTACATCAATCACGGCGAACGACTGTTTTATAAATATTTCATATATTTTGTTATACTATTTCTATGCTCTTAAAATTATTTAAAAGCTCACTATAATAAACCACCGATGCTAAAACTATCTAAACATTTTAAACAACTTTTACATTTTACACTATACCATCAAACTATTATAATAGTTGTAGCGATCGAAGCTTTCCAAACATTAAGATTTTAAATGGTAATCGCATCGCCGATTAAAATTATCGACAAATAAATATAATTTATTATGAAAAATTTTCGAGTCTGTAAGAGTTACGAGCACTGAAAAGAAACATTTGTTAAATATTCAGATAGCGAAAAAAGAAAAATCTATCTGCATGTAATTAATGCGTTTTAATGCTGGCGATTCTCGTGCTATAAAATTATTGACGTACCGTCTATAATGAGCGTAGGTATTAAAATGTTTTATCATTATTCGAGGTGAGAGCTTCATTGAACTATTTATAGTTATAAAGACACTTGTAAATATTAAATAATTAAATAGATACTGTACAGTGTATACTAAATCAATGTAGTCATTCTCTTTCGTTTTAATTGTAAAATTATCGGTGATTGATAGATTAAAAAATAAAAATTCAATATAAAGATTCATATTAGTCATTCGTAAAGCGAGCGCAGAACTAATATCCTTATATCTAATATAGCGTGTCAGATAACACGTTACACATTCCTCAACAATTTTAAACTCACTTTGGAGACTGCGGAGGAAATTTTAAAAATTCAAGAATTCACAACCGTTTCATTGTTCATAAATGCCACTGATTTCATAAACAACCAAAGACTACAATCGATATCTTATCGGACTATGCTATTCACCAGAGTTATGTTTTCTTTGGGCCATAATCATTTCACGTGATTGTTCACGAGTGTACGTGACGTCACGGATTCTGCGCGTTAGCAATCAGACGCGGAGAGTGGTCGAGGAACCTCCCACTACAGACTGCAGTCGCTCTCTAGTGCAGTCCACTCTGTTGTGTTCGGGACGTTGGAGGGGTGTAGGAAGAAAGAAAAAAAAATTAAAGAGACCTGACAGCGTCGTTCAAGTTGATCGTATTGTGAATTCGGTGAAGTTGAATAATAAAAATTCTCGTCAATTGAAAACACGGGTAAGTCATACTGTTTAGGTGTCGCTACGATAATTCTAGATTTTAGGACAGCTGAGAAATGTCTCGCACTATCGAGGGTATTCCTTAGCTACGAATTCATGGGATTTCCGCCCATCGTAATAAATGCTATGACTAATAGCACGTCAAGTTTCCTTGCAATTAATCAGTGATAAGAACCATTCGATGTAAATTGCAATTTAAAATGGAATATGTGAAATACGACATTTCAAATGCTTCTGTAACCATTTATGTCTTCTGTTTATCTTTAATACGATATCAGCGTGGATGTAATATTCATGTTTCGAGCCCTTTTAATGTGTTTTAAAGTTATTTAATCAACTAATGTCATAATTAACCGAATTTGCAGCCTTATCTACCGTTGATAAATCCAATCTGAACATTGTTTACTATATCTGCAACTAAGACACAGCGCATCTACTATTTAATACATTTTAATGACATTTACAGAAAAAATTTAAACAAACAATATGTCGCTCTATCCATCCCTGGAAGACATGAAGGTCGATCACATGATAAAGGTAGGCTTCAAGGTCTACGACCTCGACTGCCCTAGCTTATTGAATAACTAATGATATCTACGTTGAATCAATACCGCTTGAAAATTGACCAGAGCATTTTGTCTCCTTAGGCGCAACATCAACTCGAAGCGCAGTATGCGCCTAGACCATCTCAGTTGACAGAGTCTGCACCTTCTGCGCCAGCTCTGCCACCCCCTAGCTACGGATCTGCAATTGGACAGCTGTATCCCTTTTTGGGAAACTATATGGGTCTTGAGCTGAGCGAGGAGGTTATTGTTAACAACATGCCAGAGTATGCTATGATAGCTCGTGAGACTGTAAGTGAATTGTACTAATTTCATTGCAATTTTATAAAATTATCTGAGCTAAAAATTATTTAAAAATGTATTTTTTTCATTTATTACATTATTCAATGTGTAAAAATGATCTAAAAACGATTCTCCCTCTAATTTGAAAATAAATTTATTATCATTTTGTTCTTTATTTCTTTTAACTTCTAGATGACCGTATCTAATCCAACTGCACAATCTGGACCATTGGCAGGAATGGTTGCTCCTCTTTCTGGAGATTCCCTGGGTTTGCAAAGATCTCAAGTTACCAATGGCATCAGAGAAGTATGATTTCTGCACTTTTTACAGTTTTAATAGATCTGTAGAAATAATTTAATGGGATGTAAGAAAACACACTGATTGACATTGTTTTAGTTCCACTAAAACAACACTCTAAGGTGGTTTGTGTAGTAGGATAGAAAAAGTTTAATTTACAGGATATTTTCTTATTTTGTTTAATGTTTTACATTTCTATATTACGTGCCTAAGACAATGTACCAATCGGTGGATAACAATTTAATGTAAATTTCTTAGCCACGATTGGCTTTAAGGATTAAAGAGGAGAACGGTAAATCGCATTTCACAATTCTACAGTTCACTGTTCTTATCTTTTATTCAAAAGATAAATCGTGACAGAGAAATTCAAGACCCGCTATCGCTCACACATACGTTGATCTAAGCTAAACAACGTGCAACATCACCTTAAGGTGATGTAGTATATTGATTAAATCGCCATTAGCGCAAATGAGATACCACCATTGGCGATCGTGAGGGAATGAGAGAGAACGACAGAAAAGTGTAACACATCGCGTTAAGTGAAGACTCGAGTCACGTGAGTTATTACGATCCTGAAATCCCAGAGTGCGGAAGAGCTTAAATATTCTAACTTTGTTTTCTCGGACCCAGAATTTCTGACAAATGTATGACTTGTGGGGCTCACTCCATGCTATATTTACGCAATGATCCCCATTCTTCTGATGGTCCTAAAAAAATCTAGGTTCAAGAAAAATTTGTTGAGTGCCTTGAGGTGAGCTGTCGGTATCGAATCTCGTCTTAAGGTGATGTTTTATCGGTTGATAACAAAAGCTGCAATGCAAATTACTCCGTCACGATTAGGTCGGATAAAAGAGGTGATTGATAACCTGTGTCTCATATATCTACAGATAAACGTTCTCGTCTTTTATGCGATAGATCAATCGTGGCAGAGGGATCCGAAATATGAAAATTCTGCTAGGTCTCTCATACGTATGATGATCTGAGAGAAACAGACGATGTGTAATACATCACCTTGAGGTGTATTTGTTAAGAAAAAGCTGTGAGATGAGGTGTAAGATTAAAATGATTCGGAATGTCGGCAAGAATTAATATTAATTAGGATTAATTTTTTCAGCTAACGCTATGCAAGGACAAAAACGGAAAGATCGGTCTGCGCGTACATGCGGTCAACAGTGGAATATTTGTATGTCTGGTCAGTCCTAATTCACCAGCTGCTATGGCCGGTCTTAGATTCGGCGATCAAATTCTCGAGATCAATGGCAAGACTGTTGCTGGCTACAGCATGGACCAGGTCCACAAGATACTTCGCAATGCCCCGGTCAACGGTATCAAAGTTGTCGTTCGCGATAGGTAAGCTCATAGCAGTCTTTTATACTTCGTGGCACAGCGATGACGTCATACCGGAACTATACATTTCTGGTTTTTACAGACCTCTCGAGCGTACCGTGACAATGCACAAAGATAGCACTGGAAATATTGGCTTCCACTTCAAAAACGGAAAAGTCATTGCCTTGGTTAAAGATTCATCTGCTGCGCGCAATGGTCTTTTAACTGATCATCAGATTCTGGAGGTAAACGGAAAGGTGAGTTTTTCAAATTTAATAACATAATAGAAAGTTTTTATAACGTTTATAGACGCTTATAAAAAATAAGAGAAAAATTAAGTCGAAACTAGGGCTTTCGATTTCGTACAATTGTCAAATTTAAGTTCCGCAACATGAGAGACAGAATCTATATATCTCATTGGCTCACCCTAATGGGATTATCCTTATCTATACAAGAAACCTAATAGAACATGACATATCATCGAATGGATCAAAGAACAAAAAATAAGTTGTATTATTTTTACATGAAACAATTTTTTTTTAGAACGTGGTAGGTTTGAAGGACAAAGAAATCGCCGAAGAAATCGCCCAAGGTACCAGTGTAATCACGATCACCGTAATACCTTCTTATATATACGATCACATGATCAAAAGGTAAGTACGATAATTCCATAGATATCTCAACCGTCAGATTTAAAAAATGAGTAATTTAAATCTAATTACCGTCCATATTTTTTTTAGTATGGCGGGAAGTCTCTTGAAAACTGGAATGGATCACTCTGTGCCAAACGTTTGGGAATGATTGCCCAAATGTATGAAAAAGATATTCTTATCGAAACATGGAACCTTAAAAATGTCCATTGCCAAAATAAAATAAAATGTACAAGCAGGTGCCATCAGAAATCCAGAAAACAATCGCACTCAAAGAGAATGTAGATGTACAATTCAATTTGAGCACAAATCGAAGATATGAAATCGTATTTCCGTTACATTTATGAAACTATCGTCCCTCGTTTCCCTTTTTTGAATTCCCAAAGCGCACACGACATCCGCTGATCGCGTTTACGTAGAAGAAATCAATACATTCGCGTAATATTACAAAAAAAGATTTGAAAAAGTAGATTTTGCATTCATTTTCGTATACGTCGAGCTGTCAATAGCAACATTTGGAACTATGTTAACCTTCCAAAACACGATTATATTTTATTATAAGGAAATATGTTGTTACTCCTCGCGGTACCAATTTCTAGTACACACACGGTAGTTGCGTAGAAAATTAATATCGAACTATTGTAATAAGTTTGTGAAAGATGTTATATATTATCTGTTAATTCGTAACTGTGCCACCACCATTTTTAGAAATACTATTTACAGTTATATTCAGAATAATGGAATAATCTCATATGTATATCAGAGTATGTATGACTATAGTATAGTTATCGACGATATTTACTAATAAAAATTTTTTAAATCTATGGTCCCAAACTAAAATGAATTTAGATTGCTGCTCAAGTATCAACAAACCCTGAAAGGTCAAATAGCTATTTTTAAATGTGCCTTCTTTATCACACAATTATTTATATGTTATTCATTTTATAAAAGTATCTTAACTGCATGCGTTTATTCTATTCGATACCTGTTCCATTTTTGGTTTTTCATAGAGAATGATTTGTTTTCGTGAAAACACTTGCTTTCAAGACTTTCATGTCACGATACTCAAAATTGTGTGAAACGTACAGGGCCTTACATACAGCCAGCAGTGCCTAAAGCGCTAAAAGAAAAACTGCTTTTAGAAGGGATAGCTATAGAAATTTAAAAAAATAATTTTTACACATTGTTTATTAGTATTTAAACTTTGTAAAAAAATGGATTCCATTTTTTTTTTCAAACATTACAACAAAAAATCACGTTTCTCGAAGCACTATGAAAAAAAGTTGCTCCACGGTCTGCATAATTTCTTCTTGAAATGTTGATAGATCTGCAAAACGTAAAAAAAATTCTTGTAAAATAAAGTTGTAGTTATAGTCTGTCGAGCCGGATTCTATCAATAAAGTTGGATTGAAATTCTATCAATAAAGTTGGATTGAAATTCTATCAATAAAGTCGGAAGAGCAGATATATAACCTTCGCGGACTTGCCCAATTTTTTACGAACCCATTATCAACTGGTTGATTTGTGCAAAAAATCAACCGAAATCCAACTGTTCTGCTACGTGACGGTTGAAACCACGGATGTAAGACCGCGATTGAAACTCTGTTGATTCGAGTGAAACCAACCGTCAATCCAACTCTGAGTTTTGCTAGATGATTGTTGGAACTCTGTTAGTTCTTAGTAACAGCAACCGTTGATCGAAATCTTGCTTCTGCTACTTGACGGTTGGAACTCTGTTCGTTTGAGGTTTATTTTTTTGCACAAATCAACCTTTTGTCCGATCCTACTCAAATCCAATTGAAAATCAGCCCACGTGGACGTTGGATGAGACCGCGCGTGAGGTTTATCTGACTTAGATTTTATTATTTATTAAAGATAAAGTTATTGAAAGTTGTTGATTCGATTAGCTACCGAAACCTGTGAATTTAAACGTGCATTCCGGGTATATATATATACATGAATATGTGGTATTATCAAGTGTTACCAAATTAAACGAGTCCCTCGCATAACTATGCGGCCAATTTAGGCTGTGCGTCTGCACTTTGATTCAAGCTATGTGGATTAAATATTAGGTGAGTACCTTTTTGTATGATCGCGTTGAGATTGTTACAATCTGTTGTACAAATAGCGACTTTATTATCTGCGGTTTTCTAATTGCAAACGGTGTTAATTCGTTAATTGTTTGATTAAAGTGTCGAGAGAGCCGTATGTCTGTAAGACGCTACACTCGTTTACGATTGTTTCGTCATATAAAAAAGTTAGACAAGCAAGATTGTGATTTAACAATAGCAAAATTAACCACTGAATTCATGTTATATTTAATATTTAAGACTTCATCGATTACTAGGTGCACCTCGTCGATCATCTTAAACTCGTAAAATTAATATTTATCGAACAGGATGAATCTATTTGGAATCCGCAGATTACAATAATTCAAAAAACATTAGAGATGTTGCAGAAAAGAAACTACGTATAATAGCAGTACGACAGTATCAACTTACTCGATTCTTCATGATATTCACTATGATTATTTTCTATTAAAGGACAAAGTCAGAGGTCTGTTCTCTGATAAAGCTGACTGAAGACTGAAAAGTTGCGCGCGCGAATCTAATCAACGGCGCGAGATGTTCTATAACTGCGCCATGTGCATGCTTCAAAAGTGCCGGTTCCACACTTCCACATCGTATTTCCTACTCCCACTTGCTATCCCGCTCATGTATCACACCTATCAACGCACAGTTTTCGGAATATTTTACCGGCATTTCTGATTCTCCGGTTATAAGAATTAAAAGCGAATCTCGTTAGTTGACCGATGAAAACAGTTACACTGAAAGGAAACAAAAAGTGTGGCAAATTGAACATTCATACGCGTCGAGAAGTCTCGTCGTAAAAAACTCTGTCACGAGGTTAGAAACTTTAGAAAATCGATTATGACAGAAATCACGAATTCAGGATGCAAAGAGTTGCTCGTACGCCGAATGTTCATGGCTATAGCCTCGAGCATAGTTGTTCAATTTTTCTTCATGAGCTGCGTAATTCTCATAACAAACCTCAGCATCATGCATCCGCTGTCCTGGATACAAGACACCTGGTCCATCGTAACTTGTCTACGAATGTGGTGTTACTTTTTCGTACTTGCCGCTGTCATACTTCTCCAGGGAATAATATGCAGCAAGAATTATCTCAATGCTCCGATCTACCTTAAAAGTCGATTCAGTGTCTTTTGCGGCATGTTCACTCCACACAATTTTCTCGTCGGAAGTCTTTTCATCACCATCGGCGTGGTTCTGGTATGGTTACATCTCTCTTTGGAAGACGGAGAGTACAGCTCGCTGACTACTCACTGTAAGACGATGCAGGGCTCTTGTCTAGTAGAGGAATACTATTTTCTGATCCTTGGAGGTTTCTGGACCGGAACATACTATTTTGCCAAGAAAAATTTCTTTGGCCTCGAGTACCTTCAGTTTTCTATTATATCACAGTCAAAGTTTAATCGAGTAAAGCGAGGAATAGGTTCTGTACTACCCTCGGCTATGATCAGTGCTGTATGGCCGACACTGTACCTACTCGGCTTCTACTACTTCCTGGGAACTTACTTTCGAGGATTCATAGTTTCGACTTTGTTTCTCAATGTGGAGGGTGATCCTCTGGATAGGATATCAAGATTGTTAAATCCTTCATTGATATTTCATAGCTGGCTTTACGCAACACTTTTTGTTCTAACTATGAATACGATGCACTTGCTATTCCAAGCTTATCTCACGGAATGGATGAGCTTTGAAATTGGACAAAAAGTTGTATTCAATAACGAGAGCCAACCTGCTAATTTACCGGAAGCTCTGGCTATGGACAAGATACCGATAATCCAGCACTTGGGATATTTGGACCTCGTTACTCTGGCTCAAAAGGATAAATCGCGAAGATCGGTTCTCTTCGCTCTTAGTCAGCCCGGCGGTCATCCCTACAATTGGAACTGCGTAGTAGAGAAATGCTTGGCACTGATGAAGAACTTTGCTGCGGAAATTAACGACGTTTGCTTGGCAAAGCAGGAGGCTCGAGTCTCAGCGGTCAACTCTACCGCTGATGTTTTGGAGAAAACTTACGCTTATCACATGCGAAATCTTGTCGCCACACAGACTGCGACAGTTGCGACTACAAACGAGAATACGAAGCAGGATGGACCGAACGAACAATTTATTGTCGGTTATCTCAAGAACAAGAGACAGAATTTTGTTTGCTATCTCTTGTCCAAACCATTGATTTTTTATTTCTTTGGACAACAGAGCGACAGCAAAATTCGTCACTCGTTGATAAGCAGTCAAACGATTATCTGGGCAGCCGATGCAGTTTCTTCGCTAGCTGTAGTCTCACTTCAGGAGGATTCTTATGGGATTGTACAAAAAGATTTGCCAGCGATAATTGAAACTTTACTTTCCCTTAAACAGTCTCTGGATAAATTACAGAAAACTAATCTATTGATGAGAAAACCGCAAAACGACGATAAAACTATCAGACAAATTGTAACATCCCTGCGATCGGCGAGTAAACGAAGTATCTACAGAATAGTTTCAAATTTCAAAGACTATATAGAGGATTTGGCACTCGAGCCAACAGTCAGAGATCAGTTGCAGAGCTTTATCACTTACAGAGAATAATTTTTTAATTTCTCGGTAACTGAAACGAGCTAGTTTCGTTTTTTTTTCTTTCGTTTATAGAAAGACGTTATCTGTTACGAAAATATTCATTCACAACGTAAAACGATCTCTGACAATTAGGATTATTTTTTTTAGTTTTATTTATTCATTGCATTTAGACAACGCGAACTTGAAGCGAATTATTTATGCAAATTCATCATATTTTTCTACGCGAGCGAGTATCCATAAGAGATTGGCGAATCTATAAAAATATAATTCTCTGTGTACTCTTCCAGTGTATAAATGTGAAGTTGCGCCGCATTTCACAATATTTTCTAACGTGTATTTATACAGAAAAATAAATTGAAATTTGTACAGAAATTTATTTATAAAAATATCTTACATTTTTTTAAGATGTTGAACTACGCTTAGATTGTAAAAAAGTTTCTCCCTTAAAGTACCCCAACTGGTGGATTGTATCTGTTGAAGCTCGGGGAGCTGTTTCAGTAAATGTTTCTTTTGAACTATCGTCGTGCCGTGAATTTTGAGAAAGATCGATAGATACGCTTGAGACAATTCAAAATCTATTTTACTCTCCATCATGTGCTTAATCATTTTCATATACTGGAGCATCAATTGCTGCGAATACTTGAGATCTAGGGACAGAGATTGTACCTCGAAATCTATCGAGCTCGGGCCCAACGATTTGAGCCTATCGATAGCTTCCGAAAAATTATTAGTTTCGGCGGAATTTTGCAAATATTTGCCAAAAGGTGTGAGGTTTTGAAAATCTGGATGAACGAGTATCTTGCTGTTTGCTTCTTGGGTTGTCGCTTGTGAAATATCAAACTGAATGTCAAGGGCAGGTATGGTGGGGAGAAAGAAGGGAGCGGCTTCCGCAGCTTTTGGGGGTTCCTTTGGTTTGTTTCTCCTCTTAACGATATCAATGTTGAGCAGATTCTGCCAACGTGAATTTGCTAGGGAAGACATTGTAATAAGATCGCTGCTGAGTTGTTCGGGTGAAACGTATTCGTCTTCTAGCTTCACATCGATCTTAAGCTCGTCCAGATCAGATTCCACGACGACTTCGGTCGCTGAACCCGGAAGGCTAACGATGGGTACAGGGGCATCAGGATGAACGGCTGTCAGAGAAACATGAGCGTACAACGTTCTGTTCGACCATAAGTAGATCCCCAAGTTGCACACGTGAGCGGTAACGAGAAATTCTCCCGTTGGTGAGAAATGCAATGAAGTGCAAGCCTCGGATACCTGAATAATAAAAAAATACTATTTTTACAATTTCCAAATCGAGGATGGGCTCTACTTCAATTAAAAAACATTTTAATTACTGGTCCAACAGAGTAATTGCAAATAATTTTTCTGAAAAGATCAAAATTACAATAATCCTGCCAAACTATTCTAGATTTGAAAAGAAAACTTGAAGGAATAACTAGTTATTTCGTCATATAATGCAATAAAAACAAACTATTTGCGGGTAATAATAAATTCATGTTTCAACAAATTAAAGTTAAGTGAAAAAACTTACGCCGTATACATCGATTAGTTGAGCAGATGGAATATCCCAAGTGCGAATTGTACGATCCATAGAAGCTGTGACCAACCACCTAGCATCGGGACTGAAAGTTGCGTCGTTCAAGTAACCTTTGTGTCCTTGAAACCGACGAACAAGAGCCCTCGTATCCAAATCTATCAGGATCAGAGTAAAATCTTCCAACGCCAATGCAACGAGAGAACTTTCTCTGTGCGTTCTCAGCCACTTTACCGGTTCCGCAAGCGTCAATATTGCTCGTGCTTTATCACTTTTACCGGGTTTAAAGGGCCAGAACTTAACTAACGCATCCTGACCGGCAGATACGACTGTTTGATTCAAAGAATCAACCATGAGTCCTTTTACCGGACCCTTGTGTCCACCGACTTCACCTCCATACGTTGCTCTATGTATTCCCGATTGAATGTTGAATCTTTCTATGTGTCCCGTATTGTATCCAATTACTACAAAATTGCCGCACTGAGTGAGACAGAGACTCGTCGTTATAGCATTCCGATTACTTCGAAAACGTTGAGGAAGAAGTTTGTGCTCCCCCATTTTTAATTTGTCATAAGACCAGGTCGTTACGACCCCCAGGCCGAGATGAGATGCAGCTATGTTGTCCCAATCTTTTTCTCTAATTTTCTCAGACGCAATTTCAGTTATCGGCGGCATTATCAAGGGATCGTCCACGAGTCTTCCTTTCTTCTTGGAAGCTTTTCTATTGAACGAAGCTCTACCAAGGCTCTTGTTGAATGTTTCTGTAATAGTCGAAAATATCCTCAACGACGAATCTCCCCCTGCTGTGAGAATATTATTACCGTCAGTGCCGTAAAATCGGACAAACGTCGGAGGCTCCGAGTGCCCTTCGCGAATCCTCAACAACCTTGCACCTCCATCCGCCAAATCGAATATCCATAGTTTCAATGTATTGTCCGGTGATGAAGTAACAACCAATGGCTCATTCGGAAGACACTGCAAACCATTAACTGCTCCATAGTGCGCCGTTAAGAGCTGACTCTCGACTTTTCTCTCCTCTAAATTCCAAAATATTACGTGACCTGCCAAACTACCTGTAGCCATTATAGGATTTCCATCAGTACGGAATGAGATTGAAGTAACCAAACCCCAATCTTGAACGAGTTCAAAGATTGTCACATCTACTTTTAAATTGTGCAATTTAATCTTTCCATTTGCCAAACCTATGGCTACTACATCCATAGCCGGCGCCTGCTCCAAAGCAGTCACTGACGAACCCCAACCATTGAAAGTATAAATCATTTTTGCAGTTTTTATATTCCATAGCTGCAAGTGACCCTGTTCGCATCCGAGTAGAATCTTGTTCATGTACGTACTCGGATGGACTATGGTTGTAATTTTGGATACATCGTTGCTAAAATTTAATTCAAGAAGAAGCTGCTCAGTTTTGATGTCCCATACCTTGATAGTGCTGGACTCATCGACTGCAACTAAGTGAGCTCCGAAGGGCAACAGAAGATGGACAGAGCTTTCATGACCCTTGTAAGTGTGCTTGAGCTCTGTGCCTCTACGCCAGGCATAGATATTGTTTTCGCTGGCTGTGTAGATGTGGTATGTGTCTGCGGAAAGACACGTAATGTCACCTGGATGCGATCCCGAGACACTGAGCAATGTAAAGTGCGAACATCCGTAGGTGTGGAACGATCTACCGACGCAGGTTACTATGAGATTCTCCTTTCGTCGCTGAATGTATCTTGTCACGAGCGGTATGTGGTTACTCACATAACCTAGTGCACGATTTTTCGAGAATACTTTGCTCTGAGTCATCGCTCCAAATTAAGTTCGTTAGCTGTTTATGTCACTGCGCTACGATTAATTGGCGATCAGTTGATTTATAAAGAGCGAAGAGTAATTGTACAGAAGTTGTTTGAAACCACGTGGAGTGTCATTTCTCTGTGATGGGAGTCGTGAAGTAGCCGCCGACTGTGCAAAAGCAGAAGTACTGTACAGTGTGCACGGCAGTCTACAATACATAATCTGCTCATTCTTCTTCTTCTTCTTCTTCTTCTTCACTTACGAGATGAGCGGCAGCCAATAAAAAAGTTTTAATTCGTAAATGGCGCGCGTTTCAGGTCCCCTTGTTGGTTATTAGCGCATTGCTGCCTTTTATTGGCTGCATCGTGCGTACGCGCGCGGTATTTTTTTGAATAAAGCAATATGCGCAGAGCACATTGGTGATGGTACGCGCAGGCTTCCTGAACTCCGATGTCGCTGTCGTCGCTGATCACTGATCAGTTTGCTCGCGTGCTCCACATTTTGCACATGGTTATTGTTTAACCAAACATTTTCACATTTGTTATTTAACGAAAATGTCAGTACCGGATAAGATATTGATGAGAAAGATAAAAAAACGGGAGAAAACGAAGTTGCAATTTTTGCAAAACCGAGAGACTCAGAAAGTTAATGGTAAGTTAGAAAAGTAAGACGAATGCGCGGTGCTAACCTTGCATTCAATTTGATTATTTGTAATCTCTTTCAATTAACGTACGTTTAAGTTATGGTGCTCTTATGAATTTCATTATTATTGAAGGAGTCGACTTAGCTGACATAGAAGAAGATAGGAAAGATAAAAAATTAAATAACAAGAAAATGGGACAAAAGCGCTTGAGGACGGAAGAAGGTCCGGCCAAAAGTAAGCTGTTGTTTCAATACTCAGCGTTTATGGAATGTAATGAACTTCTTAATCATTTACTCTGACTAACCTGATGTTCTAATTTCCTAGAGAAAAAGAAAAAGATACAGACACTGGAGCCTGAGGTGATAGAAACAAAAGACGAAGAGTCAGATAGCAACGATGCGTCGAGTATCGACGAAGAAACGAAAGAGGAAAATGTCAAGACGGATTTGTCAAAAAGCTGTAAGAATTTTCGTTATCAAATTGACAACCAAGATCGACTTGTTTTTTATCTATCAACTCTTTTAACACGTTCAGCATGACACCTGTCCCTAGGGACGGCGAGTATCAAGCGCTTGCCGGTAAGTGCTCGCTGCCGCCTGAACGGAAAGGATAGCAAAATCGGCGCCTCGCTCAACGTGTTAAAGTTAATCGATATTTTGAGCCAAAACAAAGTTTAATTTGAACAAACAATTTTCGTCTACAACGATATTTTTGTTTTACCGAAGACATTGATTATCTCTGATAACAATGCAGTCATTAGTTTTAGTTATTTATAGCCTTACAGATAACCTTACAGAACTTGTCGACCTTTTAAATAATCTTACAATCAGAGATTGATATCGAAATGAAAAATCATTCAAATTATTATTCAATCATAATTATGAATAAGAAATTAAAAAATTTTAATTAAATTTATTTTTAAATAAGTGAGAATAATTTGATATAAATATTCTTTGAGAATCATTGTCAATAATGTTAACAGATAAACTATCTGAAACTATCTTTTGAACAAATAATACTGTCGGAAATCTTTCGATAAACAAAAAGAGCCTTCCATCATACCAATTGGACCAATATTATGATTTATTCTTTTGAAAAACAACCAAGAAATCGTTTTGGAGTATAGCATAAATCGATCGATTTTATTTTTATTACTAAACCATTAATGTTTCTTTGCATTAAAACAACATGATTACAGTACAAGTTACCCTCCAAAACTAAAATTAAAAAAAACTATTGAAACACCAAAAAATGTAGAAATATTTCTAAATATTTATGATTGACTTGACTAGTGTAAAGCTTTCCAACCTGTTTAAAATATGAGAATCCCCTGTGTCCATTTTCGCAATCATCATTTTGATTATTTTCAGTACCTGGTTCTTCGATAGGTCTAGAAATTATGAAAAATGCATCTTTTTCCACTCTGAAAGATACAGTTTGCGAAAACACTTTAAAAGCTGTCCAAGATATGGGCTTTGAAAATATGACAGAGATTCAAGCAAGAGCAATTCCATGCCTTCTGGAGGGTAGAGATTTATTAGGAGCAGCAAAAACAGGTTCAGGAAAAACGTTGGCCTTCCTCATACCAGCGGTAGAGTTAATTTACAAATTGAAATTTATGCCGAGAAACGGTACAGGCTGCGTGATAATATCACCGACTCGTGAATTGTCGATGCAAACGTTCGGCGTCTTAAAAGAACTAATGAAGTATCATTATCACACGTATGGATTGTTGATGGGTGGTGCTAGCAGGCAAACAGAAGCGCAAAAGCTAGCTAAAGGCGTAAACATCGTGGTCGCGACGCCCGGCAGATTATTGGATCATCTGCAAAATACGCCTGATTTCTTGTTCAAGAATCTTCAGTGTCTCATTATCGATGAAGCCGATCGTATATTGGACATCGGTTTCGAGGAGGAACTCAAACAGATCATTAATATTTTGCCAAGTAAGTTAACGTCCTTTCGTTGAATCAGATTTTTCTCCTAAAATTATTTTATTCGCAATACTGTTACACAAAAGCTCTCCACCCTTAAACGCATTAGCTTTTTCTCTCAGGCTCCACTGCGAAGCGCCATTTAATTCTACGTTCTTCCGCACCCATACATGTTTCGTTTTATCTTAATGCTCTCATAATTGAAACGCAGGAGACGTAAACACACGTGTGCGGTGTCGCGA
Organism: Cylloceria caligata; assembly: GCA_963942595.1. Taxonomy (NCBI): domain Eukaryota; kingdom Metazoa; phylum Arthropoda; class Insecta; order Hymenoptera; family Ichneumonidae; genus Cylloceria; species Cylloceria caligata. Next base: position 42,555,991 of record OZ012708.1, read on the forward strand.
AATGGGAATAGCGATAGGATCGTGAGAGTGTTATGAATGTGTCAATTATTAATCTATACTATAATTCTAAAAGTTTGGATTTCCGTCCCTTAAACGCTTCCTAGACGGAGCGTGCTAGGAAGGTGATCTTGGACATTTTGGAAAGGTCTCCTGATTTCTAGGTCAACGCAACTACTTTCAGCTCTTCATGTTGAGTCCTTAAGGAGTTACGGACATTTGAATTTTCTTAGAGTATTATTGAATTTTGACGTTTAATTTTGATTTTTTAAAAAGCAAAGTTATTCTTCGTAGTAGGTATAGCTTGCGCTTTTTAAAAAAAGAAAAGGTTACTATGATACTGTGAACGGAAATATCTGTTTTTGTTTGACATGAATTTTCAAATGCAATTCACATTTTTGTGAAGCAGTAAACAGTCAAGTCATTAAAAATAAAATAAGAAAAAACGAAAAATGCCCAGAAAGCTTAACGATACTAAAAATAAACCTGGGCGAAGCCGGATACGATACTAGTAATTTATAAATTAAAAAATATTTATTCATCATTTTTCTGCTAATATAATTATAATTTCATTTTTAAATATCACCAGTTTCGAATAAATGCCGACTACAGACGCAAGATCCTTTGCCCAAAGACTGACTTTATAAAGTTTTTATCAAATCGGTCCTTGCATAGTCGGATTCTATTCGAAATTGGGGCATCGGTTACGCAGGAATACACGAAAATGATTGTGCCGAAGCAATGGTACTGAAAGGAGAGACACGCGACATACGACATACGAAATGTTACGAAGGGACACATAAAAAAAATTGTATTAACTTAATTTACAGGATCATGTATTAATACAACGACATCATGAAGATGTAAAAATTGTCCTAGTCACATTTAAAAAAAATGTTGTGCTGCAGTTCTGGTTGAATTAAAGACATCGCGTTACATTTTCAGAACGACGTCAAACCATGTTGTTCAGTGCAACACAAACGAAAAAGGTCGAAATCCTGACGACATTGGCCCTGAAAAAAGAACCAGTGTATGTCGGTGTCGATGACGAGGAAGAGAAAGCAACGGTCGAGGGTTTGGAACAGGGTTACGTCGTTTGTCCGAGCGAAAAGCGATTTCTTCTTCTCTTTACTTTCCTGAAGAAGAACCGCAAGAAAAAGGTCATGGTCTTCTTCAGTTCCTGCATGTCCGTCAAGTATCATCACGAGTTACTTAATTATATCGACCTACCGGTCATGAGCATTCACGTACGTATCTTTGACCAAAGAAGAAAAAAAATGCATGAAAATCTCATTATCAGCCCTTACAATCTCTTCTGATTTTTTTGTACAGGGAAAACAAAAGCAAACGAAACGAACGACTACCTTCTTCCAATTTTGCAACGCAACGTCCGGAATATTACTCTGTACCGACGTAGCGGCGAGAGGTCTAGATATTCCCGATGTCGACTGGATCGTCCAGTACGATCCACCTGATGATCCTAAAGAATATATTCATCGAGTCGGTCGAACTGCTCGTGGTGAGGGTAGCAGCGGACATGCTCTCCTAATCCTCCGTCCCGAGGAAATCGGATTCCTTCGGTATCTCAAACAAGCTCGAGTACCCGTTAACGAGTTTGACTTTTCGTGGAACAAGATCGCCGACATACAGCTTCAAGTAAGTGACAACTTCCATATTTCATATAAATCTAGCTGTCTTATTACCGAGATTCTGGCACGATTCCTGTAAACTACGTGTGCGTAAGTAACTCGCTGCAATTTCCGTCGTCCAACGCGGACGAATGTATCGTGTGCACTCTGCCAACATACCCGTGAGTCACTTAACTTCACACTGTAAGAATATTCTCGCTGTTGCGCATTTACGGCATCTCAATTAGAAGCTTTATCGAGCAACAAAGCGTCTTTTTATACTTTGACAATGGAGCATCTTTCGTTGGCGGTAAAGTTACGATCACGCGTGCAGCGCATTAAAAACTTGATGTAAAAGAGTAAATTTCGTAAGTTATACGAACAGCTTTTTGGTTTATTCTCCGTGTGAAATTTCTTGGTTTTGCAGGCAAAATCGAAGGGCAAAAGACTAAAATCTTCAAGCAAAATTAAACTTTTTGAAAAAATGATCATAAACTTGTACGTATGGAACTTCTAGTCCATTATTTGTTCATATATTTAGTAAAAGTACTGATGAGACACTGGATGCTGCCATTCTCACGGAGGTGCCTCACGAGAAAAACACTAATCGAATCGCGAAAATACTAATGAATGTGAAAAAATAACAATGGCCCTCATGAAGGTTCGTTAGTGTTTTCGCGGTTTCTATTAGTATTTTTCGTTAAGGATTCTCTCTATGTTTCAATGTTTTAATTCTTCAGAGATGAGAGACTTTCTGGTGAAAATGAACAGCGCGATCTGCTTTTGTTTCTAAGAAAAATGCGCATGTATGTAATCAATTTTCTTTTATACAATTAAATAAAGTTTACCGTAACTCTCCAAATTATATTTAAAATGTTGGACGTCGCAACGCATTAACCGGTCGATACGTCAGGATCCGTATGACCAGTGTGCGACGCGTACCTAAACGTTAAAAAAAGTTTATAAAATATTATGATTAATAGATTAAGGCTACCGTAACTATTTATTTTGCTTCGATGAAGAATTATTTGAATTCATCATTCTGATTATGTGTAGAACTAGTGGAGTTTTCTGTATCAAGATCTGCTTATATTACTAATATTTTTCATGGAATCTTTCGCATCTTATGCCTTGTGTGCAGATTATGCTCGGAACTGTACGCATCAGAAGTTGCAATATTTCATTTCAAAATTAATAAAGAAAACAATTTTAAGAAAAAGGACCAGAATGTAAACGCTTTTATCAAATGGTCGTTGGTTTGAGTTGTTTATAGAGAACAACAAAGTAATGCATTCCCTCGAAAGTTTTGCTTCAGGATACGTGGGTAATAACGTCGCGTTGTACGTCCTTCATCAGCAATTCATATGCGATCATTTGCGAGTTACCCATAAAATTTAACGCAGCATTTATCCTTGAAGACTAAAACGATGTGGAGGATGTAGAGGTTTGTTGTGCACCATTGTTCGAGCGATGCAATGATACCGCATAACTTTGTAGGGCCAGGAAACGTGTCGTTGGAAAATAAATGAAGAGCCACGAACCATTAGTCGCAGAGTTGGTTGACCTTATTAGCCGATAGTGTCTAATTGAAACGAACCCAATTGTAGCCCCATTAATTGCGCGGGGGTTAGGCAATGGGTGAATCGATTCTTTTATTAATTAAACGCATTGATGTCAGCGTTCTTTACATAGTCTGAACGTTTCAAATGCGGTACGCTTCGAACGTTAAGAAAGCAAGAAAAGTTAACTTGATTGCAGTTCCACGAAATATATTAGAGACAATTCAGAGGCACAGTGACGATGCGTAGAAAAATTGTTTAGAAAAGTGGAAAAAATAGAAAACCCGTCGTTGAGAACTCGTTGGTGACGTAAACAATTGAAGCTAGGCCGAGGTTCAAATAATGCCATTTACGGAAGTTGTTTAAACAAAGTGTATTTTTTATTGTTCACACGAGGTAACATATTTTATGAACACGACGGTAATTACAGCAGCAAAAAATTGATCAAGTAGTCCGCTGGTCTAGTCTCAACAGTTTCAGTGTAAAAAGGCTGAAAGGTCTGCTTAAGCAGCTGCGCAAATGGAGCATCACTCTGCGCTTCTCGCGGCTTGTATCTCAGCAGTCGATCGGGCGATTTCGCTTGCGTCTTAACAGGATGGAGGTCGCTGTCTCAGCGTATGTCGGTGCTGGAGAACGACGAAGCAGCGATGCTTAGCCAAAGAGGTGTTGAGGGGCGAGAGACGGCTTCGACGCCCACACTCGTGATTCACGCAACACCAACACTCTCTCCATATGATTATGAACGTGCCTGATCCAATTCAATAAGCATATATGCTGCACGGCTCTGGATTATTTCTTAGACACAAAAAAATGCATCAGCAGTGGTCGATGATTAACATTAATATAGAATAATTTATTAAAGTCGTGTTACGAAGCATTTTTAATACATTGGAAAACATCCTTACTTCATAGCTCAATCATGATGGAAGCTATTCGCAAAACTTTTTATTTATTTACGAGTTTTGAAGATAAGGAGAGTATATCGAGAATTTTTTTTATCAATATAAAAACTTCGTTATCAGTTTATCAATAAATAAGAAATTTGCAAAGTAATATTTATTATTATTGTCCATCTTTCACAAAGTTATCTATACGAGGAAGTATGTTGATCAATCTTAGCTTCTTCATGGAGGAAGCTTTGTAAAAGGTGAATAATAATGAGGAAGAATGTGCAAGGTACGCACTTTGCACACTTGTTATAATTCGCTAGGTTATTAGTAAAACTGGCAAAAATTAACAAAATTAGACAAATTTGACGAATCAATCTTTTTGAATTTTTTTTTTTTTTTTTATGGCAAATTCTATAACTTTTCTCAATATGTATATAATTTATTATTTCGATTATACATAACATATATTATTACAAGTTATATTAACTTGCTTAAAAATAAAAAATCTAATAATATTTGAAACGGTTCACCGATTTTCATCAAACTCGCTAGTTCGGGTTGTTTATAAGTTGTAGTGGTTTTAGAATATGCAAATCCATCGCATACACAAACACACAAACATCTGGACGCTAGCTGCAAAATCATGATTCTCGATGTTGTAGATTATTTCAAGTACGCTGACATTGTGATCTCAAAAATTTCTTTTACAGAAACATAGTTTTTTCTATGAGCAAGCAAAATTTTTATTAGATTATCAAAATACTCAGAGATAGATTAAGAAGAAAATGTTGTTATACTCAATTTTAATTGCGTCAATTAAAATTTTTATTGAATTTATTAATTATTTTGTGGTTTCGATATTACAAGAAAAATGCTTTTTGAAGTTTTTGACGTATATCGGAAGGAATATTTTTTATTACACGTGAGAAAAAAATGTGTCAAATGCAATGAGGAATATTTCTCCCAATATACATCAAAGTAGTATTTTTTTCTTTAGGTTTAATATTTAATAATATTTTCGTTGACTGTTATCCATCCAACTATATTGTATAACGAAGTTTTGCATCTGAAACCAATCTGAGGCATCCAGATCCCGCCTCGAGCCTTAGAGTCTCGGTATTCTATAGCTACCGGTTTCACGCGGTATACGAACGCGAGCAATTTTTACTGGAGAATCGTTGCTGCTGCTGCTGCTGCTGCTACCGTTGCTCAGCGAAAGGCCAATTTATGAATTGCGCGAAGGAGCGCAGTACGATGCTAATCTAAGTCGAGCGCGACGAAGATATTTATGCCTCTCTGTAGGGCATATATCTGCGTGTCACGTATCCACGGTTGCCGACTTTGTCGGAGTTAGCATTCCTATTAGACCGGCACGAATATTCGCATTATACCGTTTGTCAGGCATTCCAGCGCGAGTTCGCAGACAAACGTACGTTTCCTTTGTCAGAAGCCACTCGATTCATTCGAGACGAGCCACGAAAATACTGATTTTATTGTTATAGCTGAATTATTATTTAATAATCGAGCCTCGAAAAAACTTTTAAGTTCTTTTGCTTATTCAATAAAGTCCTTTACCATTACTGTCTCCTTTTTTTTTTTTACTTATTTCGCATTTCCACCGCGTACCTAGACTCTCCACTCGACAGCTGTACGGAGCAACCACGCACTCTGACTAGAAATTACTTCCGTGTAGAGATTCAATCCTCCGCAACTATCACTTCAATGAATACAAATTGTGAAGAGTGGACTTCACTCATAGCATACTATTCTACCGTTATTAATTATTTGTATACAAAAGTATTTCATCCTACGAGGAAAAACAACTTTTGATTTGATGAAAAAGTCTTAATTCGTTTTTGAATAATCTTTCAAAAACGGCGTATTTTGATTTTGTGTCAGACGTGACGTCAAGAGTTGAATGATTGAGATGATTTAAAGAATTATTTACAATGATAATGTAAAAAAAAGAAACATTCCTTCACAGGAAGAATACGTAGAAGATTTATTCACTGTCAAACTGTGAACACAGCAATTTAAAGAAGAAAAACATGTCATCGACTCAAGTGCGTTGAGTTGTAGAAACCTTATATCAGCGTCTCACCATGAAATTTATTGCAGCTTGAGAAATTGATCTCGAAGAACTACTTCTTAAACATGTCGGCTAAGGAAGCATTCAAGGCGTACGTGAGAGCGTACGAATCGCATCACCTCAAGCAGATCTTCGACGTTGAAACATTGGATCTCACCCAAGTTGGCAAATCGTTTGGATTCATCGTGCCACCTGCAGTCGATCTGAGTATCCTTTTCTTCGTGATATTTAATGTAACATGCACAAATTGCAAAGTCATATCAGTTGCAATACGCATAATTGATTAACGACTTGCGAAACCCATCAATAACAACCTTGGCTGGAACCACCCACTCTAAATCATTTCTAAACTCTTCTCTCAGTTTCCGACGATTCTTTTTGTTCTTACTTTTTTTTCCTCCATTCAAAAGACTTATTGAGCGATCGGCTGGGTTGTTATCGTCGACCTTTCCTTTTGACGCTATGAGCGCGTGGGTATCGTAGCCGAATTTGGCCCGGTCTCCGTGAACTTGCCATGAACGTCGAACAATCGTGGGGACTGTAGTTTACATTAGAGTTATATACTTTCTTTCTTTTTTTGCACCTCTTCTTTTCCTTAACGAGAGTATCCCAACGCAGAAGTGGGAGTGAGGAAGGATTCACGACCGCGAAAGAGGCTTGGCGGAGGCGGTTACGGATACTACAAGAACATGAACAATTCAGGCGGTGGTAAGCAGATCGAGCGAAGTAAAACCTTTCGACAGGTGGGTAAACGATCCAAGGACTCGCGACAATTCGCCAGATAATAATTGTCGGTCGGCAGAAAAGAACGCCACGGTTAGCACAATCGCGAAAGTCAGTAAGTAATTGTTGCTAGTGCAAATCGCGCGAACGCTTGCCAACGCTGATTAACAGACCACTCAGAATTATGCAATGTTGCATTTTACGAAAATATTATTGTACAGTTCGAGTCTGTGTATTGGAGACAAAATGCTACCATTAACGACATTCGTATGCGTGTTTTAAAATTTTTTTATTTTGATTCCTCTTTACCAGTCCCGTTTGTCACACTGTTCAAAGTATATTTGCGATCTATTCTCAACTATCAAGCTTGCACTCGACGAAAATCTTGAAAATAGTTTTATTAAGTTTCAAACATCTTTCATTGAAAATAAAGACATACGCGAATGTACATTCAGTTTGGACTACTTTATAATGCTCTTTATGTATTTTATTATATTTTTCAACAATACACTTGAAATATATTTTATGCAACGTGTAGTTGCACGAAAATACAAAAATATATTGATTACAAATAGATTTAGTCTGAATATAAATAAAATATTTTTCTCCATCGTTTTTATTACTTTTTAACACAAATTTTCATAAAAATCATAAACAAAAGTATATAACAAATGTATCGACTGCTAAAAACTTTTTAAAAAAAACAAACAAAAAGTTACAAATTATGCAATTTGTAGCATCGCCTAGAAAAATTTGTCGCGAAAAAACTAAGATTAAAACTTTGCTGCTAAAGCAGACATTTTCTTTAATTGTATGCGACTTGCGAAACACCAACTTTTAGTTACTTTTCTAGCCTTAAAAACAAAAGTATTTCATGGTTATCACCGCTTATACCGTTAAAAAAATAAGAATATATGATGGATTCTCTTAAATTCAACCACGTTAATTAAATAACTTTAGTTTAGAATAGATTTGCGAAATGAAAATACTCAAACTCGAGCAACTGACCTCCATAGAAAAAAGGATATGGAAAAATATATTTTTACGTATATTCAACATATTTATGAAGTAAAATTGTATATATTGCATATATTTCGAGATATATCTCTGGGATATATCCGGATATATACATGTAAAGATATATCATGACGTATATTTCACAATTTTTGTAAAATATATCAAATGAATGAAGAATAAACTGTTTTTTAACGACAAATTAGATATTTAAAAATATATTTTTCGAATATACTTAATTTTTTACGAGGGAATGTTCTCTCGCGTCTTTACAGACTGTACCTTCGTCGTTGAAGATGAAATGTGATCTACTTAAAAAAGTAAAATGCACCGAAATCGAAAGCTGCTGTACAATCAACAAAAGAAGCCAATGGGCAATGAGTGCTTCCTCGCACGCCTACGCATTGACGACCATCAAAGATACGATCTTATACGCATTTCGAAGTACTCGCTGTCGAGGGGATGTAGGTCTCTGTTGAAGCGGAATAGAATGTTACCAAGGGAAAGAAAATAGGCATATAATTTATAACGTTCGTCGCGCCCACGTTATCCAGAACCGAGAAGCCATTTATGGCTCGTGACGTGACGTCAGCGTTACTTTACATTAACCAATATGTGTGTAGGCGCCTCTCGCGAGCGCGTGTGTCCCGTGTATAAGGCATAGAAGGTAACGCCCGTGGGATCACACCGTCGAGGCAGCCACCAAGGATCAACAGGCTCAATCGATGCCCACATACTAGCACGGTGACGGACTATACTGCTGCTGCTGTTGCTGGTATTCAGACTTACCGATGACACGTGCCGCTTTTGTGTTGCAATACACGATTATAATGCTCATCCGGTATGCGTCGAGCACAAGAAGGACAGTTTAAAGCCTGAAATCAGTTTCTACGTAGCGAAATAACGTCGTGGTATTTGTTTAAATTATCATTATGGGATTCACAAATGAAGATTTAATACTTTTGAAAGTAACGAATCTCTTGAATGTAGATTTGCTTAGTGAAAGGTTTAATTAAATTTAATCGGAGACGGTTGGCAACCGATTGACACTATAGTCAAAGTCAATTATTCTTTACACAAAGATTGCCACCTGATTTTTTATCATATGTCGTGTATAATAATGTATCGAAGAATCCTCAACTGAAAACAACCATAAAATATATTTTTCAGTTTGTATTTCAATATCAGTTACACTTGTACTTTTATCTTTAATTTAAAAAAAAATTATTTTATGAACATAATAAACAAATTTTTTGCTCTAAATGTCGCATCTTCAATGTTACTAAAAATGAAGAGAATTTACAAGGATGTGTCTAAAATAAACACGAAAATCTCTAGTCTGAGCATCGAATATTTAAGAAGAAAAAAATTCCTAAAATATGTAGTAAAGAAGTAGTAAAATCTGACAAATTATAAGAAATATCTGTGAGGGTCAAAAAAAAATAGTTGAATTGACAGGGAATGCCTCATGTTTGATATCTTTTTTTTCTATATCACACTCGTTCGTTGAAGTCTACAATACTCAGTAAGATAAGCATGCGGTGACATCAGACAAGTAATTCCGACAGAATGCAGTCATTTACATTCGCATCTGGACGTCATTGTGACGGCACGGTGTGCAAACACAGTTTCAATAGTCCGAAGGGTGCCACAAGGGTGTGGGTACAGTGCTGATCACACCGTGATGTCACAATGTCAATGTCCAGATGCGGACGTACATGACTGCATTTTGCCAAAACGAGGTACCGCATCGTGCCGTCAAATATATATTTGGTTAGGTTATATTGTAATTACGTGCTTATCAAAGTTTCAAGTATGTAATGTGATAAGAAATACGATAGTACGAAATATAATTTTAACACAACTTTGTACCATGATGCATTAATATATTGACCAAATGCAAATGCACATCCATTCGTTCTTCGATTCCGTGTAGGGTGTACTTCATTCGCACGTCATTTTGCCTCATTCGGTATTTTACATCACCTTAAAGAGAAAAATATGTGGAATTTGACATAATGAACTTTGGCAAAAATTACATTTCAATTCGAGACGTAGATACGAAGGCACCGATTCGATAGCAATAATAATAAGACCTCCAACATCCAAAACAGTTCAAAATTCAAGAATTTTACGTAAATAAATTGCCACAGTGATTACCGAGTAATTAATTGAACAGAAAAATTATTGATTTAATAACATTTTGCCACAAATATATATTATAGCAATAACAAATCTTGTAAATTATTGAGTTATTGTTTGAATCTCGTTTGGAATTAAAAGATTTAAAAGTAGAGTTGAAATTACAATAAATATTTATGTCAGCCTGGGATAGAACGAATAACATTTTTTTTCGGAGTACATGAAGCTTTGTATTTTCTCGTACTTGACGTTTATACTTACATTACCATACTTTATATATTTTTTTATAATTGATTACCTAATACTTACCAATTCAAAATAATAGACTTTGATCAGGCAATCGGTGATTGTCTTCTCACAATTTTGAATATCTCGTAAGAGTCTACGTTAAAATATGTAACTTTTGTTGCAACAATTGAAGCAAGTGATTTGCCTTTAACATTCGAGAAGATAATTTAGCTCAGCGGTAATATTCCACCATCGACCCAATCACGAGTACTTACTCCGGACTAGAAATTCATTTCCGCGTAGAACGAGCACGTATTAAGAGTTTAAACGAGTCAGGGCGTTGTGTTCGGTACGTACATTCTACAGGAACAAATTGACGTGCATATTCGGTAACCGAGAAGAAAGATGAGGAGGCGAGTGTTTTAGGTAACGGACTTTCTTCGCGCAGTTTAACCGAGGTTTCGCTTCATTAGAAATTCTCCGGCACAAAAGTTCTGATTGCACTTTCCGGCCGACTCGGTTGTGGTCGTAAAAGCGGGCAGCAGGTGAGACTTACCCTTTGCGATACTTCAACCGTTTGACTTTTTCTCAAATGGCAGCTATATTCACGAGGGAGAACGCAAGCATTATAGTTGCATAAACTCAGTGTAAATGATATATTATTACTTATAGACGATAAACGGGAACAAAGTAATGTACTTCAAGTTGTAATGTACTTTTCTAAATCTTTCAGAGGTGCAGTTAAAAATTGTATCGTTGGTGTCAATATTTCCCAGTAAAATTCACCACGAATTTAATATATAAATGCATAACGATAAATGATTAATTGTTGTTTACTTTAATTGAAATGTTTTTGGAGTAAAATGTGCAAATACTTGTCTTTGATGTCAACAAGGCGTAAAGTTTGTAGTAAGGTTTTACATCATATAATTCACGATGTACCACTGTTGCGTAATCTTATGACTAGCATTTTAGAAAGAAATCGTCGTGGGTTATTGCGCGTACGATGGTTAATTATGGTCCACTCTCCCCAACCGTAAAAATCAAGTTTTATATATATTTTTTTTTTAGTGTTAACTAAAAAAAGCTGCAAGTTGTTGCGCACCGGATAAGCCTGCGGCTGATGATCTCAACAGCGTGCATTATCCTTTTATATTCCAGCTGCTTACGCGACCATGACATATCGCCCATTCAACACATTAGTATACGTATTCCGCGTAACGAAGTTGGTCATTCGAGTGAGAAAATGACAGCTATGAAATACCAGTAACGCTAGTTTTTCGTATAACTTTACTGATTGATCGTCCCGTTAATTTTATTTTATAATTAATAATTTATTAATTATATATCTATGAGAATCGTGATGTTCGAGTAATAGCAGACTCGCGAAAAGCTACAGCATTCTCGATAGACCAACCTGAATTAATCGGAAATCACTGCGAGATTCGATACGAAAATACGATTGAATACTCACTTGGCTCGTTATTTTCTCCATTCGATGCGTCGCTAATGAAGAGAACCTAATCGTCGAGTACCTCAGGGCATATAACGGACAGTCGTAACACTGGTTTTCATGGAACGAGTCAGAGCGAGGTTCGCGAGAGTAGATATAACGTATACATACACATATAGTTTATGTATTACCGTAAAGTAAAGGCCGTGGCAACGCTCGGGAAGACCGAACGCTCTTTTACCTCCCCTTCGCGTTCGCCTCGGACACACATGGCCGGCACTTCGTTCGACGATAACGCGACGTTATACGACTCGCGAGAACGAGACAAGTATACTATACCCACGCATAATTTAGCTTTCTCCCACCTTATCGTGTAGCTTTAAAAGGTAAAATCTGAGAGTGAACTCGTCCTGGACGAGAACTACGACGGGCTCGTCGTGTCGATTCATTCGTTCGAGTCTCTTTCGTTCTATGACGTAGCCTCTTAACGTTGATCACCTCAGTAGCAATCTGACCAAACCTAGAAAACTATGGCCTCTCTTACTTTCCTCTTTTACTTCTGATTGCAACGAATCGTATAGCTGTACCGTCCGAATCAATACGTGAAATATGATAAATATTTTATAATACGCATACAGAGGTGTACGACTCAAGAAGGTATCACCTTGCGCTCGATCGAATTATGTTACGTAGTTATACATCAAGCGGAAAAGGGGATAAAGATTGCTGGTGCATAGTACTCCAGCGTATGGTATGCACACCGGAGATGTAGGTAGAATTATGAATTATACATCCCAACGAATGTTTAAATCGAAGCGATTGTTGTATCGAAGGTGCTCTAAGCATGCGGTACGCTTGCACTGCTTTATGCAAGCTGGTTTTAACGTCTACTCGATTGAGATAAATCTGTAGGTGTAGTTGGCTTAATGTCTATAATCAAAGAGATAAAAAATTTGTGATAATCCTTTGAAAGAGCATTTTTTCTTCAACTTTCATCGTGCTGACACGAGCACCGCTTAAAAAATGACATTTTTCCAATGCCGATCATTTTTCTCTTAACAAAATACTTCATAAAATTCAATGACAAATATCACTTTGGATAAATAACTATTGAAACATTGATTAAGGTAGTTCTTGAGGTATATAAGTCATGCGAAGCATTATTTTCATTCCAAATTTGAAATGAATATTTTTACGTTCTTATAATATATTCAGAGTATAATTGTAGCACGTATATTTAACTTTTTGTTATTTAATCTGGGTATGGGACAACCATATACAAGATTTGGTAAATAGTTCGGGGTCTGAGCCAAAAGATGCCTAGATTTCTACATTACCGATATGCTCTCGGTGTCAATAAATCGCAAATAAATTGAATTGCTGTATTTACTTTTTTAATTTTGTAAATTCATACGATTCTCTGCTACGTGCACAAGTCTAAGAATAATGTTAAATTTGTTTAGAAGCAATACCCAACCAAGTAGAATGTTATACCGCAATGTTCCCGAGTAGACGTTACTACATTTCTGATGATAAATAACTTATACACCGGATGGCTAAGTAGTTTTTGCTACTTAAAATCTTTAACTACACAGAAACTGGCTAGCTACTTCGTAGATAATTAATCGTTACACATCAACAAGTTACGACACGAGATGAAGTAGTTGGCACGCAAGATGATCTGTTTGAAAACCTCAGGACAAATGTATCCAGCAAAATAATTAGAAATAGGGTTAACCCAGATAAAATTTGAACGATTTTCAGCAGAAAATCCATTCCTATTGGCGGTGTACTATTTTTTAGCATGACATGTCTGTAATATAAATTCTCATCCTGATATTCGCCTCAAAATCGAAATGAATAACGTAGAATATCATAACTTTATATTATAAAGATTCACATTAAGGAAATCACTTTTGAGTCCAGTAGCGAAAAGTATTCGGCCAGTATATTGTCAGTGCAATGTTTTTTAGCGTGACATGTCTGTAATATACATTCTCATTCTGATATTCGCTTCAACATCGAAAGAAATAACATAAAGCATCACAACTTTAACATTAATGAATACAATTTAAGAAAATTTTGTTCATTCATTTTATGTTGACTTTAAACATTAATAATAATAATGATAACAAGACTGTTTTTAAAAAAATGCTAAAAGTCTATTTTTTACTTATGTTCCTGACATAAAATACAAATGAGTATTAAATACAATTAAAAAATGTAATTTCGCCAAAATGATATTTAAACCGAATGCATAACGTTAATTGCGCTCATTAAGGTTCGGAAAGTTTAAGGGGGTTAATAATATATCAAGAGTAATTTGGTTCTAGAGCGCAAACTGAAAATAATAGTGGAAAGTAGAGCTCGGACGCGCATACTAGGTGTCCTATATAGTTCGACCCGCGAGTCCTTAATATACTCTCATCTCTCTCGTCCGCCCTCGCTTTAAATAACTCTTCTTGTTTTGAGGTAAGGCAAGGCCCGTACCTATGTATATTTCCATCAGGGAAACCTGAAACGCTCGCGTTGGCTCAATTAGAATCTTTGACTCAGCCCGCTCTGTGTTTTGCGCGCCACCACGGTATCCAGGTTGGATTAAAAGCCCACGTGTGTACCCGTACAGCTCTTTGTTGGATAAACCGTGAGACGTTGATGCAGGGAACGCGCATTTCGAGCTATTCGTGCATTTAATGACTGCACGTAAAACCTTGCCGAACAGTCGACGATCCCCTGGAACGAGAGTTACACCATTCGCCTCGAGGGCGTATCCCCGGAACAGCGTGTTTTTCACGCCGCTACTCGTCGGGTCACGAAACGGTAATTAACCGAGCTCACTCGCGTTACCAGCTCCTGAGTACGCGGATCTGTGAATTATATACGTTTTGCCCTGTTCGTCCTCGTGATTGCGCCATGCGCCACAACCATAGGTATCCACCGGAGAAATATTTCGAGCGTCCTCGGTGCGTCCGAATTACGGATCTCGCCATTCCGCTTTGCGCAGGTGGACACTCGCGTGCCAGACGAGAAAACTCGCTCTTGAGATTTGGGTCAACAACAGCTTCTTGGTGAACGAGGCAAATGCCAGCTCATTTTCAGACTCACCGGAGATTTATCTGGAGAATATAACTATATTGATCGATACACATTTTCCCTCACGAAACAAATAATAATATTTCGATTGAAATGTTATCAAGACGACGTTCGAATCTCGGACAACCCAGGTTCATTAATTATATCAAGATAGATTATGTTGAATAATTGTAATTTCAAAAGTGGCCCATTCTTGATATGATCGTTATATAATCATTTAATTACGATTATAATTAATGATAATTTCATTCAAAATTTAACAAACAATCATTTAATTACATTACACATTAATTTACGAAATTAATTTTTTTCAATGTGAATTTTTTTTATTACAATTACACCGATCGTCCTGGTTAAGGTACCTTCATCTAATTGAACAATTTATTTACGATTATTCCGTGTATTGTTACTTTGATAAGTTGATTTTTTTTTTCATACTAATTACCAAAAAAATATTATGAATCTGGTTTGGATACATCGAATTAATAATTTCAATCGTTATACGCTATAGGCATTTCGTTATTCCCGAGCGAGTAATTCACGATGGCTTATGCTTCAACTTCACAGCTGTGCGTGCTCTGTGTATGTGGTATAGATGGACGATATAACTGGTGTATCTCTGGAAGGATAAGTACGAGGAGAAGGAGGAGGTGTCTGCCAAGACTGTCGTATGGCCCGACCCATACCGAGACGCTCCAATACACAACATAATGCCCGCGTTTTGTACGCAGTACCCTGCGTCGTATCATCGCGCGGACCGAAAGACACGAAGGCGAGGAGCGCGAGCCACTCTTGATCGCGTCCAAGATTCTCACGTACAGATATCATCGAACGCATGGAATATATACGTATCCACTTACAAACACGTACTACGTAAGCTTGCACACCGAATCAACATAATACGCTACATATATGTAATATGGGAGATTCCAGATCAAATTGACAGGTCGGTGAACCTTTTTTCGGGGATTTTGTTCAAATTTTTTAAATATTGTTATTGCAGTTTTAAATGCCATGCAGTTTACTTTGTAGATTTGTATCGCGGTCCTCTATCGTTTTATGATTTTTAAAAAGAAATATTTACATTGAACAAACGGTTTGGTACAATTTAAAAATCGTAATACATTTTCGAACATCCTGTGTTAAAGATATTCACATTTTTAAGCTTCATTCTGTTATACTTGGCGCGTGTTCGCTTCTATTTTTATCACTTTTTTTTTTTATTGAAATATACTTGGAAAATATGGAACCGTACGGCGAGTCTATTTCGGGATGAGGTTTAAAAATTTATTGATATCCGACAGAGATTCTTTCAGAATTTAATCAAATTTTTTCGATATTTTTAAGTGACGGAATAAGTACGTGATTGAAACATTATTTAAAGAAATCTCAACCAATTCTCTGATCTTAGTTTTCTTGCAAAGAGAACATTGCTAAATCAATTTATTTCATCGAGACAACGTGAACTTTACAAGCTGGAATCGTGAAAAAATATTTGCATCGATGAACGAAATAACAGAAAAAATATTTAAGTTATGAAAAATGTTTTATTCTCTTCTGGTATTCATCAAATGACGTTTTCTTTTAAATTAAAATGCAACATTTCATACGCGTAATTCTAATACAATTTTATTTACATGATTTTTACGTGTACTGAGTCCCCTTAATCATTTGCTGGGCGTATCGAGCCACGACAACGTTTCAACATCAATAGCAGTCCAATATTTTTGCCACATTTGTTTTACTTTTTTAATTCACTGATTGCACGTATACTTCTCACGATATTTATCTTTTGTTTTTTTTTTTTTTTAAGGAGAATATGTAATTACGAGGGCCCGGAAATTCATATAAAATACCATGCGTAAGTTATATTCTGTATATACATAAAAATACACGGTATCCTGCACGAACTTCAGAGTCCTCGTAATTACAAAGAGAATTAAGATAACGCTGTTGGTAGAGTAATAAAATTTCATATGCCAGTGTGTTTATTTTCAAGCAGAGTTTCCTTTGTAGAGCATTTTTTTTATTAAGACAATAGGAAACATGTGTGGGTGCGAGAGATATAGAGTTAATGGAGCTCACGACCAAGTGAGAGAGTAACGACAAGAATATAATTCACATGGTCTTAAGTTTGATGAGTTCGAGTGAGATATCGCCATTTGCGATCATGATGGAGACAGAGAGAGAGAGAGAGAGAGAGAGAGAGAGAAAACGACAGAAGCGTGTAGCACATCCTCTTAAGGAGGGTGAAGTGGTAGGCTCCCAGGGGATAGGCCAGTAGCACGAGCTGTGTGGGTCAGGTATTGTGGGAGTGAGAGGTCCGTTGTGCGGAATCCTTAGGGTTCCGCGACATAAGCGGGAAGATCCGTTTTACTCGTGTGAACCCAAAACTTGGGTGGTGAATTGATTTAAAATTTGAATGTAGGTTTCCCGACAGAATCCTCTTGCCATTGATACATTTTGCGAACGAACAGCTTCAACGGAGTGACTTTAACGTAAGAGCTATGTTAAATAGTTTAAATTTCATAGTCTCGGCGAGTAAACGATGAATCTATTTCGAATTAAGCATGCTTTTAATTTAACAATTGATTTACATCAGATTTTCTATTCATGCTGAAATAATAAAAATATTTCAATGCTCTACCCTGTTTAATGCGATTGTCTCACTCGCATGCACGGCAACTCAGTAGATATAACACGTCACCTTAAAGCGATGCCAAATATGTATGGGCGCAAGGGAGTTGTCGAAATTGCGCTTCACGTTGGAGTGAGAGAGAAACAGCTGATGTGTGGTAAGTATCGAAGTTTCATTTCGTCTTAAAGTGGGTTTATTGGTATACAGTCTTGCAAAATGAATACTAAAATATTTTTAAATCATTATCAAAGTTTCGAAAAGTTAATCAATACCAATAATAATGTGACGCGGATGAAGGAAGTGTTTTTAGTGTTTTAGATGTAGTTAAACGTTTAATAGGAGCTTAATATACATGTGAAAGTCAGCCCTATCGTCGTATGCGCTATCCTCGATAACACACAGAAGATATTGCACAGAAATTAATGTGCTATACATATGTAGCTGTTGTGTGTGTGTGTGACTGGCCGGGGGGGGGCAAGGCGAGGTGCTCATTACACCAGGTGATACTGATCGAACAACCTTAAATAAATATTTATGAAACAGCTAACAGCTTTACCTGCATAGATAAGCATTGAGGTTTAGCTTTGCCTTAAGGTAGGTTCATCCATATACAGTCTTGTAAAATGAGCACTAAACTGTTTAAAAAACTTTATCTAAGTTTTGAAAAGTCAATCAATACCAATAATAGTGTGACGTGGATGAATCAAGTGTTTTTAGTGTTTTAGGTGTAGTAAGACGTTTAATAAGAGCATAAGACACATATGAAAGTCAGCCCTATCGTCCTATGCGCTATCCTCGATAACACATAGAACATATTGCACAGAAATTAATATGCCATACATATGTAGCTGTTGTGTGTGCGTGAGTGGAAGGGGGGGGGGGCAGGAAGGCGAGGTGCTCATTACACCAGGCGATACTGATTGAACAACCTTAAATAAATATTTATGAAACAGCTAACAGCTTTACCTGTACAGATAAGAAACTGTAAACATTGAGGTTCAGCTTTGCCTTAAGGTGAGTTAATCCATATACAATGCACGCATATGCTCTTGTAAAATGAGCGCTAAACTATTTAAAAATCTTTATCTAAGTTTTGAAAAGTCAATTAATACCAATTATAGTGTCACGCGAATAAAGAAAGCAGGCGATACTGATCGAACCACTTTATATAAATATTTATGTAAACAAAAAAAATTACAATCACTCAGCTTTCATTTATTTACCGAAAACAATTATTGTTAAGGTCCCAAGAGTTATCATATGATCACAAACTTAAAAATCTGAGGTGTTGGTTCTTTAAAAAATTAAGTTTTCATTTAACTGTACGTCTCGTCAGACCTGAAAGACTTAATCTACTTAATCTTACAGATATATACATATAGTAACAAGTTTAATAGGAGCTTAATACACATGTGAAAGTCAGCCCTATCATTGTATGCGCTATCCTCGATAACACACAGGACATATTGCACAGTGTAAATTAATGTGCCATACATATATAGCTAATGTGTACATGTGTGTGTGCGTGTGCGTGTGTGTCGAGCAGCATGGCGAGGTGCTCATACTCCAGTGAGTTTCGTGCAATACGTCCGTACGTGTGTGACAACGAGTTGCCGACACTTCTTCGTGCATTACGTATATACACGAAATGCAGTACATACATGCAGAAGTAGAGAACCAAGAGAGAAAGAGAAAGATAGATCGAGAGAGATACAGAAGGAGAGACACATAACCATGTCCCATGCCACTGGTGGTATGGCGCGGTATCTCGATGCTCGCGCGTATGCGGAGGCCGTATAAGGTAGTGGGCGGGAAGCATGGTGGAAGAGTAACGTTGGCGCATCGCGTTTGCGCTTATCAGATTGTGCGCATGCGCGATCCCTGTCCAGTGTACGAGTGGCACGAGCGAGCACACGCGGAGCAGCTCAGTAGAGAGTTGAGCGTCTTGTAGTGCGTGCGCGTTCTTCCGTTTTTCAAGTTTACATAAATATTAAACGGCTTTGGAACAAGCGCGTTTTGAAAACTGTAAGAGAGAGAGAGAGAGAGAAAGAGACTGATAAAAACAAACGTATTACGTATCGGTAATCCAGAGCGAGCGATAAACGCGAGCTAGCGCGAACGTATCATCGTCGCGCAGAACGCGAGTTCCGCTGTTGCCGAT
Organism: Cylloceria caligata; assembly: GCA_963942595.1. NCBI lineage: Eukaryota > Metazoa > Arthropoda > Insecta > Hymenoptera > Ichneumonidae > Cylloceria > Cylloceria caligata. The sequence continues at coordinate 42,575,606 of OZ012708.1, forward strand.
TATACCATAATTTAAAGAGTATATATACGATATATATATATATATATATATATATATACACATACACATATATATACTCCCTGTGACTCGGTTAATAACCAATAGTGACAGACTAACCAGCCAACATTGGCTAAGGAGTACGAGCGAATTATCTATTTTATTATTTGTAGTACTTCGCCTTTGGACGAAGTCTTGACGGTTCAATCACGTATTTTATACAGAATTTTGATATTCCTAAACATCGCTCGTTCAAAATGTGTGATAATACCAACACGACGACGCAAAGTATAGCGGACTACCTGTCACAGTTACTCAAAGACAGGAAGCAACTCGCGGCTCTGCCCAATGTATTCATACACGTGGAACGACTTCTCGATGAGGGTAAGTTTCATTTTTCTTTTATTTTGAATACAAATTTAACGGTTAATGAAGAAAAAAAACGAAAATCTAGTAACAGCGTATTTGCAGTTTTGATGATAACGAATCAAGACTTTACGTATACAGCCGATAATATTAAGTAAACCTATCGTGTCCGGTGACGCTCTTCCATTTTGATTATTAATCCGTTCTTCGGTGAGATAATATTTGTAATTGATACGTTTAGTGGCTGACGATGCGTCAATTATATAGAATCGTTGAATTCATCTTTAACATTGTAATTGTTTAAAAATGGCTCGAAAGCTCCAGATATTTGGTGCACAAGGTCACTCCAGCATGGTACGAAGTTGAGAGACGCAACGCGTTCGTACGTCGGCCTCCACGGCGAACCTTGGCCTCGCAAACCGCGTGTGTCACGTGCAACCCGGCGTAACAGGGTTCTCTCGCGATGTGTACGTGTAACATGTATAAGCTACAGCATAAACGGGGAGACTCTCGTGTTTCGCGTCCGGGAACGGACGCCTCGGTTTTTCTCTTTCTTTCTCCAACTCGAGCCGCTCGACAATCGCCCTCGTCAATTATAAAATATAAACGAATTGCGAGTGATGAAAGAAAAACGGTCATTGAATATCGAAATATATATATATATATATATATCGTCGTAAAACGTCGACGCGACGGGACTCGGCAATGACGTGGGTGTGCCAATATCTGTGTAACGTTTAACAGCGTTGCATGTGTATTTATAGATATCGTGGCTCTTGCTTTGCTCAATACCAACAACCAAGTTTGCACAGCAGTGAGTAAATATGAAATAACGCTTCTCCTCGAGAAATCCCAAGACTAACTCTGCCTCGAAACTCGTTTTTCACTGGCTCTTGCTGTTGGCGCTTGTCGCGAACACCGAGATTTTTCTGTGAGGAACAATTAGGAAGCAATAGTAGTCGACCAAAGTTCCTCCAACAACGACAGGGTCAACCGGGCTAAACGCGATAGTCGAGTTGTTGTGATATCACGATATTTTTATTTCTCGAACAAATAAATTGTTTCGTATCGTTATTTCTTTGTATAGTTTGGCGAATACTTTACGTACGGCGTATAAATGTTCGAAAACGAAACAATATGTTTTATAAAGAAAACAACGGGTTCAACACAAACCTTGCTTGATCCTACGACTGACGTATTTTTGTTCTTTTTTTTTTTCTCTCTTTAATCGTTCTTTCAATAATGTCTATCGCAATGTTTGTAACTAGTGTCGATAACCGATTTTCTTTGATAATAATAAAAGTGGGCGTTACCGCGAGAGGACATTCGATCCCTTGCTACAAGAAAACAGTCAACTGCCACGTGGCGAGTTAACGAATTGTTGCTCAATCGGAAAAATATATAAATGAAGGAGGATACATTCGTCGTAAAAACTTTTTGCACTCGTCATGGGTTCATTGCGCTTGCAAAATACTCAGCGAAAATTGAGCAGCTATACTTAAGTTGAGTTATATCGTGTGACCGGCGAGATGCGGAACGGTCAGCCAGTCGAGAAAACACGCGACCCGAGACAGACGACGGCCTTGTCATGTAGAAGAGCCCGTTAAGATATATATTTTAGGTAATAAAAAAAAAACAAACGTCGCCGTTGGCTGGCTGGCTTGCTGGCTGGCTGGCTGATTCTAACTGGCTGGCGTCGAGAAATATACCAAACCGAAAACACGCTAAAATCTCGATGATAGTTTAACTCAAAGCTTTAAACTGTACACGAAGAACACCAGTTTCGTAAAATTTACTAAACTATAGTCAGGATTAGAAATTTTAGCTTTATTTTTTTATTTAAATATAACATTCAATGACAAACAATTGGTAAAATTAACGAAGCGCAATCTAGTGGACTTTCGGATGTTCTTCGATATGTGTATCGTTATTATTATTTTTAAATATCTTAACGATTTTTCCTTCATTCGATTCACGGTAACTTTAATATATATATTTTTTTTTTTTAACTTAGGTTAAGGTTTATTTATTTATTTTTTCATTTTATCGAACTCTAGCGATGTACCCACCTTAAGGCACAAGGGAAACACGAATAGGTGCGTGAAAGATAGAACTAAATGGCGCTTGACTGCATAGTGAGATATAAAAAGCTAATACGTCTGTAAGTGTCGAAGACTCGCGTTAAGGTTTAGTGACACAATGCGGTTGGTATTTAAAACTGTTTACCTTCTTTTTCACGGGTACCAGGGATTTTTTTTGGATACAAACAAATTAGTTACATCTTCGTCCATTCGTTACAAACATTAACCTAATTTCCTATTGTCCAGAAACATACTGCACCCTTAAATAAATAGGTAAATTATTCTTTATAATAACTGGGTCTGTGATGGACGCGAAGGAGATGTCACATTGTCCTGGGGTTCACCAGGTAGAGAGAAATTGATAGAAAAATCGAAAAATTTGGCGAGATGGAACGTGTGACCGATCGAATCTCGATCGTTGACACTCATCGCTCTAATCTTACTTTGTTTATATTCTCTGCATTCTCAACTTTACGAATCCACCGTTAATTATTGTAGAAAATTTCTGAATTATTTTTTAATTTTCATCTACACCGTTGACATGAAACGTTAGTATCTTATGAGATTCTTTTGACGCGCGTTCTTATGGCGCAACTGCGAATCGCGCGTTTTGCTTCGTCATAATTTCGAAGAAAATGTAGAGAAAACATTTATTTAAATGATATTTCAACAAAGTGTAGATGAACAAAGCAGCATGAAAATAAATCAGATCTATCGTGCACTTAGTTTACGAATAATATTCAATATTGCCACAGCACTCGTAGTTGTTCGGAGTAAAAGGACATCGCCCTCTCGCTCGCCACTTACAAAGCTGAACACCGTGGCCGGTCTATCCTCTCCCGATCTACTACCTCTTAAGTTAGCTTTACGAGACCTTTTTCTCTGCGTAGATTTCTTTTAAATTTAATTATTAACTTCAACAAGAAAAAATATGTAAATCGCTCGATAATTTTATGATTACCCTCTTGTTTCGAGTCTTTACCACATACACAAGTGTTTTGTCGCTTGGAACTTCATGTTACGTCACACACTCTTTAGATCCTTTTTTTTTTTTTTTTAAACTGTAATCGTTTTGGAACTGAATATTAAAACAAGTTGACACCGACGTAGATTTCTAATGGTTTTGGCCAATCGGAAGGTTGAGAATGCAGAGAATATAAACAGAGCAAGATTAGAGCGATGAGTCGAGCGTGAACGATCGAGATTCGATCGGTCACACGTTCTATCTCGCCTTTCGAAAGCAACAACAACACAACGATCGACCGAAGAGAAAGTAACCAAGCGCATTCACTCGCGATTTTATAGTTCCTTAGAGTAGAAGGTTGTTGATGGTTTTAAATGTATGCCTGTGGCTTCGGCTACAAATCTCAGCATCATTAATCTTATATATGGTACATACTTCCGGTCGTCACTTAGGAGGATAAATATTTCAAGTAACCGAACCGTTCACTGAGAAACAATAATTTCGAGTCAACTAAATTAAATTGAATAAATGTAAATTTAATTGAGCTAACTTTAATTATCTTAACTTTACGCGAGATTGAGTTAACTATATTTCAGTTAGATGAATTTAATTTACTTTGAGCCAACTGAATTTAGTTGATTAAAACCAGAATCAGTTGGCTCTATCTAATAATAGTTGTTTTTTTTCTCAGTGTTTATTTTCTATTGAATATTCCTCGGAAGCCTTTGGAGCTCATGCGGACGCCCCGTGTACCTCGTGTGCTTGAATAAATTTACCAGAGATACTTGACGAATTGCTGTGTATTCTCCTCTTTCTCATGTTCCAACACATTTTTAAAGGTCGTTCCTCCATTGCCAATGAAACACTGTTCGCTTCATCTGTTGGAAAATACATTTGCTGTGCCTGCCCTGAACAATCCGCTCCGCCCATATTGACGACTACGCCACGTGCTCGTGACGCTTCGCCAGACTTTTTGAAACGCTTCACTCGTTCATTCCACTTTTGCTTTTGCTATTGTTCTTGTCACTCCGGACAATTAACAAGACGCGTCTCTTTTGGAATGCAATTTACCATCGAGAAGTAATTATCTTGCCTGGTACTTGTATACATCATTGAGTGTTTATTCTCGCTATCTGTAGCAAACAGATACTTTTATCATATTTTCATTATCAATTACTCCAACAAGATCAGTAGCAAACACTACAAATTCTCATGCAATGCATCGTGAAAAATTTCGTGACAATCAGTATTTTGTTCGATCAGCTAAAATTTCGTTCGATTAAATTTATTTATATTTATTTGAAATATAATAAAATGAAAGACAATTTCTCAATTATTAGTTTAACCTACGTTTGATCCTACCAATGGTTTATATTTTCGAATCACACGTGGCAACAATAATGATATTATCGGTATTTTTTGAGGAAGAGATGCAAAGTTGCTTAGCGATGCTGCCGGATTGTTCGGCGATGGCATCGAACAATTCTCGAACGCGAGCAAGGGAGCTATTTAGATAAGTTGGGAACTGGCGCATCCGTGCTCTGGCCGTCGTCACGAAAGACAGAGAGAGAGAGACGAGTTTTCTCGGTGACCTAGTGGCGCGAATAGAACTCGTCGTCAGGCGCTCATCGCATACTAGAGTATAGTAATCGTATAGTGTAGTACGTAATGGCGTGCACATCCTTTCGAAACTCGACTTCGTGTACGTAAAACTTGAAAGATCGACCGAGATGTATTTCGCTCGTATATCGCTCGTTTGAGTTGAGCGTAATGAGAGTTTCAAGCCAAGTGCAACTAATGCTATAGCTGCGTATTCTCCTTGGGATTTTCCATCTCTGTTTCTCGCCTCTTCCGACACATCCTGCCGAGCCGCCCTGAGGAAACAACTCCTACAACCTCTCACCGGGGTCTACAGTAATTTCTCCATCAACGAATCCCGCTATACATGCCGCAGAGTGCGTTGTACGTATTACATACCCACCTCCGTCCGATAACAGGATGACCAAGTGGTCACTCTTTAGAGATTAAACTCGTAGAGCTCACTGCTAAACTAACGTACCGTTATAACGTTCGAAATAAATAAAAGTTCTCTCATTAGCGTTTACATTTGTAATCCGTTGCGTATGTGAGTCAACCGAGAAACATCAAGAGGCTCGAGTGTACGCGATGGTTGTTGTCTTTCGTGCATTATATTTCCTCTCGAGATTAATATCCCAGTGATTGACAATAACATTGTACCGATGTAAATAATATTAAATTATTTATGTATTTTTCAATTTATTAATCATTTTTATTTTTTGTTTTGCATCAATGTTTCGTTAATTAATTAATTTCAATGGCGTTAGTTTATTCATTTAACGTACGACACGGTTTTTGAAAGATTAAAAAAAAGTGGGTTTGAATGAAAATATAAAGTATAATTTTATTTAACAAATTTTTCAAATTAATATTTCATCATATTTCACCGTTAAAACGTATGGAGAACTCAACTATCTCGTATGTTACCATCATGGAACGTTTATATTTAATAGCTCTCGTAAAAAAAAGTATAATTATTGAGTACACTTTAATTGTATTTAACCAATATTTTTCTCGATTTCACAAAAATGATGAAATCCGAAAGTTCCAAGATGAAACTATTTTGTATAGCAGAGTTTGCTGTATGCTCGTTCGGCAATTGTGTCATTTTTTTGTGCTGAAAAAATAAAAAATTGCCGTTTATTGAAGTTGCCGAAAGTTATTGTTTACTTTTTTTTTTTTTGTTGTAAAGAAAAATTTGAATATTAAATTTATTTTCAATTGATGACAAAACGACATACCATAAGTATAATAAAAATGAAGGATGTTGTTAAATATTACGGGGATCTTGATTCGTAAAGTGAATAAAACGTGTTATCCACCATCATTAAGCAAGTAGTTGGGTTAATGTGTCAATTAATGGAACCCGATAAAAATGTGAGGAAAGCTCTCGTATTTCTGAAAGCCATCGATATCAGGATAGCAAGACCAGCAAGAGAGAAGATCAAACGCAGGAGTCGGTCCTCGACCCCTCCCGCCCCCGAACCCCCCCTCTCCGCCCTTCCACTCACTGAGTGCTGTAGCAAAAGGCACAGCAGCAAAATCCTCTCCCGCTCGCAACCCCTTCGCTTGCCCTCTCTCCGGCCTTGCGCGCAGTCCGCTGTACTCTTTGCCCCGCGTGCCGCCAGCCAACGCGGCCGCATTCCTTCTCGTGAACGGTGAGGCCCGCCGCACCGCTCGTCGAGTGTGCCGACCGGATCGTCCGCTTACTATACTCGCTTACCGTCTTACTCGCTTGCTCTTTCTTGAGTCAACGGTGCCGCGTTACTTGTGCACCGACGTCGTCGTCATCGTCGTCGTCGTCGTCTTGTCCAAACCGCAAGCGCGAAGGCACAACACACACCCATGTAACCAATTCAACCAACCCCGAGCTCTCTATATCTTTCTCGGTTGTCTCTTTACGAACACCGTACGCGACCTAACTTTCCGTACGAAGAATAAGTTACAGTTGTTGTACATCTATTAATCCACTAAATTCATTATCGATACAACTGTATACAAGTTTTCGAGCGATTAATAATAAAAAAAAATCAATAAAATAATATTAATTAATATTGATACTATTTAAATCATTCGAATATTAATATTATTAATGCGGTTTAATATTAGTCGGAGAAATATAGAGATACATAGGAGAAGATAAATAATGTTTAGATGTTTTGTTAAAGGCCAATCACTGTACGTTTTTTCTCGTTCTATATACCGTGTGTACGTAACGTATAGCGAATAATAAATACACTCGACGCTCACTCTTCTGATCTTCAATCGCATTTTCACACACACCGTTACGAAATCGTGTGTGAGGCATACCGCGGAAAATGCTAGCTCTGTTAAATCGCATTATCGCATACGCACGCTATATCGCAACAGATTCATTAGTAATTGTTCTGGTAGCGCGTCGTTCTCCATTCTGTCATGATGATAATTAGATTCCTGAGTACAGCGGTTGGAGCGAAAGACAAAGTATAGTTAATGTATATGTATGCGGTGGGCGGTACAGCGACACCGTTTTCCACTTCCATCGTATGCACACTGTGTTGAATACTTAAAGCATACCGCATGGGGACACACGCCGCGATTTTCCCGCAAACTCGAGAAAACAACCCACGATAGCGAGGGCGAGATCTCAGCGAGAAATTACGTAGCAACCATGCTGAAAACATTCGCCATTCGATAGCCCTCGCTGAAAGTAGGTTTCCTTGCATGATACGCGTTACAAACCATCTTATAACCATGCACTTTATGGTTTTTTTTATCTTTGCATCGCACACGTTGCGTATACTATTTCATTGATTCTGTCTAATACATGTGATGCGATATAAATTTTTAAAAATTCAATTTTGTATACAAATTTGAGACAAAAATCAACAAATTTTCGCCCTTTTTTTTTTATAGCAATAACATAATTGAATTGTGTTGAAAAGCTTTTATTTAACGTGAGATCATTGAGGAAATTATCTATGTCGCGTACAAATCTACTTTGATGCAACGCTACTTTATACAACTCTATCACTGAACGCAACTTTGCGGCGCTGCTGATGGTAAAAAAGTGTTGAAGAGATATCTCGTGATAGAGTTACATTCTGGTAATGTTGGTAAATATCTTATGGTCACAAATGTGTCGAATTAAATTACATCGATATTAAAATATTTTGTTATATTTCCTTTATGTTTGATTTACTTAGGAAATTAATATAACGATAAAAGAATAAATTTACGGTGCAAACGGGAGATTTTTAAGATTCATATTTTTTTTCATGTTAATTACAAAAGGCATTTGTGTCGAGATGTAAAAAGAAATCGGCGATAAAAACACAAAAATATGAGGAAAGTATCGAGAATATATCTGTGCTTATGTATTACGTACGTTCGTCAATGTACGAATCCGGTTGTGTAAGGTACATCTGTGTGTGCGTGTCTGTGTGTGTCTGTGTGTGCTCGCGCGCGTGCCTTTGTATGTGTTCGAGTATTGGTATTATAGAAGGGAGTCAAGATGGGAATCCTCGCGCGTTGTCGGAGTTTGCCCTAAAAGGATATAGCTGAGGAACGCGCGCGAGAGAGTCTCTCGGCGTCGCGAAGCTCTTCGTCCGGTTTTTTTTCTTTCTTTCTTTCTTATTATTTCTTTTTCTTTCTCTTTTTCATCACCGAGATCCCCGTAGGTTGTATGGCGTGCAGCCAGCCAGGGAGATGATACTCTTCGGCGCACGGTGATCGTTGTGGTCTTTGCTCGCTCTCCTCTTTCTCGCTAACAATATGAGGACGTGAATGGATGCGCGAGTAGGCGGTGAGCACCGTTGCTTCGAGACCTCGAATGTCTCTTACGTGTACTTCTCTCTTCTTCTTTGCTCTCTTCTTCACGAACACTCGACTACCATCGAGCTTTCCGCACGTTTGAGATGCATTGCTCTGTTGAATTATTATTTTTTCTTCTATCTTTATTCGTTTTTTTACCAAAGAAAAAACAGTGACGCGCGGGACTTTCCTTGCGGTGCTTGATCGATCAAATTAATTGTTCGTCCAATTATAAATCGAGTTTAGTGCGCGTGCGGATAGCAACGCACCGCGTTCAGGATTCTTTGATTCACGGAGTTGACAATTATCTCGTTAAATGATCATTTTTCATTGACGATTATACAATCTCTTGACGTGGTCATTTACGCAAGAACAATAATATTTTAGTGATACAAGTCGATGAATAACCGATCATAAAGATTGCTGCATATTCGTGTAAATAACCTTGGTGATTTATAACTTATCATCGACGGTAAATTACTTGTAAAATTAATACAACATTTTTTATTACAAGTTATATTCGTAAAATCCATTAAACACTTTATAAGTCACACCGCCCGAAACCGTTTCTGGAATGGGACTATGAAGAGCAGAGTGGGGGAAACGCGTTCTAACGGTAGAGTCGAGGAGTGGGGATATTATTGCGACTTATAAAGTGTTAACTAACTATATTTGTAATAAATAATATTATTTGTAATCGCAAATTCATTGTTTAAAAAAAAAAAACGTAAACGATCTATAAAATATTTTAAACAGTCGCGATAATATTACTCGATACATATCCGGATTTTTTTTAACAAAAACGGTAATTTTTATTAAAATTTGTAAACTTATTGCAGCTATTGTAAAAATTACATCGAGTTATGTCGACGATTTGTAACTCAATATCGGCGGTAATTTATCCGTGAAATAAATATAACATTTATTACGATAAGTAATATTCATGAAATTCATTTGAATCATTATATTTATAATAAAAAATATTATTTGCATTCACAAATGTCTTATTATTAAGATAAATTATCTATAAAGTATCACAAATAATATCGATAATTATACTCGAAGGATATATCCGGATTTGTTTTTTAAATATCTGTGACTTTTACTGTAATTGATCGATTTATTACAACTTGTTTAAAAAATAGACCGCACAATGTCGATTGTATATCTCTTAATGAAAAATGTAATATAACGAAACTCATCTTTATCAGCTAACGTTCGACATATTGCGTCGATATTACTTTTTGCGGACACCGGACAGCTGAGCCCAAAGCACTATTCGTATTATCCTGCGAAGAAAGCATAGAGTAGAGCTCGCGTATATTAGTTCACGTTGCATATGTACTCATTACACGTAATCGAGATCGTGACTCTCTTATTCCGTTCACGTATTCGCCACCACCAACCTTCTTGAACCCAGCTAGCGTAGCCTGAAATTAATATTAACGAGGCTGAATGAATTCTTGCTCGTTACTTCTTCCTTTTTTTCTTTCTTGCTTACATTTCTTATTGTTATTCTTATTATTATTTTTTCGTTGCTAGACGTCCTGCGTTATTTTTCTCACATTTGTGACACGAAGGCGCTGCCATAGACTCGTTATCTGGCACAAAATCATTTCAACGATTGACGATATTCAATCGTCGCAATTGGAGTCCACCGTCATTGAATGTCTTATGGGTTTTGAACAGCCAGTCGATTTTAAGTTCGCACACATATGTCTTCGTCGATTCAGCATAGTCTCGACACGATTGTTCATTTTTTACTTTTATTATCGTAGCATATAGATCGCGCGTGATTAGGCGACCTAGTGCAACTTATGATTGTACTTTACGACTGCCTGACGACCGATAACACGCGTGACTAGCCTATACTGGGCGCTACAGTGCGAGTTCTTATTATCCAACCGTACTTCTTCACCTTTTGTATTCTTCTTTTATTATTTTATAACCTCTAAAGACGCTTTCACAACTTATTTTTTTTCTTTCTTTCATTTCTTTATTACTCAAAGACGCTTTCTCGATTTTTTTTTTCAGCTTCATTTTCTTATTAACCGAAAGGATTTTATCGTCATACATTTTTTTCCTTACTTTTATTTTATTTTGCATTCTCGTTGCGAGGTGTTCGCCCGATTGTCCTGAGGGCTGAAGAGACTCATATATTCTCATAACTATTACAGCATAACACTGGGCTCTCGGTCATTGAAATTCATCGTTCGACGTACAGAAATCGGATGCGACGAAAAAAACTTATCGGTACACGCCTCACGCTCCTGGGCTCCAACGACCCTCGAATGCGAAGTGCATGTGTCTCGTCGTTACATGCACGACTGTGCATCGATAGGGCGTTTAATTATCATATAAATTGTACATGATAGGCCTATGATTCTTTCTTTTTTTTTTTTCACCGTAGATTTCCCTGCGGTGCCTCTGTGAAGTAGCCGGGTAAATCCGTTGCTCGTAAATGATTTACGGTTATGAGAAGCTTCCACGCTTCCGTTAGCCTCTCGACCGATCGTGGAAAGCCTTTTCCGGTATCTCGACGTTTCTGTTATACCTAGACCCAGAGGCCATCAAGTTCAACAGCTGATTTTCGTTCTCTTAGCATAAGTAGCCGCTGAAGAATCTCACGAGATCGGTGCCGTTCGCTTATTTATGCGAGCTCTTTGACTCGCACACATCGGTCGACGTTTCTCTTCGCTTCTAAATAAGGAAATACCTACGAGCGCGTTCGTGACAACCCCGGTCGAACGCAATTGCGTGTCCCCCGTTCCAGTGCATCACGCAATTGTGCTACGTGCATCGCGGAATGCACCTTTTACGTTGAAAAAAAAATTTGTAAAATAATTACTAAAGCAATTATTGCAATAAAAACGATGATAATATAGATATTTAATTAATAAATATATTCTTGCCAAAAAACCAAGATAAATTGAATCGTAATTTTTTTTTCTTTTCATTATTACACCAATTTCACGCTGCTTTGTAACATTTTTCAGACAGTTAATTACAGAAGCGGCGTTAATGAGCGATAGCAAAAAAAAAACCAACATAAATAAAGTCTCTGGCGAGTTACGGTTTAATCGTCCGATACCTATTTCACACTTAGCGGTTAACCAAGATCGTGAAATCCCGTTACGATACAGTACAGAGACACGAGGATAAACATAATACTTTCTCTCTTTGCATACTTCGTATGAGATGAGAAAGTAAAAAAAAAAACGAATAAAGCCAAAACTTGATCCGTGTTGTCGACACGATGTTGTTTTTTTTCACTCTCGTTGTTTGGTAAAACTGCAAATTAACGTAACAATGAAGAATTGTGAACGAGAGCACACGCCTCATGTTTTGTTGTGTACAACATAGGATGTTATGTATAGTTGTCGGCACGCGTGCGCCGACAACTATTGCGCCAGTGGCGCAATACGATGATGACGAAGACCAAAGAGAGTCGCGCACACGTCGCGCATGGCCCTTCCTTCGAAGGGCTGACTCTTATAGTCATCGTCTTTGCCGTCGTCGTCGTCGTCGTCGTCGTGGGGGCCGATGACCGGGCTGACCCGCTCTCTGGCGTTCGCGCGCCGTCTCTGCTGTTGCGCCTTGCGCAGACACTGCAAACAGCGTGTGCCACTATATATACATACATTACAACGAGAAAAAGAGAGAGAGAGAGAGAAAATGTGTATATATGTAGGTAGTATTCAGTGCGCACAGACTCACGAGTAAGAGCTCGTGCCGCAGCAGCCAGAGTCGCGCAGCAGCTTTCTCGATTCTCCTCTTCGCGTTCCATCCACAGCGGCAACGTGCTACGTCGTTCCTCGTGGTGGGAGGTGAAAGGAATCTTCTCTCTGCTCTTCTTCGTCTTTGCCTTCTTATTTCAAGCCGAGTGAGCCTCGACTGATCTAAAGTTCGATTCAGAATTGGTCGCATATCAAGGATTTAATTCTACATTTTAATAAATGCATTTTTCTATAAACCAATCGTTCGGACATCACGTCCTTATCCGGATTAATGCGGTATCTTCTACGTTCGTTGTTTTTTTTTTTTTTTTTTTTTTTTTTTTCATTCTTTTCTTCTTTTCTTTCGTCTCTTATTTCGATTCAGGATTTAACAGATATTAGGGATTTAATTCTCAGAAATAGAAAGGCTTGAATGTCTAATGACGGATCATTTTGCACTTCTTAGTGTCATCGCTATCATTGGCGTAGCTGTGAAGAAATACGGACATGGAATCTCTGATGTCCTGGTTTTTTTTTTCTTCTTTCAAAAGTTTTTATTTTATTCATCAAATTTGATTGAATAAAATCAATCGTTTTCGGCGAATAATAGAAACAAGAACACCGGAAATTTCTGGTGTGTTTCTTTTTATCTGTGTTTGATTATGTGTCCGCTGTATTTGATTTAAATAAATAAATGTATTCCATTAAATCGAAATTAAATTCTTTTCGGCGAACAAGAGAAGCAAGAAGATTGGAAATTTTTGGTGTTTTTCGTATTATCTATTTTCGAAAATATGTCAACGATATTTGATTTATATGAACACATGAATTCCATTTAATTAAAATCAAATTATTTTCTTCGTTTTCTTTTTCATCTACCCCAATGCACAGAGAAAAAAAAATATCGCAGTGTCAATAAGATTAATCTAACAACATTTTCATGGAATTCACAATATTTTTATCGATTTCATTACGTATTTACCGACACAAATTTTTTTAAACTTTTGTTTTTTTTTTCGAATCGCGTAAAGGCTTCTAAAAGGTAAAGATAAAAAATTGAAGGCTCATACCGACGAAATCTTTTAAAGTTGTCGACAATGTCGCGGTCACCAAGATTCCCGAAAAGAACGCTGCATTCTATGGGATCGTTTCTGGTCGTTGGCAGCATCAGCAGCAGCGGCAGCAGCAGAAACAGCCAAGGGCCCTCGAGTTTTGTGGCCCCTGCCGAGAGTCAAGGGCCCGTGTACAGCCGCAACACTTCTCGCTCCCCCAGCGAGCCCGGAGACACGCCCAAAAATTCTATCTTTGGTGCTCATCTTCCAGCAGAAGCAGCAGCAGCAGCATGGGTCTATAGTGAATCGTGATAAAGTACCAGGGGACAGGGACCCCCGTTAAGCAAAAAGCATTTAAAGTTTCTAAAGAACATTTTCTCTGTGTTTCTCATACATTCAGTAGAAACATATATAGCAAAACTAACAGACAGTTTTATAGGAATTGCCATAAAACTCGTGTAATATACATTACATGAGTTGCTACCGATTTTTTGATAAATAAATAAACCGATAAACAAATAAGTAGGCGCGAAGTAGCCTATCGTCGATTTACAACCGTTTCTGCATAGCAAAACCGATGCACAAGTAACCAGGGAGGCTTGTCTTCACACTTCGTACGAAAACTCTTGAAACCGCTTTAATGGACGGACTTGCGCGGATCGCTGTTCGCTCGTACGTACAGTCTGACTACGAAGTAACATAAAACATACACGTCAGCATGTGTTGAACGCGTGGCTCACCGTATATATACATAGGCGCACAAAATATATTATTTTCATGATAAAATATCACACAGAAGAATATTATAACCACATAATATATCTATTACAGTGCTACAGTTTATATAATATAATTCACTTCGCGTACTATCTCGTTCTATCATATCAAAGTATGTTGACACTTGGCTCATTATTTATCTCCACTAACCCCTCGACGATTTGACTATACTTTCATTGAATTACTACAATTTCCGCGCCATTTCATTACAGCCCTGTGCTACAATCGTCAGGCTAACAACATCGTAAATCATGATGTTACATTTTATATTAAACCAAAAAGACAAACGACTTCTAACACACTCCCAAGTGTATATAGTATATTCACATCACGTCATATGTCTCTCTTGTTTATCTATTTACTTTAATGTTTTATTTATCAAGTACTTCGACAATGAAAAGTATATATTTATTTCACAATAATTAAATATAACGTTAATTAAATACATTTTTCTATTATATTTCTGATTAACTTTTGTTTTGTGTGTGATATTTTGTCGTGTTATCAACCTAATGTACAGGCAGTGAGACGAACTCACGAGAGATGACTCGAGCTGAGGAGAACCCCATTCGGTTTCCGATTACTTTACGACCATGAGAAAAGGCTGCCGCTAGCTCGAGTCCAACATCGAGAGAAGGAAAGAAACGAGATGGCTGTATAACGTACGCAGCGTTTCTCATTTGGAGTATCACGTGTTGGCCTACAAAAAAAATATTGGACCCCGCGGAGATGAGCTGTATAAATAATTGGTAAGAATCGTTTGTCGGAATGGGATATTCGAAACGATCTTTGATGAATTATTGTTTGATGATATCTCTAACAGAGCACACGAGACCACCTAGCGAGCTGCTTTGAAACAAATGTATTTTCATTTTGGACAAATTATCAATATTAATTGTTTTTCGACAAATTAATCAACGTCGGCAATTGTTTTTCGATCTAGCATTGTTTTTCGATCTAGCATTGATTTTCGCCTATCAAACAATAATTTCTTTTACGCCGTTAATTAACTTTTGTATGAATTGTCGAACAAAGAACGTTTTAACGTTTTGGCAGTTTTACTTTTGTCGTTACAAATTACGTATCAAGCGACATTCTTTGTCGAATATTTCCAGTACTCATTGATTGTCTAATGTCAACATCTGATAATCTGATATAAAAATGGAAAATCAAAAAATTACTATTTTGTATTCGATATAAAAAAATTTTTTATTTACCAAATATCATGAAATTAATGATAAAACAAATTATTCAATACGAACTTAGCAAGTAAAGTTATAGGCACTGTGTATAACTCTCGTTTATAATGTTTAACAAGCGTTTAGCAAGAAAATAAATTGTTGAAATATCTTTTAAAGAATTAATAAAAATTAACTTTGAGAGATATTCACTTGAGCCCCTGAGAGTGTGTTTTCATCTGGATTATCGAGCAGCACACATTTCTCGTACAAGGAAATGTTTCAAGGATCGTAACGTTTCTCTCTATTGTTAACCCGATCGTCTACAACCACGTGTGAGGCTCGTGGTAAGGTTTTTGAGCCAAAACTGTTTATAACGTGCCTGGCCCGTGGTACATCGGTCGGTATATTATATATAAAATTGTTATAAATAATGAAATAAATGTACTTTTACCGAATTATATCTTTCTGATAGATACGGCACCCCACGTAAGTCGCGCGCAATTGATACAACTTAAGGCAAATTTGCTGAGTCGTGGAATGGCTCGAAGGCTCGGCAGTTATTTTTACGTTTTGAGATCGCTCTGTTGCATCTTAAATCGTAGGCCAAGGGCCCGTTAATAACGGTAACAAAACGTGAAAAAGTATTGCGGCTAATAGTAGACAGACACGAATGCATAGGGAAGCGACTTTCTCGACGGTAAAATAAATATCCACGATGTCTATAGTCCCGGAGTCTCGTTGTTGTGTATATATCCCAAACTCGCAGCATTTTATTTCATTTCTCCTTTTGATTAGAGAGTCTTTGAAAGAAAAATAAGCGACTGTCGCTAACGTTAACTGTGTAAAAGCATTGAAAATGCGACACACGCATCACAATGTTTTCATACAAGCACGCGAGATTTACATTTCGAAAGAAATTTCGATATCGGTTTCACATATCCGTTGATAGACTATCATTGAATATATTTCATCAATCCTGCTTCTGTCTCGTATCTATAGACCGATTTTTGGCGGCAAACATTCGAAAGTTTACCGAATTGAAAGAAACGTTTTTTTTTTTTCTCTTCTTCTTAGGCTCACAGGATTATCGTGATACTACGTGTAATTCTTGTGTTTAGTCGTCGGATAAACGAAGATCAATGAGATTATTCGTGTACTTGAAGCATTGATCGCCATTACACTGACTCTGTGACTATAGACCGTAGTGATAATAATATTCTTTAAAAAAATAATTATTGAGGCATTGTCTAAAATTATTATGATATTTCACACAACTTATTGGTTCTGATTGGTGTTGTTGAATTACATTGAGACTGATAAATGTTACTATGAATTGTTATGAACGTTAAAAGCGTTTTGGATATTCCTGATAAAGCAGTAAAATGATATTTTCCAAAACCTCGAGCGTTTCAACGCATACACATAAAAATCTAGAAATATTTTATGGGGGAAATCTATCAAGATATCAATTGTAAGTACCAGCATAAACTTGAAAGGCCCTCGCAATTGCGACGCAATAATGCAATCGACGTATATTGAAATACAATCTACCAGCATCGACTCTCGTGTTTTCGACTCGGCATCGATTTATTTTTCCCATAAAATCGAGAAATGTCTCGTTGCACAAGAAACAGAAAAGTTTTTCGTGTTGGGTTCTGCGTGGGAAATTTTTTGTTACACCCTCGTCCATCCGGCAGGTATAATTGCTGCGTGGAGTCCAGTGAGTCTCCTTTCGAATGTGTCAGTCGACATGTGGGTGTGTTTTTCATCTTTTTCTTTTTCTTGTTGTATTTCTCCCTCGTCCGGAATTGACGTTCGATGGGCTTAAGATATCGTTATGCATCCATGCCAGCTCATGGGACCCTCGCTCGTTCGCTTCCCCTTCACGTATTATTCTACTTCATGTGTAGAACACGTTTGAATAGCTCAGTGCATGCAGGAGGAATGAATGGAACCTGTTGGCTTGGGAAACGCACCTGAGGGGATAACACGAGGGGCGAGAGAGCCCCACGTGAGCGGGGAATCGAGTTTCGCTGCCTATTCTCTCGTACCCCGAACAACCTGCGACTAAAAGTATCTCTTGATTCTCTCGGTTTTTTCCCCCTCGTATTAGACCCTTCCTCCCTCGCCACCAGGTCATTCGACCTGTTGCATAGAGTCGTTCCGCTCGGTGCACCGCTTAAAGTATCCGACGAAAAGTCAGTCTTTATATTCTTATGCCCACGAATCCCAACACCAACAGCATTGAGTCCTCGCGTTGAAACTGACTGGGTTACAAATAAAAAAATACCAATAGGGTCCCGGTGGAAAAACTGCAGTTAACTGATCAGTTTTAACGTGCCATGGTTATTAAATATTATATATAAATTTTCTCGCTTCGTAACAAAAATGTTCAGCTGCTCAAATTATAAATATTATTTATAGGTTGAATATATCGTGAAATTTTTCAACTTTTACTGCATCTGGCACACTCTGAGATATTCAAAGAATTATATTATCGTGAAATAAAAATATATAGTGCGTTTTAAATTATATAAAAATCGTTTACATGAAAATATAAATTAATTTATTAAAATCTTTTGTGAAATATTGTCACCAAAATATCGCTATAAAAAACGTTTAGTTTATCGTGAAGCATCTTTTATTTTCAATGTAACCGATACTGAAAAAAAGCACTAATAAAATATTTAATTAATTAAAAGAAAACAAAAGATTTTATTGTTTTTAAAACAATTTCATTTTTATTATAATGTAAATGTATTTCAATGAACCATAACAACCAAGACTGCATTGTTGTCTAAAACATCGTTACATTCGGCTTACCAAGTATACTTGATTGTTCCAACGTGCACGAAACAAAAGATTCCGATAAAACATTTATAGTTAAAAAATTTGATTAACTTAAAACAAAATTATAATAATATTATTTGAACCAAGATGCACGTTGAATCTATGAAAAATGTTCTCTCAGTGTCTACGAGTGAGAGCCAGAAGAAATCAAGTGTTAATGCGAAAATTCGTATCACGAATGATTCGCAGTCACGATGAAAACGCGTTTCCTCGCAAAAGTATTAGAGAGAAAGAGAGACGGAGCTCGCAGAGATGAGATTTATAAATACGTGGCTTGAGTCACAGTGTGAAAATAAGCGAGTTGCTCAAGCAACCGAGCGTTCGTTCGGAAGCTATGCCGCGTTCGCGATCTTGCCGCTTGCTGCGTATTATTGCTGCTCTGTTTTTTCGACTACTTGTATGTATAGATATACATAGAAAGCATACTTTACGAAAACAGTAACCGTCCCACAACTGTTGGAACGCGCTGTATCGTGTGTCTCTCCCGTATAGCTATAGCTACGACATCAGAGCTCATCGTGTGCAACCGAACAAAAATTCACATTTTTTCCATCTTTCTCTCTCTCTCTGCCAACAAAATACTTGAGTATAAATCCCAGCCGCCCTTCTGTTCGCTCCCACCGTTGGTACATGACTCTTCGTGTCACGATCCACCTAAATATAGGGAACTCATCCCTCTTGTCGACGACGGAAATTCCCAAAAGATTTTCCTGGCCGACCAAACAGAACGAATAACCGGGTCGTGTACCTATATATCCCTTTCCACCCGCATAGAATCCCAAATAATATCCATACATCTCGAAAAATAGCAGAATCTTGGCCGTTCGTACTAGCGAAACGAGAACATATCGTTCCGTGTGCTCCGAATGGTGTGCGTACGGCAATGGCTCGAAAACAGGGACCACCACCGATTATCTAACACAAGATGAGGGAGAACGCGCACTCGGAATATATCTCCCACCGTCGCGTTTCAAGTCTACCGCAGATTTCCGGGAGTTCTACAGTGACGTTGGCCGTCACGACCGAGTTAACGCTTATAAATCCAACGTGTCGGAACTGGGCCGAACATTTACCAGTATAAAATGTATAATTTTGCATCCCGACAATCATATTAAGAGTATTGTGGTATTTATATGTGTATGGCAGATTATGTCAAGGCGCACTATGACATAATCTAGGTCGATAAGACTCGATCGATAAGACTATATATACTGCGTTCGCGAGTATCCCCTGTGCGCTTCCCCTATCAACCATCCTTCCCGGTCGTTGTTTGTTTCTCTACTGATTACATTTTGTTACTCGAATGAGACTCATTTTGGGAGACTTGGAATAATCCAGTCGAGGCCTATCATTTGACATCCGAAACGGGTCAACCGTTTCATTTCTCTCGTACAGAGGCGGCGAGATCTTTTTATAATATAAAGAGATACATAGCGTGTTTATTCGCGAAGAAGTTGCCTAACAGTTAAGTGCGATAGTTTTTAGAGCCTTGAGCACAATTACGTCGAGCTTAATTGATTTTTATATACACGTAAATACAACATGCGTGCTTACAAAACATAAGAAAATTAAACTGTACGTCTCTGCACGGAATAAAAGAAAAAGTAAAAAAAAAAAAACAAGGGCTACACAGTTAGCGATAGACTCGAACAAACACTGATGTATTTACAATACTAAACTGTAAATAAACCAGTGTACACCATTTTTCTAGGAAAATACCTAAATTATTCTGTTGCGCTGTAAAATTAAATAGGTCACCCTGATTTTTATGCAGTTTATACTGGGATTTTTTTTTTTTTTTTTCGCTGTTTCTTGTTTTTCCGTGTGGCGAGTCTTATATTATATAAATATACCGCTAAACGAGATTCAATTAACGTTTACTCATTTTCTTGCATCGCTATCCATAATCGCAATTATAAAATACTTGGGGCTGTGTCGCGACGGCGAATGAAAATAGCGGGTTTAATCAAGATTAAGTACATTGCAATTTCCGCGCTCGAGTACCCGACACTCGTGCATTAAATCTCTTGGTCTGGCTGCTCTGTGTAGTGTGTAGTATACCGATAACTCGTGTGCATCTGCGCTTTCGATTAGTTCTCGGTCATCTGCACCCACGCAACGACAAATGCGTATTTGTTCTGTCTCAGTTTTACTCGACTTCTCGCCTCTATGGTCTCATCTACGTAGCAACGAAACGACGATCGAACGTGCAGCTGTTCGTTTCCGGCGTCTTGGGAAGCATTCTACCCTACCAGTCTATTTCTATAATTACTTCTTTCTTGTCGTACTCCAGCAGATTTCGTTCAACGATATTGTCATAGATGCAGAGCTATATACTCTCGATACCGAAATTATTTTTTCTTATATTTAAACACAGCTACTTTGCGTTGCGATGAGAAAAAAAGATAAAGCAAATTATTAATCCGAATAAATATTCGTTTGTTTCAATATTCGATTAGTTCCCGATACAGCATGTGAATATTTTATTGTTTGGTTATTCATCTGTAATACTATCATTTATTTATCGAGCGAAAAGAAATCTGTAGCACGATTCAATTTTGCGAAACATGCCAGCCATACAGCACTATCAGAAGACAATCGATTAATATCCCTACCACGAAATAACTTCACCTTAATTCAAGCCTAACTGGGAAAACTCGACGATAATCAAAGCTATAATCAAAGCGATAATCAAAACGGTTAATGTATCTTTACCAGGGATCAACGCTCCAACGTTCTAAAATTTATGGCAAGTATTCCCGGGTAAAACAGGAAAGCGTTCTCGGATTACTCGGGAACACTTGCCATCAGTCTTGGGACGTTGGAGAGTTATTCCATGGTAGAGATAAAAACTTTGTAGACTTGTATTTCAGGGAGTTTTAATGATGTTTCCGGGAAGGACTGAATTATGATTAAGTTATCTCGTCGTTGAGATATTAATTGATTCGTTGATGGTAGAGTTGTATTATGATGAAGTTTCTTTGAGAATTAAATCGTGGTTGAGATGTTTTTATTAGTCGTAAAATTAATGGTAGAGTTATAAATGTTATAAAAATTAAACAAAATTAACATCAGTATATATTGCATTAGCCGTTTATAAGTGAGACCGTTCTAAATAATTTACTAAAATGGAATTATTTGGAGTTGAATGGGACTATTTGGAGTACAATGAAACTGTTTGGAATGCAATGGGACTGTTTGGAGTAGAATGGGACTATTTGGAGTAAAATTGCATTATTTGGAGTACAATGAAACTATTTGGAGTACAGTGGGACTATTTGGAGTACAGTGGGACTATTTGGAGTACAGTGGGACTATTTGGAGTAGAATGGTACTAATGCATTGTTATAGTAGAACCGAAGAGTGGGGATATTCTTGTAACTTATGAAGAATTAATTCAATTAAAATTCATTTGATCCATTTAAATTGCATTGATACGATAAAATGTTTAGTACGATCAATGAATTTTTATATAAACTATAAGATTTTTTGCTCAACATTCAAGGATACGATTACTCACCGACCGGAAGACACAAATCAAAATTCGTGACGCGCGGTCCGAGTTAATATATCGGCGAAGCCAGGTGTAAACGAGCTTTTTATTTTGTCCGAATGGTCGGTCCGCGACCTCGAAGTCTCGGAACCCATCGAGGTATATTTTCACAAATATATCTATATCACTGGTCAATTAACAAGTCCGGTGAATTTACACAGTTTGAGGTGCAACCCGATGCTTATGTGTATGGTTACATATACGTTAAATATAAAACGTGGTCTCTAGGCAACAGAGACCACACGAAAAGCACGCGAAGTCTCGATTGTAAGAATTTAAAACGCTTCCTGTGTCTTAGGAGCTTTGGACAATGGGATGAGGACAGCGCAGAATGAAAAGAACCCAGATCGCAGTATAGGTTGGCGTAACAAGTTCCGGGAACCAAAGGCAACAATTTTTATTTTTTTATTTGCTATCGTAAAAAATTATGCTCCCACACGAATGTGGCCTTCTACGTAAATAATTTATTGTTTATACATATTAAACACTGCCGAAGAAAAACTTGTATCAATTCATTGATGTTTATAAATGAAACAACAACATTTTTTTTAGCAATGACGCAATTAGAGAATAAACATTTGTTTTAAAAAAAATTGAAATTTCTTCAAAACTCAACAAATCCGTCATCAATGTACGCTATACTCTCTCACCTATTTGGCCGCGGCCACGTATTTAACGAAAGTTCTCTAATCTATTTAACGAAGCGAGGATAAACCTTTCGTCCACACATTCGTATGCTTTCAGTCGAGACACTGAGGCATAAGGATTCTTACTTAGCGCTTCAATTGTCTCACGAGTGAAGAGTTTCTTATGACGCAAAATACGCGATCAACCTCGATCCCGACTACGTCGTATAGATGAGATCTTACTGTAACTCATAATTGAATTACCGCACGTGGTATGATATTCAAATTACAAAATTATAATTACTAATAGACTTTTCTTTTTGCCTATTAATTCTTCATCGAGAACGGGGAACTTTTCGTTGAGAACGAACAGCGTGGTCTGTTTTTATTTTTAAGGACAACGCGCCTGTGTGGAATACATTTCCAGTTATACAGTGAAAAAAAAAGTACACTTTGACGTGGCCCTTGAAATTATTTCGAAATTTTTTAAAATATTGTTTGAAAACTCTCAGCGCGTTACTCGACTGATTCCGCAGAATACGCATGCGCGCGCAATTGCGTCACCCGTATTTGAGGCGTTGAATAATTTCTTCAACCTAATATTATCTTTTATTTAATTAAGTTGGATTGTTATAAAGTTAAATGTAACATTCGATTCTGATAAATATCTTTATTAATATTTTTTTATAATGTGTTTCTAAGCGTGAGGATCACAATTTTGTTTTCCTCAAGTAATCTACACATTTAATTTTAATTGTTTCCAATCCTGGAAATATTAGCGCGTACAATGTTGCAGCTTATTTTTTCCGAGTAAAGCTCATTGCCGTAATCTGATTGACCAATTAACGCGATCGATGTGGCTGATATCCGATTAGGCCAATTTATTTAGCTGTATAAGTAACAGCTTCGTCATACGAGTTGTATTTTTAATAGAGCTTGGTAAAGAAGCTCAAGCATGCGTAACATTCGTCTATTGGATGAGAGGCCATCTCTACGATTCGCTCGTCCCTGTGACGATCGTCGTTTGTCTGTGTCATGGTACGCTGCTCGTGATTACGACATCGATGAGATGATCTCACTCCTCGCGATGCTCACATATTATAATTTATTCTCAATGACCCGAGTTGACTATGAGAAACTCATCCACAACATTCTACTCCTCCTCATCCTTGTCGTCCAGTAACTAAAACTCCCTTAATGGTTTAATACACAAATTACGATACACGACTAAGAGATTCGTTAATCAATAACGATAAATCTCTTTAGCATCTCAGGACTTGGAATCCAAGCGTCAATGTACTCGACGCGCGCCAGATGGTGCGTACGCGGGCACACACACACACACATTGAACCATTGACAGGCTACATTAATTTTTATGTTAATTTCTCATTTAATTACAACATTTTCACCCATACCTCGATGTTTGTCTTGTTCTTGGAACACATTTTTTAACACTATCAATAATTTATCTACAAAAAAAACAGAATCCAATCGTCAATGTGCTCGACACACACACATACACACCGAATAATCGACAGGTTACTTTAATTTTTATGTTAATTTCTCATTTAATAACAACATTTTACCCATAACTCGAAGTTTTTTTTGTTCTTGGAGCACATTTCATTAATTTATTCACAAAAAAAAATATCTCTACCACGATTTAATTTTAAAAATCACCTGGACCATAATACAATTCTACAAGAATCGAATCAATTAATATCCCTATCACAAAATAATTCCACCGTAATTCAGATCTCCCCGGAAACATCTCCGCATTAAGAGAAAAATGTAGTTCACGCAATTTTTTAGTTCATGCGACTAGTAATAGTTGTGACAGTAAATTCATTGATGATACATTACATTTGTTCCGGGGTCTTAAAATTCATACAATTAATGAAATTCTTCTTGTAATTGGTATTGCTAATGGATCTACCAGAATCGCTTCCGGTCATACATTTATTTTAATATTGACATTAACTATTCCCAGTTACGGCGACAATGGTAAAAGTTAATGTTACTATAAAAACAATCGAGTGTACCATCATTAAAACTTTGCGAATCACTAATATACCAATTTTCAACTTTACCACGTAACCAACTATCGGATAACCCAGGAGATATTTCTTCGTTTTACCCGGGAACGTTTACCATCAGTCTTGAAAAGCCGAAAATTTTTATCCATGGTGGAGATGTAAACTGACAGATGTGTTATTCAGCAAATTTTAATTGTGGTAGATAAGTTCACGGTGAAGCTTGAATCATAGTGGAACTATTTCGTGGTAGATGTATTAGTTTTTTTTCGCTACTGGTTTAGAGCTTCAATATGAAAGACATTTATTATGATGCACAGTAAAACTTAACGAATATTCCGTTTGTTATGGTACACGGTACAACTTTACGAAAATTCCCTTTAATACGATACACCAGTAAAACTTTACGATTAATTCCATTTATTATCGTAGACGGTGAAACTTTTCTTGACGAAAAAATAATATCCTTGGTATAAGAAGTTTGTATGCCTAAACTGGTATATTGAATTTAATATATTGTACAAGTATGATGTAGAATGTACGGTGTATTAAACATGATTAAAAAAAGAAAAATCGTATTTAATATACACGTACTTTAGTTTGACTTTTAACTTGTAATTTGTTTGTAACTTGTACATTAAATACAATTTTTTTCGTCGTGTTTACTTGGATATTAAATTCAACATACACGTTTATGCATAAAAATGTTCTACACAAGCATATTTATATAAAAAAATATTTTTAACTGTGTAGAGTTGTTTAAATCGTAGTAGAGATGTTTATTTGGTACACAAATGAATGGTAGAGTTATAAATGTGACATTCTTGGAATTATAATTCATTTAAGTATGTGTATCCTTGAGATTAATGTTTGTTTCGACGTTCTTTTTAGAATATTTTATCACTCTACGTATAATATATTTGTATACGGTATATGCACATGAGTGAACAATCGAAACTGGCTTTAGTTGCCCGACAACCGGTCATTAGGCCTTTACCGACACTTTAATTATATCTAACGGCTCACGATTATTCTCATCGTCGTGCGATAGGTTTTCCCATGGTACCGTATATCGCAGAAGCAAGCTAGCCTCTTGGAAACCAAGCTATCCGTGATCCCAGAAGAGTGTATCGTTAATAAAATTGATGTATATCCAATCGTGAGCCAACCATTTTACTAATAATACTTCGTTTCTCAACGAAATATACTTCGTTTACTTTCACGAGTTATTATTCGTACTGTAAAATTATCGTTAACAGTCTCGACACACTTTACTCGATAGCTATAATGCTTCTACTCGACTCTGTCACGTGCCGACGAAGCTTCATTCGTCTCGAACACTCTAAAAGACGGCGAGGAGCCAAGATATCGTCGAGGTATACTCATCGCCGGTAAGTTTTCGTGCTATACGGTCTTGGTAAACAAGATTTGGATGTACGACGCTTATGTACAATGACAAGAAGCGCGGCATGACCGATCTCGGATGCTGCGAGTACTCGAGCCAAGTCGAGCCACATAAGTGTTACACGCTACATACAAATTCAAATCGCGGCCATGAGCGAGAATTCGCCTGTTGACTCGACTCAAAACTTCGGGAAATAATGTGACACTTGGTCAGCGTACACGCATAAGTAATTGCGGAACGTGATCTCGTTCCAGAGAACGCTCCGATTTACTGGTTTAGCGAATTGGGGGTATTGCGTGGGCGTGTGAAAATTTTGGCAATAGTTTAATGTTCGTGTACTCAATTTAATTTGCGCACGATCCTTACTGACTTATATATATTTTTTTTATACACAATTAGCAACAAATAAAGAAAGTTGTCACGAAATTTTCTTAATTTAAAAATAAAATTATCTCCAACAATTAAGATTTAATTATTATA
Organism: Cylloceria caligata; assembly: GCA_963942595.1. Classification (NCBI taxonomy): domain Eukaryota; kingdom Metazoa; phylum Arthropoda; class Insecta; order Hymenoptera; family Ichneumonidae; genus Cylloceria; species Cylloceria caligata. The sequence continues at coordinate 42,602,058 of OZ012708.1, forward strand.
ACACAAACAAATATATGGAACGTTCTTTTTTTTTTTTTTTTTTTTTTTTTTAATACGAATAAACGTTTGTGATGAATTTATCGGACGTTCCTTACACCAATTTTATTTCATGCATTGATTTTTTACATCGTCCAGATGGCAATACTTTTATTGGCAACTGGTTTTTCCGAAGAATTTCGGTAAGACGAATCCTGTTGGACAACAAAATTTTGGTGCTTCACACTACGAGAATAAAGCGCTCGTTAAGTCTTTTTCTCTTACTCGCACTGTCACGAATGTTGCGACAAAAATATCTCGACTATAAACTAAGAAACCTCCGTCCCGTTCACCATTTATTTTTGGAATATCGTAATTTACGAAACACTGTTTTTTTTTTTTTTTTTTTTTTTATTTATTTTTTTTTTCTTTTTGTCAAGAAGATTTCACTGCAGTAAGAATTTATAAAACTTCTCTACAGCCTCCAAGAAAAATATATTGGTACTCACCCGCATGAGTGAAATTTTTTCAATGTTTTAAAAATTGTCCTAAATATAAAACTCGTTCAAGTTATAACGAACGTCGTTTATTTAAATTTTATTTATCGTTAAAAGTTGACAAACATTTATGAGTATCGATTTACTTTCTTTGATAACTTTTATTCTGCTGTCTCGCAAAAGCGAAAGCTATCCCAATATATATATATATATATATATATGTGTGCGCGTGTGTGTGTGTGTGTTGTTTTATACTGCTCGGACACAATATCGTTCGTCCTTTTATGGTTGGCCTGTCTCTTTCCGTAGACCGATCGTAAAACTCCTTATCGAGAGTGCAAGAGTATTCGACTCTGAGGAGACGGCTTTCCTTGAGAAGGGGGAAAGGGCCGGGGTGACGTAACACGAGAAGCGGAAAGAGAGTTGCGAGATATAATACTCACCCAGAAGAAGTGCGGCTTAGCCTCCAGCTTTAGCTATTTTCGAATGTTGCGCCCGCGCTACGAAAAGAACATCAGCTCTTCAACGGGGGCGATGGTCGAGCATTCGAATTCCTTTGGTCTCCAGGAATTCATATAGATTCACACAGTCACAAACTAAACTCTACAGGCAAAAGAAAAAAATAACGACGACAACATTTTTAAGTTTTTAACAGTGAGAAATAAGGATGAATTGAATGATTTTTAATTATAAAAAAGTACACAACATTTTTTCTATAATTAAGAGGAGAAAAAGAAAACTGTAGATCGTTATATAAATTTGTCAATGAAAGTAATTTGTTGAATTAATCTGTTTTATGTTAAATTATATTTTACACGGATAACACGATGTTAATAATTTGAAAATGGTTTTTTTTTTTTAAATTTTAATTATCGTATAAAAATTGAATAAATAAAATTTGATATTCTGCAGAAAAATTGTCTATAGATGAGTTATCTTTTTAGATCTTTGATTCGATTTGAAACAATCAACTCTAATGTCCATTAATTAACATTCGGATAGACTTTTGATCGCTCGGATATACCCGAACATTAAAAAACTGCAATAGAATCGAATGAACAAATAATTTGACGAGTAGAATACACGACAGACTGACCCTTAACTAAAAATATCATTCGTTATAAGAATTAAAACAGCGTTGACCAACTCATCGGTAGATCAGTGCCTCATCGCGGTATCCCCCCCCCTACCCCACCACAAAGCTATGACGTAATTTATCACGCAAGAATAGTAATCAATTTATAGTGCGCTCGTGCCGTACAATTTATTTTCTTATCATTGAAAATCAGCAAAAATTGACCTCAGAGTCTTGCGGTGCTCGTCTGTTTTGGTTAAACTGAAAGCACCGAACCGTTTATTTTACTTATTCCATCAGTAATAATCGAACGCTTGGTGTCGTCATCCGCGTTCGTATTTTCGCAATTCACATGTGTTAAACCGCTGTTGAGTCGTTGATGCATAGCAGACGAGATGTCTTTACATACAAGAGCAACGGTTACATCGATATGCGAGAGCGAGAGGAATATGATGTATAGATGTGAGCAATAGTCATCAGGCCGACGCATCGTTCGGTTCGTCTAAAGAGTAGGTAGGGTCATCGGGCGTCTGTCACAATCAGATGAACAAGGGAGTAAGCTCAAACGCGCAACGACAACGACATCATCGACAGTTGTAGATAGTGGCGTACGAGTCCGAGAGAGCCGGCTTTCGCGGCTGTTTTCGAGCCAAGATATCAAAGCGCCAAGACCGTCGGTCAGCTGATGTCATGCAGACAGTCTCCCGCTGGTATTGGTGACGATGCTGGTACTGCTACTGTTGGCTTCTGTTGCTCACAATCGAGGCGAGGCAGCGAGGAGGAGCTCATACGCCGCTAAATGCGGCTATGATGCCCTCCCTCTCTCCTTCGTTTCTGGTGAACGCGTCGGCCATTGACGCCGAAGCTGACGCGAGGTAAGGGCCACGCTGTCCCTCTTCTACAATAATAATAATAATAAAGTAAGATTTAACGATTAACAGAATTATAATTAATGGTATATAATTAACGAAGTATTTATATCGGCTTGTATTATTAAATTCTTCGAAACATTATCAGGACTTGGAATCTTTGAAATTGTAGAAATTATATTTGGAACAAGGTCATGGGGCACACTCGTACGATAGTTGCGTTCATCCAAAGAATTTCGATATAGCTAGGTATCGTTTTATTATTTCATTCATATTATTTATATTATCGTGAGATAGTCAAACGTTATTTATTCTTATAAATTAATGATTGTCATTTATTGCAATATGTTAATTATTAATGGGTCTACGCCGATGGATTCCTTTCAACTTACCGATCTACTCCCGGCAGTAGCAGCAGCAGCAGTATCAACAGCAGTTGTCGAAATCCGAGATGGCAAAGAGCCGTTCTAACTCTTCTACAATCTACTACAATCGCATCATGTTATACATGTATGCATGCAGCGTTTATGCTGGTATGGAGAGTTGTAGGCTTACTATCTCGCGCGCACCCGGTAGTCGACGAATGGCTTAAGCTGTCTATATATGTGCTCAAAGCACACGTATGTATACAAAGCTGGCCATTGCACAGCATCGCCAACAGTCGCGCTGCTTTTACCAGCACTGAACTTCTTCGCTGACTCTGTCCATTGAACAAACGAATTCGCGAACCTCGACCAACTTCTCGTCTTGCCTTTTTTTTTTTAATCATTTTTTTTTTTTAAACGCGATACTGGTAATTGGGCGTTAAATAACCGATTGTGTAAACCGGATGTTTGCACGGTTAAATGACAGTGACCATGAATTATTTTTTTCAATAACTTTAATCTATACTTAACGACAACCGCTCACTCATCTACAGTATACTTTATTATAAATATAATTGATGTGCTTTATTAAAAATATATTAATTTATTATTAAATTAATTTGACTTTTTGTTATTGAAGTTTGAAATATTTTGTCGGGGAATCATTTATTTATTTCAATTTCACAAAGACACTTTGTTTACCGTGAAATTTGCAACCCTGGAGGTTATCAACCACTGAGTAACTTTGTTTTTTTTTTCATTTCCAGAACATTTCAGAGCGCTTATGTAGCAATTTGAATTTCTTTCAATTTTCTGATTCACGAATTACGACATTGGGAAACATCTCGGCCAATTATTAGTATATTTTTTTAATGATTTTGCCTTACCAATAATGATGCTCATTGTATTTGACACCAGTTGGCAAGCTCTTATGTATCACACTCTCGAGAAGCATGTATATCAGCAGCAACGTGTACATCGGCTACACGGGAGAGCACCGATCCTATTGTGTATTCGTTGAGTCGGATGGCACGCGCCAACAGCAGGACCATTAACCATTCAAGAGATTCTATTATTCGCCACGAACCCGACCTACTTGCCTCCTTCATATTTTCTTCTTCTATACTTATTTTAACTATATATCGTCTTGCTGGACCACATGCAACGGGATATTCGTGGTGAATGCACCAAAGACTATATCTCTGAGCATTTTGCGGTTGGCAATAATCGTGCGCGCGAAAGAGAAAGGTCCTGGTGCAGCGAGGTGAGACGCTGCTGTAGGTAATTCTCAAAAGACAATTTTCAATGCATATAATGCCAATCGCTATACTCTGCTTTCTTCTTCCACTCTAATGCTCTTTAAAATACTACTCATTGTAATAAATTATCTTTATGTGAAAATATAGCGTTGTTAAAAGAGGAAAGTTTTGTATATTCGTGTTAATTATTCATTATTAGTGTTTCGGAATAATAATACAAAAAAATCATCTTATTTATATGTTTTTTTTTTTTTTTTTTTATCGTTTATAACTTCTGTTTCTATTCAATCATGATACTTGGCACGAAGAAAAAGAAATTGCTCGAACGTAGTTACATGAGGCATAAATTGAAAAATAGTCGAGGGGAGTAGTGGGGGGGGGGAGGAGTTAAATATTAAAAAATATTATTACTTTTATAAAAAAAATGGAAATTCTACATTTTTCTATATTCCTATCTGGGATTTTTTTACATTATCAAAACACCGATACGATTAAACAATCCTATCGGACTTTTTATACGATTTTTTTGGCCGATAAAAAATAATCAAAAAACGTGTTTCTTTTTTACGAAAATCGGTAAACCCTCCTGACAATTGATTAATTTCTGAGTATTCACAGTGACCAAATGGATAGAGATAAATTTTCAATTGCCAAAAAAAAATGTCATAAATTGTTCCTTGCGGTTACGATCGATTTGAACTTGACACTTTGAATATTTATTCCAAAATTCAACACTCTCCTGTCAAAAGTATCTTGCCGAAGTTACATTCCTTGTAGCTATTTCAAACTTGGCGTTCATTCGTTGGAACGCTAATAAAAACAATGATTCAGTACCGTACCTTTCATACCTGTTGTTGCGGCGTCGAATTTTAGGTCTCAACGATTGCACGCATAAGTAATAATCCTATACAGAGGAGCTGTCTCGCTCTCTTTCAACCGCGCTCACTGCAGGCCCTCATCGAAATTACTGCTGTAAATCTGCCATTTCTGAATAATTCGACAGCATTGTCTACTCCCAAGCAATAACTTCGCGCGTCCGTACGACTCATAAACATGCTACAGCGAGAATGTATCCAATAACAAATTTGTCTCGAGGAACCTCTTTGTAACTTCACGCTTGTGCAACTGCATCCTGAACCCAATGTTTTTTGAGCAACTGGTGCATTACCGCTACAAAATGTCTTCGCATCACGAAATTCAAGTCAATGGCGTTCTATACTTTTCTCGTATCGACACAAACACGGACAACTCCAAAAACTTTCTGATTCTTCCATATACAGTGAGAAATACATGAAACTAGAGACCTCGAAACGGAAATTTGTAATCCACGAATCATGTTTTACGGTTATCAAGCGACAACCAATCAACTTTAGTGGCGCCACTTGGCTGTCCAATTTTAGATGATCCTCATTTTACAGTAAACAGTGCAGCTACCGAAATAAAACCAAATTCTATAGGATTTGCCTGTAGCAGCCACATTGGAATTACCGTTACATAAGCGCATACCGTTGCAGCGGATGCTTCGGCACGTACGGCAAGCCTGATGGGACACCGTGTGTGGCAGAGTCGATTTCTTCGGAATTTGGAAAATAACATTATCAAATGTATTGCCGCAATCCTCGCGTAGTAATGTAAATTGGAAATAACCAGACGGCTTGTCGAGCTCTACCGGTATGAGCATGAAAATCGTGTGGCGTTCAGCGCCTGCGAGAACTCGTCGTTGAGCTGCAATTGTAGAATCCTCGACGATATTCACGTGTTCTCAACGGGACGACGAAGAGGTCAGGCATGCGAGAAAGTGGGGCACGCTGGCGAACGTTAACCTTTACTGTTTCGATGCTTCTGCCATCGTGTAGTACAGCCATTTGCCTCGGCCACGAAACGAAAGCAACCGCGAGTTGAGATGAATAAGCAGCGGCGGAAAACATGCTCCCGGAGATTTCTCGGGACATTTGCGAATATACACTTCGTTGTATCGTGTATTTCGTTGAAAACAATCGCGTAGTAATAATATCCAACTGTTTCTCAAGAAACTCAATGCCGAGCTTATGCCGTCCAGGTATTTTTATGTTTATTTTTTGTATAACCCGTTAGCCGAGTGTGACCGTCGAGTAGCTGATTTTTATCAAAACGTGTCGGCTCTGGATAAATTGAGCTGGTTGAGAACTCGAAAGAACCTCGGACTCACGCTCGAGCGAGCCGGTTCTTTCTTCTCTACAATTCACTTGCCATTCTTGCACACTAGCCCTGCGACTTTATTGACAGATTATAGCTAATATTTGTCGATATCAAAGTGAATTTTATCATTTTACTCGACTAAAATTGACGCACTTTTCAATTTTTACTTTTATCCATTGTATGCATTTTTTTTAAAAAACAAAAGTCATTGATAGAAGGCAACGAGAATATAAAATAGTTGATTTTTACTGCGAGTTTCGTTTTATGGTTTTTTAAATGATTTCTTAAACGTTCTGTGAAGTTTGAATAATTATGCTTTTATACTTAATTGAATTAAATATGTAAATATTTCACAATACTGATTAGATTTTTATTTATTACACAACTTAATATGTTTACAAAAATATTCTACGTAAAACTGTATATTTACAGATTATTATTTAATGATAAATTTTATTGTAAAAAGTCCTTTGGGTTGTATTCGACCTCAACGCCACTTAGCACTCAACTGCATAGCTCACACTGCATTTCCTTAGGGCAATAAGGTGCGCCAAGTGTTCGCGCAACTATCAAGTGACGTCAGACATTAAATAAAACGACTTTGAAGTCGCTGCGTTATACCGAGGAAAGAAAAAGTTACGTGAAGTTACGTAGTTCCTGTACAACTTGGGTGTCGCGTTGTCCAGGGGCTATAGCTTCGTTCCTCTTAACCCAGTCCTCTGAAGTTTCCACAGTGGTTACGGTTTGGTGGAACGCGAGCCACGCCCAGTCATTAGATTTGCAGCAACGCACCAAGGCTTCGGAGTCATACAGTCTCATTCAGAATCAAGACGCTTCGAATAAACATCTCATATTTGTCTGCCCAAATCAAACTTTTCCGTGAAATTTAAATTAAGTTAAAAATATCTATACACTGGATAAAAGATTCAGTCAAAATCATTTAAATCTACGGTTACGGGTAATCTAAATATTTAATTAATTAATGAAACGATTAAACATTTTTTTTAATCACCAAAATATTAAATCATAAGTATATTCAGTTTGATCGATCGACTAAATATTGGCTGAATCAATTAAATCTTTTATTCGCCACTCTCATCCAAAGATTCAGTTAATTTTTATAAATTTTTCTCTCAGTGTACGATAACATCATTTGTATTGAAAAACGTGAATTATCTATCAAGATAAACAGCCCAGTTAGTGAATTTATAAGAATAACATCTCGCTCTGACCAAGTCAATATATAAAGGTAAATGCGACAAGGGAGAACTTAATCGATTTGAAACTGTATCAATCCGCAGCAGTCAATAAACGGTACACAGGCCGTTTACCTAAATTCAATTATTTTTTTATATCGATGGTACCAATAATAATCATTTAAAATAATTCTCTACACAAACTTGAAGAAAAAAGAAAACTATTGACAATTTATAATGACGATCTTGTTGGCGAAATAATAAGGAAGAACATGCATTTTATAATTGAAATCCTATTTTGCTTAGCACTATATCTTACGCATGAATTCTTCCTAAAGAAGCTCAGCTACGGAAAATAAATTATTACACGCTCGTTGCGCGTTTACATATTTCCGTTACGAATACCTTCGCACCTTCGTAAACTGCTTAACATTGGAAGCCACTTAATACGGATAATTCAATTGAATTAATACAAATTGAGAATTTCGTCTCAGTTGACCGAGTGCATCGCGTGCAACACGTAAGTAGGAAACACGATTGTCCAACTAAACGGAAGGTCTATTCCTAATCTAGAATGCAACATTGTCTGTCTTTCTTTGCCTTCTTCCGCACTTGACGTACACATGTGTACACCTTTGTACGCGTTTGTACCGTATGTATACGATTCTTTATTCGCATTGGTCAAGCGAGACGATAAGTAGCAAGCCAACGCGCTGCATTTATACAGTGGGAGACCCTCGTGGAACGCCGAGAAACGCCGAGTCTCGTCCCGACTCGGTGAACGCATCGACAAGGGTTTTAAGTGGTGGGTTGGGCACCTCTTTCCGTACCTGGCTGCGGAGCGTCACCGAGACCACAAGAGACCAAAACGTTTCTCTCGATACATGTATAAAACTATACCTGACTCTTCGTTTATCTTCTTTGAGCTGTTTTGAGATCGCCAACGCCGTTGATTTTTTTCATCTGCGTGCTAGTAGAAGCGAGAATTTTTAGGGGTTTCTTTCAAAAGATTCTGCGTGAGGTCCTCGAGAGGATTCAGCATATTTATAACTCTACCATTAATTTATTTTAAAAACGAAAATAAAGAAATCTACCACGGCTTGATTATAAAATTTCTACCACATTACGGCTCTACCGAGATCTAATTTCGGCAAACGTTTAAACTGTATAACAACACTTCTATAGATAATAATCCTATCGATAGACGACTCTTCGCTTTTTTACCGCTAGACTTTTTGCCATTAGCAATACCGTATGGTCATTTTCCGGTATCGTCTGGGAGTGTGGTAGCGTTATAATGGAAGACAAAATTAAAAATAATGTATTTAAATTTCGTCTGTAAAATAAGAAAAAAAGTAACGCTCAAACGTCATGTATAGATATACGAAAGATTTTTGAAAATTTCTTTACATTGATTTATGATTTCTTGAAGCTTTTTTTTAATGACTCTAAACGGAGGATTCATTATACGTAGCTCATGAACGATAATGAACGGCGCTTCGCTTTCTCTGTCTAGCCAACTAGGCGATATGCCATTGTATCCCCAGAGCTAGCCGAGTCTATATACTTATCGTGGGGCAGCAACACTTTGCTGATTGTCGAAGCGAGAGGAAGGGTTCCCAAGTCCGAGAACCATTAAAGCTCGTCGCGTGGCTATTTTTAATGATCAAGAGGGCTTTTACACATCATCGGAGCGCCACCGTCACGATACTTTGATGCATCTAACACTCACCTGTAATATTCAAAAGCCCAAGCCAAGGAAGCGGTCAAATCGTACTTCGTGCTATTCGTTTTACATATCGAACATGTGTATCTCCTTGGTTATGATAGATCATAGTTGCTGATCCCACTGGGAACGGTGCCCATTCGCATGTATGTTTCATTAACATAAATATTCTCCGTATCGTCTTCAATTATGCTACGACATTGCAGTTGTATTATATTACACGCAGTAGATTAAACTCTTAAAGTCTTTTCCTAAATATAGTTTCATTCTTTCGTTCCTATCCCCTTCATCGTTATCCCCCCCTTCTCTTTGGTGTCAAGCGTTTTCTCCGCAAACGCTCACTTTTCTGTTTACCATTTTTCAAACAAACAAAAAAGTAATTAATATTAATTTAATGGAAGACTGAAACGTCCATTTTTTTTTCAAATTTGGAATCTGCTTTCCAGTTGTTGTAATTACAAATTTAATATACAAAGTTGTAGGTCCTAAATCGTGTTATTAAATCAGTTGGAAATTGAGATGACGATCGATGAAACATTTCAGGTGAAATGTGTTGAATCTGTTTTTGTTTTCTGTTTTATTATTTTTCTTTTTAAGATTTGATTTGTTACTTGTGTTACTTTTATTCATGAGTTATGTATCGACGATAGATCAACTTAAATTCGAAGCATAACTGAGAGTTAATCTGACAGTAAAATGAATATCGTGTCAGGGACAGATTAATCATTGAAGCTCTGAGTGAGTGAGTATCTACAATGCGAGGCATTGTAGATACTCACACGCGACTGTTAAACAGTGCATCGCACAAAAATTTATTAACCGTGTGAATTCAGTCAACATAGAGTCGGTTCACCATCGGCGGCTCCGTAGACGATTCTCGGGTTAACCTGTTGTGCGATCGTTACGCATACGCCTCACTAATGATGCTCTTAGTATATGAGCTAATCCCGCCGTGAAATCCTTTATCATTCGTCGATCTCAATAGCCTGAATTAAATATAATGTTAATCCGAGTGCAAAGCGATTAGTCGCTGATGACTAAATGCGCCTTCGCTCAACGCTCGATCGTTAACGAATTTTATGATAACGTCCTCTCCGTAATACTCCTCGGTTTTTTTTTTTCATCGTAATTTGCATAACTGCTGCTGAAGGATTTTCATTAAAAATGCATAACTTCCTTGTTTTTGCCTTGCGGTCAGCCTAAAATGAAAAATCGTGAAAATACGATTTAACGAGATTCGTCGAGGCATTAATATTTCTGTTTTTATTTTCTTCGGCAATAGGAAATATCCGAGATCAAGGCCTGAGTGCTAAATTACAGAAACATGTAAATGGTTCACTTTGTAGCGTAAACCGAGAAGCTATCTGTAATAGTGTTAGAGACAAATCGCGTGCATAGACTATAGTCCCACGTTTCTGCGTCCTCGTTAATTATTTCGGTCCCTTTAACCCTAAATTGCCAATTAGTGACATCCGAGTACATACACTCATAGGTTTACAAGTGTACTCATACGTGTACTGTATATACATTGTAATAAATGGGATTCTGCGTGACCTTGAGTATCATATAATGACAGTTTTGAATTGAGTACTGTCTGATAAACCGTAATTTTTTTCGTTTAAATCTTGTTACAGAAATCGCAAAAGTACGGGCAAGCTTGTTCCAAATCAGCGGTGTCAAGAAGGAACCATTGATCCTCCCGGAACCCGAAGGTGAAATCATGACGTTAACGGAAAAAGTTTACGTACCCGTCAAAGAACACCCCGACGTAAGTACACTTCGTCTTAATAAAAAAATTTTAAAACTTGCGAATCTCAATTAGTGGCATTCTAAATGTATATATTATTATTTTTTAATCTAAAACGATTTAAATTGTTTTTAATTAATTTTTTTTAAATATTTTCATATAATTGAGAATAAATTGTTACAACTATTGTTTTACAAATGTAATTGGTAACTTTGTAGTAAAATCAATAGCTGTTATTCTGTCAAAATTGTACTCTAAACGGCTTTTCATCGAATGGTACTTCTCAATTATTGACAATGCACCACTATTTAATAATGATTATTGTTTCTTTTTGGGTTCTTTTGTATAAAGGAAAATTTTCTATGATTCAGGATCAGTTATTTTGAATCTAGTGATCAATCATTGATCAAAATCAACGTTTTTATCATATTGACCATCGATTTATTCGTACTTTTCAAAATTTATTTAAAAAACTATTTTTAATACAAAATCACCAATTGCTACACAAGTATTAATTATTCTCAAAGATGCCTCAATCAATAAAATCTTATTGAAATAATTGTTAAAGTTTGATAAAACTTGGTTGATTGGTATTTGGCTTTACGCGTTCATTGACTGGAATGTCATTCCTCGTTCCATTTAAACGCACACTTAACATTTTTATTTTCGCAACACTTCCGACGAGTCGTTTGATGTGCAAAGTCATCGGACGAACGAGATGGTTCCCATTGAAAAAACAACATTTTTTCTCACAATTTAAGCAACGTGAAACGACTTTCTAGGCCGTGCGAGCTCGTTAAGTTATCGTGATTATTTTAAATTGCCGATTTAATTTGAATGAACTCTCGTTACCGAGTTATTTAAAAACTATTCGAAACGTCTGACGTTCGTTTGGCTTCGCCCAATCAGTATAATCGTCTGACATACCGTCATTCTTTTTTCGACATAATTTCCGTTCGTTGGAATACTAAAAATTGCGTCCCCCGCCGCTGCTACCACACAGAATTTTATGGTTTGAAAATTAACCCTTTGCACTCCAGCCTAGTAGGGCATAGAGGCTTTAATGTCGCAAATACGGCGACAACGGAGTGCAAAGGGTTAAAACTAGTTTGCAATTAGTTGCAGCAACTCGATTCATGCGCAGTGGCTTAAACTTGGTCGTTCACAAGTGTACGTCGGTTACGCCCGAAAGATTTATTCTTCTGTTTGCAGTGCAATTGAATTATTTACTACAATCATTTACATCAAATACCGCGAAATTCACTCGTAAAGCAATTACATAGAGTATATGCGTCGAATAATCGTCGTATCGTGTATCGTTCAAGATAGTCGAATCCTATAAAAGGTCTCCTGTCAAAGCATCGTCTAATTCACATGAATCGTGATTAAAGCCTCGCCCACGTCACTGCGTACACATACATATAGCAGCAGCAGCAGCAACAACAAAAGTATCATCAGTGGTATAAATACACAAGGAGACAATACATCGTCGTGAGATCTGGCAGTTTCCTTTTTTTACTCTAACTACACGAATCTTTCTTTCCAACGACTTTAATGAGGCACACGAAGATAATTGAGTGAAGAACGATCGAACGAGGCAGATGAACGTGAGCAACGAAAGAGTGTCATGTTTTTTTTTTCGACTTCCTTTCGGTGCGCTCGTGTCTGAAGAAAAGAACATTGTAGAAAACATTGCGCAGAGGTATTTGTCTACGTGTGTATACAGTGAGATACTTAAAGCTCGTCCGCCCACGCAGCAGAAGCATATACATCGACTCTCGACACGCCTCGTCGAACTGAGCTCGCGATACGAAAAACGAGACGCGTAGGAAGCATTGTATTCCTCTACTGCAACAGCAACAGCAGCAACAGCTCTCAAACTCGAAGCCTCGATGACTCGTTGCCGCAGATGGCTATCCACATATGAGATTCCTGTGACAAATTGTATTGTAACATACGTACATGGAGGTACGGGGGCCCCCTACGCGTCAAGAGAAGTCGTCGAGGAGTCGAGGGAACGAGCGAGCAAACGAGGGATCATTGCAAAGGCGATTCACTCGAGCGCACTCTGCGCTTTGCGCGTTCGCCGGTGATCCAAGAACCCTGACTGCTCCTCTGTACCTTGGTGTGTTTCGTAATGCGGGCAGGGCACATAACTCACAGTTTTTATGACGCCTCACCGAGATACCGTTTTTAACTTGAGTTTCAAAGTCATTTGAGCCAAATTGGTGTACCAATGGATCATCACTTTGATAAATTGCGGAATAAAAAGCTTTTGTACATTTTTTTTGTCGATTTTGTCCATAGTGTTTGAAATGACAGCTGTTTGTCGTACTGCATATTTTACTTTCCTTGTTGATTTGTTGTTGCCTATCAAGTTTTTAAATTGAGATAACAATTAATGTTTCTTTGATTCTGAATATGGTGTTTGTGAATTTTTTTTTACTCCTAACAGACGTGAAATAATTTTTTTTTGCTGTAGAAAATGCGATTGAAAGGATCGATATAGCGTTAAAAAATTATTTTTATAAATAATATCTATTGATCTATGATGCCTCGTTAGGAATATAATTTTTCAAGCGGTCACTTACCGTCGTCCCGATCCGTTCAAAAACTTCAATTTTGGAGCATAGCATGACGTTGTAAAAGACAAATAGAAGGATCAGGAGTCTTGCAAGACGTTTGTGGGATCCAAGGTGTTCTCTATCGCCGCAAGAACTCGTGGTTTCTCTAGAGAGGATGCGCGAGAAGAAGGGACAGCGGCGGAGGAAAAGCAGCTCACGAAATGTGTACAGTCAGGGTCTATTTCGGTAATTGCTAAGAATAGAAGGTTCTGCCTCTCTCGTGAACACGCACTTGCCGAAATGGTGAAGCCCTCGCCTCGTTTCTGTAGCCGACTTATGCGAGCCGACGAGCAACGAAACTCCGGGCTACTCAGGCTGTACCTACTCGCGCTTGCCCGCCACCAGTTATAATAACGAGGCCGAGAGGGCTGTACATGTTTCTGGCAGCAGGATGTTAGTGTTTGGACATTTGCCTGCGCTCTCGCGCATATGATACATCGGCGCTCCTTCTATTTCGTTTCTCGTTTAGTTCCTTCATCCAAATCTTTTGTCGCGTTAAATGGAATACTCGAGCATTGCAGCGTTGAGAGATAGACAGCGAGGCTGTGGAACTCGACAACCTCGATCTTAGAAAGTTTCTGTTGCCTTCGAGAGATATCCGATCAGAGAGAGATCAACGTTGCAAACAATTTTGTACACACAAGGCGCTGTGCATTGCTCTAACGGAAATCCTATATACGGCACTAGATCGGGAAAGTCTTTGCGAAGCAGTAGAACTCTCAAAGCACCAACTATCGCAGCTTGTTTAGTAATTACTGAGATTCGTGGAAACGTCATTGCGCATAAGAGACCAGTCACAGTCTCACATCTTGAACACTTTACTGCAACTACTGCAGCTGAAGCCTATAAATCTCAGCCCGAAATTTGTATCGTTGACTCTTACGATATTCTTCGATATCACGGAAAAAAAATTTTTTTCCCCAACATTTATATCAAATGATATTTAATGAACACGATAAAATTTTTTAAATACAACAAAATGTAACTCATAAAAGATTTTTCGTTAATTTTTCATCAATCACAACATTTTTGAGATAACTCGAGACTACAACCGGTAACGTTATTTTATTACAACAAACCTGACGCTACGCTATAGATTAGCCCTATCTCTCTCTCTCTCTCTCTCTCTCTCTCTCTCTCTCTCTCTCTCTCGCTTTCCCCCTCTCTCTCTCGCTTTCCCCCTCTCTCTTTATTTGCTCGAAGAGCTGGGCGCCAGGCGCTTTCGCGCTGATAAAAAGATAATTAATATAGTTAGCGAATGGCAGCAAGCACACGGCTAAGCGATATTTCATCCAAATAATGCTGCTCAACTAATATCAGTGACCGACTTTACTAATAAATAAATTATACAAACAATTGAACAAGACTCGATACCGTAAAACAATACAAAACTATAGAACGAATGTGAAAAACGTCGTAAAGAGAATCACGAGCGAATCACCGGAACTTCACGCGATCTTCGCACTTTTCCATTCCGTTTCGCTCACGTTCTCATACACCTGAAACAGAACGTAGGGCCTGGTTAATTAAACTCGTAAAAGTTAGATTTACTTGCAGTAATGCGTATCAAGGTACGACAGCACGCAGCTCTGCCGACCATCCGCTGTAGTTTCGAAGCGGAACTGCTTGACCTTATTCTCAGTACTTTTTCTGGGCTTCTCCCTTCGGCGTAATCCGATTACTCGCACTGTCAGTCGCGTTGAAGTAGAGTCGCGGATTTCCCAAATCTCTTGGTGCCTCTCGATCTTCGGCAATGTGACGATTCATGCTTTTCTCATTGCATCGGGATGGAAATTCGCGAAATTTTTTAGACGTTTTGACTTTGGCAGTTTATAGTCGAACGCCGGCTTCTTCTAATTCTCTCTCGACTCTCATATCTCTTTCTATCCGTCTAACCCATGCCAAAATGGACTCAAAATAATTAACAAATATTCTAATTTTTGCTATTACAGCGCCCCGTCTGACAGTCTTGGGTTCGTTAAACATTTTTGTCACGATACAATGTCATTAAATAGCAATTTAATTTGTCCCATAAAATTCCGTTACTTGAACAAAACGTTTCTATTTCTTTTTTTTTTTTTTTTTTAAACATAAAATCGCTAAATAATGAAACGTTAGTCCTCCGAGTACCAACCTCCCCACTTTGAATTAGAAAATAATTTTTATTCTCAATTATTTATCTTTTAATAATAATAATTTCATGTTAATAAAAAGTCGAATTTCATATTTATTTACGTAATCGCAGTAATAATACACACAAACGTAATATTGTAACGATTGAAAAATATTGTGCATCAAATGATTAAAAAATAATTACTCTATGCAATATTATGTATAAGTGCGAAATGACGTGCTGAGCATATCAAATAATGGCAGAACGGGAAGTCGCTGTAGTTGACGCGGAGGTATCCTTCGATGTACGCAGTGCATTACCTCGCAGAGTTGCCAGCAACGGCACCGGGCCATTTGATTTATACGCGTTGTGCCAGAGCACGATTTCTCTCAAGCGGCACCTATTATAATGACGCGGGCGCGCCTTCTTTCGAGTCACCGTGTGTATCTCTGTCTCTCCCGATGGTCTTCGACTCCCGGTCGGAGGACGGCCGCGGGGCCTCTGGAACGCGTTGAGCATTACTTCACATCCTGGACGAGAACGCGTTGCGTACCTTAGTATCAACGCTGCGCATAAGTACACGAGAATGATTCTCGAGACACATCGCACACCTATTTATACCGATAGCTATGGGACAAGAGAATATTTAACGTACAAAATATTAAACTCTCCGATGTCGTCACACTCATCGCACTTGTTACCTCGTTTTACAGAATTCGGTGCACTCGCGTTTCTGATCGTTCCATGTATTAGGTATATTTGCACGGTGCGTTTGACCGGAACCATTCGTCTATTTGTTTCCTTAACACCAGAACTCGAGACCGCAAAGTCAAATCGTTAGTTCCGTGAGCAAATTTAACGATTTTCACTTTTTCTTTCGTCCGGTGAGATTTTTTTTTTCTTCGTTTTCTTTAGTGAACCTAAAGACTCCACCTACAAGTGCTAAATGCAGATTTCTTGTGTCCATATATGATAACGTATTATTCCAAGTTCATTGCTTACTAAACATCGGTCAATGCCTTACCGATAACAATTGCACGAATCTTTATTTTTTAATAAATATGTTATACTCAATAAAATTATTACAATCACCAATTGATTAACAGAAGATGAAGTATAATTGATAAAAAAAACTTCTTACACTGTTAAAGATTCAAGGCGTTGAAGGCAATTGGTGTAAACTTTTAAATAGTGTTGATACATTTGGCGTTAAAAGTAACAATTTTCACATCCACACAAGCGAGTGTGTTGAAATTCTTTGTCTTCCACCTGAAAACTTTCAACGCATTTATGTTCAGCATAAGTAGATGAAAATCAATAAATTGTTGGCAATCGATACAAAATTATTCTACGAATACAATTTCAAACAAAAATGTTATTGACTTTCATTTATTGATATTCGAGGAAAATTTTGAGATTATTTTGCAAATTGACACAAGTTATTGAATACTGAACATTAACAATCCGTCATCAGTGTTGTAGATTTTTCTATGGACACCGCGCAGGGTTTATTTGAACAACAAAATGTTAACATTGTATATCATAAACCTTCATAATATATTTTATATTATATAAATATATTTTATTATCAATTAAATAATTATAAAAGATACTATGTAATTAAATTAAATAGGATAAATGTTGTTTAAAATTTTTTTAATTCACTCAAGAGTATGCGAGTGTTGGATTTTACCATCTATAGATGTCGTTTCGTTAATAATCCGCTCATCTCATTGGTGTCCTCATTATCAACGCAGTATCGTATAGTAGTTGGTCGTAGATTATATATTTATCTCTGTCCCGTATCGTTGAACAAGGCTCGTACATCTATTGGTGAACTTACCAATATCTTCTACAGACATCGAACGCAGTAACGCCTTGAGTACCGATAGGCTGGGATTGTGGGCTTTATCGAGCGTTTATCTACCAGCAACCATTAATATCTACTTCCAAATCGTTCTCACGTAGCAGACGAGCACGTCGAGATAATAATCGGTCATTATACCGTACGATTCGTTAGCGAGCGCGTTGACCCTGTCCGACATGGTATTGATGGCTGCTACCGAGTTACGCAAGTTCGAAAATTGTCATGATTGATGCTGGTGTACGTTATTGTAATTTATAATTCATATCAACGGACGACACTGCCTCTTATCCATTGATCTTACGATGAAATATCAAATTTTGACCTCCGTAATATTTCATCTTTATTACAAGCGTATTCAGGCTATTCATACTTGTTTCTTTCTTTTATTTTTTTTTCAGTTCAATTTTGTCGGAAGGATTCTTGGACCCCGAGGCATGACCGCCAAACAATTGGAGCAAGAGACTGGTTGCAAAATCATGGTCCGAGGAAAGGGATCCATGCGGGACAAGAAGAAGGTAAGCAAATGGGTCTCATAAGTTATTTTATTAAATTTCAATCAACTTGATCGAACGAATCGCATCGATTCTCAGGTAACAATAATTATCAGAATATTCTTTTTGCGAATAAACGAAAATATAAAGTTTTAAAAAATGAAACGTTTTTTTTTTGGACCAAAGGTGCTGATTGGTCTTTTTTAAATTGAAAAATCGTTTAAAAAATATTTGCTGACCAATATTTTAAAAAAATAATAAACTTTAAATTCATATCTACTCGAATAATTCTTTTTTGTTTTTTATTGTTAAAGTATGTTTGAAAATGGACTTGGAAAAAATCCGAGACAAATACGCTCTGTTAGATTTGAAAGGGTTATCGAGCGTGTAATAAATTCCGTGTGTTTCACGTTATAAAGCGTTGTCGTGATGCCCGCTAGGAAACGCGTTCGGAGTCTTCGACGCAATATATATTGGCCGCGCGATCGTGAAGGAAAATTCATGCCGATTAAGGCATTGATCGGGTAAAGTAGGGAGAAGAAGGGAAGCGAAGCAAGGAGGCAAAGATCCCGGCGTCGTCGATGAGTGGATGTGGTCACTGACTTTTACCTTATAATCGTGGTGCACGTTCTCGAGAGAGTCTCGATTCTCTCGACTCTGCGCCGATCGTGGTCACACGGAGGTAACAGCTTCGTCGCTCGCGACCCCGATCGCTTCTCTCGATTCGTCTCTTTTTTTCCCCTTCTCCCTGGAACGTTGGCGTCTCTCCATTCGCGAATCATCGTGACTCTTGCTCATTCGTCTCGAAAAGATTCTTTTCCTATTACGCTACCGTGAGAAAAAAATTTATTTAATTAAGAAAACAACCTTGCATATTTCTTCTTCATTATTTTCAACCTTTCAGAAATTTACCGCGACACGGATTTGGCTTCCGGGGTTCCGTATTTCGACCGTGAATTACACACGTCTGTGACGTAAAAATGATGACCCAATTTGCGCAAAGTTGATATTAAATTCTACACATACACCCGTTCACTCATTTTTCGACTGTTTGGAATATTTTGAGCACTCTGACTCAATAATCTCGATTATAACACTAAGTTTCATATACGAGAGAAAGCAAAAAGAAAATAAACTGAACATACAGAAAAATATGAAAATGAAATAATAGAAAAGTCGGAAGGAAATACCATGCCCTATACTGTATTGCTGTTATTCGTCAAACGACGAAAGTAGATCGGCGACTATTATTTAATCAGCTGTTTAAAATTCGAAACAGCGACGCAAGCGTATATCTACATCGTTCACATTGTTTTATCTCCGTAGGTCTAACAAGCCAATAGTACATATAAATTGTTCGACAGTTTCGTGAAATAGAAACGAGCGTGCTAATCGTCGGTACGCCTCGTACACTCGAAAATTCTCTAGTCGCAGAAATTCTTGTTTTCTTACGTGGTACTTTATCGCTGCTCCGTAACTCCGTGTCGCACGTGAGAGAATGTAGTTTTCAGAACGAATGAAAAGATAGAAATACAATTTTTCTATAAATAGTGTTGATTTTTTTCAAGCTGCGCTTGGAAATTAAACTGGGGCTATTGTAAGTACGAGTACACTGGTGATAAGCCCTGTTAGTCGATTACCGTTTTTTTTTTTTCCTTAATTCTTTAATGCACATGCAATTATTTACACTTTGTGCTCGCAATTGTACGTTTTTGTTCACGGAGGATACGTAAATAGTGTCAATGACGTCGAGGTAATCACGCTTTGAAAATAATCAATCGATTATTTTATTTTTATCACTACAGGAGGAACAAAACCGAGGCAAACCAAACTGGGAACACTTGACTGACGAGTTGCACGTGTTACTTACGGTCGAAGACACCGAGAACCGAGCTACCCTGAAGCTCGCCCGCGCTGTCGAGGAAGTCAAGAAGCTGCTCGTGCCCGTGGTGAGACAGTTCCAACAACTTTCTTTATTTCCATTCGCGATGAATTTACTCCCTCCCCAAATTTTTCTTACTTTTATTTTTATAAAATGCAATATTTATCGTATGATACTAACAAATATTTCCGAGCCTTTGAAAACATAACAAATGCCCAGTCATATTGTTAAAATAAATTGTACGAAGATCCTGACGGTGATATCGATTGTTAGCAGGCTGATGGGGAGGACGAGCTCAAAAAGAGGCAGCTCATGGAGCTCGCCATAATAAACGGCACGTACAGGGACTCCAATACCAAAGTTGCAGCTGCTGCAGGTAAATAATAATTTTTTAATTGCTTTATGGGTATTGGATTGTGAAGATAATGATTAAGGATGTTTCCCAGGTAAAAGTAATATTCAATCGGAATTGGAGTTTAATCGCGATAAGAAAGAAAAATCTTCAAGTCAATCATATTAACCCTTTATACATGACAAGAATATCCTCACTCCTCGACTCTACCATACCCACGAGTTACTACCCTTAATGTGGTCTTCATAGTCCCGTTCCAGGATAGTTTCGGGTGTTGTGACTTGTAAAGGGTTTTTTTTTTTTTTTATGTAATAGAATAACTTAATCTTGAGTAAATCTTTTTCGGTATACCTCGTCTTGTGAGATTAAATCGTTGATATTTACGAATATAAATTATTTGCTAAATATTTTTCTAACTAATTTTGAAATTTACGTTATCGTGCATTTTTTAATGAATTTTATCAAACTGTTTTTGTTCAATGATTCTTAAACTTCTTACGCGTAATATAAAAAATTGTCACGTAAAACAATTTGAAAATTTTTCGAAAATTGTTGAAAATAATATAATACAGGTAAATGCGGAAAATACAACGAAATTATTTTATAACAGAAAATATTAAGTTGTCCGAACAATTGTTATCAAATTAATCAATGTTCTCTCAGTATCTTCAAGATCGTTGATTTTGCGTTACTCTCTTATCGTGAATTATTCAAACTCTGATAGAATCAAACTTATGATTGAAAATTTATACGTAAAGCATCCTTAATTAAGAAAAAATTGACAATCGATGAATAACCAGATTAACTGTAACCATTCTTACGAGATTCAGTATGAATTATTATAAGAATGGTTATCGAATTTATCATTTTTCTCTTTTACTTAGCGTGAAAATGCAACCGCATCTATTGATATACCGTAATCTTTTCTTATTTAATTTATCTAACTTTGTCGAGACGCCGTCGCGTCTCTTGACCGATGATTTAAACTCATTATTTATCGATAAAATTTTAAGCGACCATAACATGCACAAGAACTTCACGTACCGGTATTTTTATGCAGAATTCTTTGAGAGTGCCAATTAACGCGTTTTCATGATACAAAAAAAAAATAATAACAAAAGCATTATTTACTCCAGTGAAGGCACGCGGGAGATAAACGATCCGAATTCCACGAGCTAAGCACGCGTATTTCCTCGCGAGAATAGTCGCTTTTTCTTTATTCAAAACGATAACTCAAGTGGATAATTTCTAACGTTGCGACAAAATGTAACTTTCTTGCGTAATTTGTAATATTCACGGGAGTCTAAGAATGTTAAATATATTGCTATTCAACCAACAATTATCGAGTTCAGTCTAAAGAGTCAGTATAGCCTTTGACATTGCAGCTTGCGACGAGGAATGGAGGCGCGTGGCGGCGGCCGCCGCCGAGACCCAACGTCTTCTTCCAGGACTCGGTACGCAAATGCGAACCCAAAATGCTCCGTTGGGAGCGCCGCTCATACTCTCGCCACGAATATCCGTCCCCACGAGCGCAGCATCACTGTTGAATGGTTCCGGTCCACCAGGATCTCTACTCTCAGCCGGAGACCCTCATGGTCTCATATACACACCGTACGCCGACTACGCCAACTACGCGGCTCTGGCGGCGTCTCCACTGCTCACCGAGTACGCCACTGCTGACCATTCTGGTGGGTTGTTTGCTCGCTGACGCTAGGCTCGAGCCCGAGTTCTTTACATTGCTTACGTTTAACGGTCGATATCTGCCGTTTTTATTAGGCCTTTACGAAGAACCGGGCAGTCAAATTATTGTCGATGACGATTATTTTAACTATAATTATTTCTATTGCGATTATTAATATTTACGTTTCGGTACGATTAATGGACGTACGATAAATTCGTCCTCGATTTTTATATACAATTATCAGCCGTCTTCTACGCGTTACAGACGTGTAGGCGCTCGTAGGATTTTAGGAAATAGCTGATTACAGTCATTTACTAGTCGCGTCATTAATCGTTAGCGATCACAAACGTTTATCGCATCGTTAACGATCATACTCGTCGCAGAACGTTAGGGTTCTACGTTTTCGTTCACAACTCTTTTTTAGCATTCTTTCTTACGTTCATTGTTGTTTTTTTTTTCTTTTTCTTTTTTTTTTTTTTTTTTTCATTAATTTTCCGATTCGTTGCAAATTCTCTTGTTTTTTTTTTTTTTCTCTTACAATTGCTCTTATACTTTTAACGTAAGGAGCACAACGTGACATATAACCCGAAACGAGGGTTCCAAGGTGCTTGCGTGTCACATAAAGGATAGCGTAACTGAAGAAACGAGAATGCAGATACTATACTAGTCCAGAAGATTCATATAGGGCCAGGGTGAAAGAAATTTGCGATTAACGGGATGGCCTATATGTCGATTATTACTAACTTTGACGTTCTCGGATTTTTTCTCGGGGTTGCCATGCCTCGTCCACGACGCCTGCACATTTTTATCTTTATTTATTGCTTTATTTTTATTATCTTTTTTTTTTCTATCTTTTCGATCATTCGACTCCGCACAGTGATGATATTTATTAGAATTTTGTTTAAAAAAAGAAAAAGTAATACATATATCTATATATAATTGTTGCTTTAACGAACTCGGGTTGAGAGCTCTGTGTGATTCAATCAATAGACTCAAAGATATATATTTTTTGGGTTTATTTTTGTACAGTTGTTGTATTATTTCAATGCTAACAGTATTGAAAGTGGCATGGTAACAAAGTCAGTTGAACACTTTTCAGCAATACGTCGCGCATCACACAATTGGCACTGGGATAACACAAGAAAAAGTCCGTATTCTCCGCGATAGCGCAAACTATTCCGTTACCCCATCCCTTAATTGATTTATAATTTCATAATATACATAGCAAGCATGCGTTCGCATACTTACCATTTAACTGTAAGTAAAGTTGTTTTTACATACCAAACGGAAATATACTCTCTATATATGGATCCTCGGGGCATCGTGCCCACGGGCCGTTCAATAGTGTGGCACATTCTGGTGCATTACTCAATGCAATAATCAAAGGCCATTCATTGTTGTAGTTGTACAAGTCGTATTTACATATTATACACATATAGATATATATATATATATTTATATTTATTTAAAGTAGCAAGTTAGCGAATATTAGAATATTAGCTTTTGCAGATTTTTGTATATCATTTTTCGTTGTTTTTATTTTTATTTTTAATTATTTTTTTTCGTTTTTTTTTTTTTTTTTTGTTTTTTTTCTCTACATAACGTTTAGAGCAATTTAGTGCGGTCGATTCATCTCAAAGATCGCGAGTCGTGATTATCTTATTTACGTACTAATTATAAGTACTAAACGCCCGACCTTTCAAAACTACAATTGTTTATCGTTAATACGGTGATGGGTCATTAAACTTTGCTACTTTTGCATTTGTCATTATGTTGGTTTTAAAAAAAAATATATATATATATATATATATATATATATTTATTTATTTTTATCATTTTTTTCTCTTCGTTTATAAGCAACCGATGCAAAGGTATTAACAGTTAACACTACAAAGTACTACTAGAATCTCGTGTGGATATCCCTAGGGTTGGTCTAAAAACAAAAAAAAAAACAAAAAATCAGAACTAAAAATGAAACGGGAATAACAAGTAACACGAACCGTCCGCCTTACCACGAGACTCGCTCACCTCACATTTATTATTTTTTTTTCTCTTACTTATTCCGAGATCGTCGAGTCCAATGAATTGATTGAACGAACGTAAAAAAAAAAAAAAAAAACTGAATTCGTTAATCCTTCGGCTTCATTCAAAATGTTTTTATTTTTCTTTTTTTTTTTTTTTTCTCAAGAGAAACATTTTTAAAAATGCGAATTTTGAATGCCTCCTTTTAATCCGACAGATAACTTCGACGAGGATACATCTCAAAGTGTTCATTATGTGGTTCTGCACAACTACTGGCGGTACTGGGACGGCTTTACGATCTATACTTTAATCCGGATAACGTAGCGCTCTGTGCGCTCATAAACAAATAAACAAAGAAAAAAAAAAGAAAAGAAAAATAAACTAATAAATTTGTTCGATTTTTCAACGAATCGGACTGCACGTAGGACTAGAGTTACCGATGTCGTGTATCTCCACGGCCAAAGGTATCGGATCAATGTAGGACACATTAGGTTGTAGTGATATCTGTGAAAAAAAAATCGGGTCGTAGCACTTCGGGATGTTTCCTTGTCAGTTTAGTTTCGTCAATTCTATTGAAGTAATAACTTTGTTTTTTTTTTTGTTTTATTTTATTTTATTTATATTTTTTTCTCTTTTGTCAACTAACTTCGCCGGTGATAGGTAGGCGTAGGGTTTTAGGCAGACAGTAGGTGTAGGGAAACTACCCAGGGACCAAACAACCGCGTTTTTTTTTTTCAGGACTGATGGTTCTAGCGTATACTTGTAGGTGTTTAAGCGTATCGAAGACTACACATTGAAAAAGATTCAATTTATATGGTCAAACTACTTACCAAACATAGAGTCGACGATAAAACAATATGGAACGCCATGTGCCAAATTTCGTATCTTATTATTTTATTTTTTAATCGAAAATATTTCGATAATCTTATCACGGACATGAAGAGAGCTATAAATAACGTCGAGTCCTTTTCTATGAATAGTCTTTGAAGAACATTGAATATGCTATTACCAGAATCATGTACATTATTTTATATTATTTTATATATCGATTATTTAATTTTATTTTTATAAAGATTTAGCCATATTTATGCGAAGGGTAAAGGCGGCGCGCAGGTATAGATGTTAATTTTAATACTCATTGTGAATTTGAATGAGGCGAAATGGCTGGTTACATTTTAATTTACGTATTACGATATTACGTGATTTCCTTCGTGAATCAAGAAAACAACAAAAAAAAAGGAAAAAAAGTAAAGAGACGCAGCCATATATATAAATATATATTTGAGTGAGATGAAAATTCGCCTTCCCCCACCCCCCCGGCGGGATTCTTCCAATTATTATGATCTTTAGGTAATAATCGATCGCTCTTACGACTTAAAATTTTATTTTTCATATAATTATCGTTAAATTCCGTGCATACGTACTCGACGATTAGCAAACGTTAATGCAATACGATAAATTCACTGTTAAAGTTCGCGATAATTAAAAAAATTAGCAACACGACGATGCCATGATGAAATATAGAAAAATAATGATAATAATAATAATAATAATAGCAATATCACGGTACAACAGACACGATTTTTAAGTGAAAACGCTTAACCTCGCCGCAAGTACAAAAATCACGAATATCTATTGTATCCGAAGTGAATAATGTTTGCTAATTTTGAAACGTAAGCACGCGTGCCATTTTACTGTGCGTGAAGTGCGAGGTAGCAATACGTTTGTTACTACGCACCGGTCAAGTATAATTTATCGAATCGATTATCCTTATTATTACAGTTGAATATATATTTTCTCGCAGCTCACGCCCAGTAAACATCGCAATGAAGAAGAAAAAAAAAAGTGTGTTTTTTTTTCTCGATGAAATAAATTTGTTTTTAAATAATAATTAGCAATAGTGGCAGAAACGACTGTGTGGTTGCCAACGGCTATGGAGAATATTGGTAAAGCCGTAGCGAGTCGATTACTCACATTTCTATGTTGGGCAACAGGTGCAGCAGCCGCTGCGAAGCAGCGTAGGCACCTGGGTCAGATTCGCGAGCACCCTTATCAAAGGGCCGGCGCTCTCTCGTGAATACAGAGTTACAGTCGCGTCTCCGCGGAAAGGTTAGTTGTGCACAAACCTTCATTTACGTTATATATATACTGTTTCGTAGATAAAAAAAACAATAAACCTGTATCGCTCACCAATGTGTGGGCGATGATACTCCACGCGTCGATCCGTCATTCGATCAATGAAGAACGACGCGTGCGACCGCTCGCACTTTGTACTTGATGACGCTATGTCCATCGATTCTACAGTACCCGAAGTTTGATTCGTTCGATTGATCCTTCGGTGGTCCATCGATGTCTGAGAAACATCAAAATATTTATCTATTTACGGGCTCTGTCATAAAATAACTTTAGCAAAGTAAAATACTCATTTATCATTTTTATTTCAGAGTTGATATATAATTTCATCTTGAATTGCGATTATTGAATAGTAAATGAAGAAATTTTATTGGAATCGTCGTATGCGTCGCGATAAACTGAGAAATACGACGTCGTACGAAGGTTTTTTTAATGATTTTTTTATATTCAACTTGACGTCAAGAAGGTGCCTCTTGATATGCTTTTATATTTGTTTCTTTGAAAATTGACTTATCGATTAAACTGAAAGTTCGATTCTGATGGATAAACCATTAGAGGATTAATTAATAGCTGACGTAATAAAAGAAACCGAATTATCATCGTTAAACGAATAAACAATATCGTTATAGTCGGATCATGAAGTCTCTGGAAGAGAAAACCGCGCGAGCAGTATTACATGACTTTGTTTGTAATTTTTTTTTACCTCTTTTATCATTAAAAACAAGAGCTTCGTTTTTGCAAGATGAATAAAACATTGTTATCGGAGAGCAAAGACGAATCTCGCGTATGATAACACCGACGTTTAACTGACCGTTAAACGACATTCATTATTAAATCGGTCGACGAAGAATAATTGTTCGTCAAGCATATTTGAAACTATGTACTGCAATGAGAATCAATGGAAAGTAAATCATACATTGGAAAAGCAAACAGTGTACAATGTACGAAGATTTTAAAAAGTATGTCTTTCAGTGAATATCAATGAACAATGAAGGTTTTATGATATTATTCGTTCGTAAATATATTTGGCGCAACTCCCCGCTCCTAGGTCTAAGCAACAATAAAAATGCTACAGGATGTATGAGAAATTGTATGAGACGGAGGTAAATTTATTAGAATTGTTGTTGTTTTCTTTTTTTTTTTTTTTTTTTTTTTTTTTATCTTCTTGTACCACCGTAAAATATTGTACGGGGAGAGCACGCGGTGTGGGTGCGCACCTCCCCAGTTGACAGATGATGAAATGTTATTATATTCGAAGCACTGCCCATCAGATAAATGCACGAGGACACATTATTCACAAAAAAAAACGCAAAGTCCATTGTGCCATTAGAAGAAAAGAAAATTATAAAATTTCTAAGATTCTCCAAGAAATCTAGACGTCCAATAAATTAGGGGCAGTGTGGTGTTAGCGCAAGGGCATACGATGAATTGAGAACTGGTGCTTAATATATATAAATATATATATATATATATATAAATATATATATATATATATATATATATTTATATATATAGATAAGGTTTTCAATCATCGTACCAAGAGAGTAAAAGAGCGAGAGAACAAAAAACATAAAACTATTTCCAGGACATTATACATATTTTGCATTTTGTTAATTTTTTTATTATAATTTTTTTTTTTTTTTTTTTTTTATCTTGGCAACTTGTGCCTGTGGAACACTTATTGAATTTCCATTTGAACTGTATATAAATTTATATACAATATATAATTATATATTATATGACTTGAATAAATATTTATACAAAAAAAAACGAGAAAGAGGAAGAATAAACAATTTTTGTTCGTTAACGAATAAAATGACAGGGATGGTAACGCGGTGCGACGCAAAGATATTGTTCTTTTCTCGAATGAGCTCAGTCACGATTGATTAACCGTACGGCACTGGATGAATAATTATTAGTTACGAAATCATTTTTCAGCTGCGAAAAGTATTCAATAACGGAAAAAAAAAAGAAGTAAATAAATAAAATATTTAAATTGTTAATTCGTATTTTTCTATAATCAATGTATTTCAGAGTCTTACTCAAGATTGTTATCCGAATTCTTGACATACAATCATCAATGTCATCGTACTAAATGTCAATAGATTTGTTCCAACGGTTCGCATCTCTACCTGATTGTCCACGGTTAAACAATATTCGGTGCAATTCGATCGAAAGAAATGGAAAGTAATGACTTCGGGCGAACGACGTATCACATGGCAATGCGTTAACGCTGCCCAAAAAGCTGGCGTCCCACCCTTTCACGTATTACCACTAACATTCTTACGTAATTTTATTTATTGACACCCGTATCATAGACGCAATTTGTTTTTTTTTTCTTTTTTTCATTTATTTTCTTCATCCATCACATAGTCTGCACAACAGCACCATCTTTTTTATTAAACTAACAAAAATGCTCCACATGGCCAAGTTGACACTAACGTCTACACATTTATTATTATTTTCATTTATTTATTTATTTATTTATCTTAATACTGTAAAATAATATAAATATATATGCTTCTGAAATGCCTGGAACTGTATGATAGATCTGTCCTACATGGCACGTGCGTAACTCATGAGCCTTTCTGACACCCGCTTGCTGATGGGAAATTAATAATTATTATATAAAATTAATCTGAAAGCAATGATAAGCCATATAACTGTGCATTAGGTCCTTAAAATACAATGTCACTTACTTAGCACTGCTATGCGGTGGCAGGTGCACACCCAAGCTGCCTCTAAAATCGGTGGATTATTTAAACGGAGTAACGGGTTTTTCATTACTCGCAATGGCAATAACTATTAATAACAAAAGGTTTAATGCCTCCGGTGTTCCTATACATCAATGATCTCGTGCATACATGCATCCAATGGGCTGAATGCAGCCCATACAAAAGACAATGTTACGTTCTAATCGCAACAACGTTTGTTTGTTTTATTTTATTTTTTTCTTCCAATTACGAAATCTAAACTTTAATATTTTTAACAACTTTTATTCCTAGAATTATTCTTAATCTCTTTGCCTGTCCTATGCGCGGGGAGGGTATACGAGCCATATAAATTTAAAAAATAAAAAATAATACAAAATATTCAAATTTACTTTATCAAATCTCTGTCAAGAGCTGCCTGCTGTAGACATAACATATAGCGCAGGTCTCTTGTAATTGTTGTAAAAAAGAAATTTCTGTTCGTTACATTTCATTTGTATACATCAAAGACAACTGCTTCAAACTAATATATTTTTTTTTTAATCTACAATGTGTAAAGCAATGCATTTCTCGTATTGACACTCATTGAGAATTATTTTATTCTAACATATCGCGAATGGTACGATTGAGTTGTAATAATTTTTAACGAGGTGCCGATCGTTGAGATGAATGTGATAATTAAAAAAAAAAAAAAAAAAGAAAATTAACTTTAGTTCTCGTCGCACGTTTAAATAATTAGTTTCGCGATGCACACTCGAAATTGAC
Organism: Cylloceria caligata; assembly: GCA_963942595.1. Classification (NCBI taxonomy): domain Eukaryota; kingdom Metazoa; phylum Arthropoda; class Insecta; order Hymenoptera; family Ichneumonidae; genus Cylloceria; species Cylloceria caligata. The sequence continues at coordinate 42,631,587 of OZ012708.1, forward strand.
AAATATTTATATCGTTAAAAGCATTGCTTTTCATTAACAATGTTTCTCTCAGCTGATGAGCTATTAGAAAACAATAATGTTAACGTCGATCAATCATAATCGAAACACTAACAAAACTGTTTTTTCTTTTCTTTCTTGTTAACCCTGGTTGTCCATGGCCTGTAGGCTTGGAGTGCTAACAATGGAATCCACTCGCCCCGTGCTAACACCTGGACTCTGGAACAGCATCCGCGTATGATTGGTTCACCACCCAGCCGAGCGTCTTCGCCGTCCGCGTCACCAGCCCTGTTCGTCAAGCTTATCCACCATCCTGTATCCCATCAATCTCCAAAAGGATTGTACTTTATTTTTTTTAGGTTCTTTATACTTCAAGATTGCGCATAGATGTCCGATTAATTTTTTTTTTTCTTCGCGCAATTTACACAAAACGCGAACGATCGCCTTTCGCACGCGCAATTCTATCTATGCGCATATCATCAATGCCAATTGTTTCATGTTATCGCTGTTTTTCTTGGTATTTATTTACGCAGCAGCAAACATTCGTGATTTTCCAATAAGTGCAAACTTTGAGGCATTATCGTCGATCTACCGAGTGAATATTTTTCGAAAAAAAAAAAGAAAAAAAAACCAACAAAAAATTATCATAGAAGACTCGCATCGTGTTTAATGGGGAACGGAGCGACGAGAAAAGTCTACGACGGCCGGGACCTCTGATACAACTGGCGACAATGAGGTATTTTTATTAAGATTATTAGTCCGTACGAGTGCGATAGTTGCGACCCGGTATAATTAGCCAGGCGATATACATTTCTCAATATTTTCTTTTCTTTCGGCTAATTATATGTAGGATATACGCGAGTAGAGAGAGAGAGAGAGAGAAAGAAAGAAAGAAAGAAAGAAAGAAAGAAAGAGAAAGATCACTCATCAGCATAGTAGGATTTTGCATATTTCATGCTAAACTACAAAAAACGTGCAATACATCGCAAAATTCTTCGGAGCAAAAGTCCAGTCATTTAGATCAAGCTCCCGGAATTTCCTATAGCATCTATTAATTATTAAAAATTAAAAAAAAAAAATTAAAAAGAACTAAAATTGTTTCGAGATAACATATAGAATATATTGTGAATTTCTACGAAACAAATGATAACCGAATCGTTGATCTTAAATGAATTTATAATATAGTCAACGTAGCACGGGATTTATCAGGTAATCAAAGTGATCAAAAAAAAAGGATTTATATCTGTTGTTAACAAATATAGCTGCGAAATTATTATATCATAAGTTATAAATATTGATAACAATTTGTATGTTTCATTTGTTTGGAAAAAAAAAAAAAAGAAAAAAGAAAGAAAAAAAAACGTGAAGTTGAGCGATTGCGTGAGAGATTGATTTACTTAAATGTTTATTAACAATAACATTAATCGCACATCGTTATAACTTTTAGATCTGCCATATATGTAACTATAAGAAATTTTTAGTTATACGTCTAATGTGTACAATTATTTCAATGGTAACATTGTCAACCATTGTTTATTATTTGCGATAAAGGTTATTCTCGTCAACGAGAAAACTCAATCGCCGTTGAACAGTATCTCGTCTTTTGAGTATATACATGATTAATGCATAAAAACAAGCATTAACATGCATAAAAGAGTGATTTGCAATCTACTTAACTTTATATATATATACACACACACACCCATATACGTGTACATATGTATACATATTCGTCTAAACATGTGTATATATATATTTGCATTTATGTATACATATGCATGTAAATGTATATATATACATATGTACACGTAAATATATATATAAATGACATATGTATACATACATATACGCGCGTGTGTGTGTCTGTATATATATATATACAGACATATATATATATATACCGAATCAATTTGGAATTATATTTTATCTTCGTACGTAACTGTTACAAGTATGAAAGATGATTTATATTATTATTAAGACGCGTACGGGTTGACACGTCTACGTCGTGGGATTACCTAAGTGCGCGAACGGATACTCACGTTGTAAGTACGCGATTAAATATATTTGCACTTTAGAGACTATCGAGATAAGAAAGAAGAAAAAAAAAAAACAACAATTAAGTTTAAGTTGGGAGGAAAAAATATTTCAATGGAGCTTTATTATGCTCCAATTAAAATTGTGTCTACATTTACTTAGTTCTTGTATTTTATTTTATTTTAACTCCAGCACATACCTTTGTCATCGTGCAGGATAATCGTGCGCAATATTTAATTTGCGAGACAATACAAAAAGTAATATTGAAATTTTTGAATAATCTCTCTTTAAGATCTGATTACGGAGTATGGTACTTGTTATATTATTTACATCGGTATATATATATTGCAGATTAAATTACAAATAGAAAGAACGTGTGTAGATATTTATATATATATATATACATATATTTATTTATATTTATATATATAGATAATTATACAGTTTAATATCACAGATACCATGAGTGACTTATAAGAAATAAATTGAAACTTTCGTGGCGTGTATACGAACATTTTCACATGCAGTGAAGCCGTACGGAAAGTATAGATTTACGAGTAAAATTTTTGTAGTAAATTTATCCTTCGACGAATTTTCACTATTGAAATCTACAGTGTATGGGGATTCTATGTTTATTTTTAAATCAACAATCAACCGATCATGAATATCCAGATGTTCTTTGTTAAGGAACTCATATCGAAGACAAAAGTCGAATCGAATTATCGACGTAAAACATCTTTATATTTATCAACAAACAAAAAGAAACAACAACAATGACGTTTTTTATTAACGTAACTCCAGATACTTGTATCATTCAATGCTGCGATACTAAAAAGAAGATATATTTAAAGAGATGTATGAGTCGGAAGTTACAGTATCTATAGTCGATTTCGTTGAAAAAAAAAAGAAGAAGAAGAAGAAGAATTTGTTTTGTTGTAAAGCGCGTCAGGTAACATCACCATACGAAACATCTATGTGTTATTTAATGTTGGAATGTGTATTTTCCATAAGTGCCACGAATATACACAGACATATAGTATAGAACATGGTTTACCACCGTGTTTCGTTATGAAAATAATGAGAAACAAAAAAGGATAGAGACATATTTTTAATACTCTTGTTACACTGCAACCTTTCAACACATATATTATTAGAATTAATAAATCTACATCAGAAATCAATATATTTCGTTTGATATATCATATCCTCGTGTCCCAAAAAAAAAAAATGATGATAATAAATCAAGTTATTGTGTATAAATTCGTTATAATTATGTAATTTTGTGTACTGTGATACGTTCCGACAATGACAGTCCCTTGACGATTCCAAATGTTTTTTTTTTTATTGAAATTAGATATTTTAGTTTGTAATAATAAATACAATTGTACGATGGTAAGTACACGCTTTGGTGTTCAGCTACAAGCTGTACATTATTAAACATAATAAATTAAAATTTGGTATAAGAACAAGAGAATGAATGTTTGCGGCACGAAGCTACAATTCATGTCGGCAGAATGCAGTATTTTACATCCGCATACAACGACATTTGTGACAGCACAAAGTGCTTGTTCATTAGGCACTGTACCTGTAATATTGTACTTGCAGTACGCTGTGCAGTCACAACTCATCGGAACCGTGTTGTCACAAACACGCAGTGCCGTCATAATGTCATTATGTTTATCACAACACGGTCTTCTTATTGGGTATACTGTATTGGAACATTCATTTATTTTATATCCCAAGAAAACTTATCAAGATATTCCAGGTAAAATTCTCAAAAAAGTTTATTTTTCCAAGAGAAATGTCCATAAAAAATAAGTTATCTTCCCTAGATAGAGACAAATAGACTTAATGCGACAAATAGAGTCCGTTTCTTTGCTTCATAATGACGTTACACAGCATCAGACATCACAATGGCAACACGATACCAACATGGATACGGCACGCTACGATCTATCCAGGGCACACGACATAACGGTACCATGACCATGCTGGTACCGCGTATCATCACATACACCATGTACCATCATAATTACACTAAAAATTGGATGGACGTATTAGAATTCTATGTCGCAGTACGTTGTGCCCTCTCAACGACATATTTGCTATTTTTATTTACAACGAAAATCCTTTTTCCTTTTGAAAATATTCGAATACTTGAGAAATGCGGATGGCATGAAAGCTTTTGAATACTAAAATTCTGAATTTCATTCAGGTGGATGCCGCTTCAGCGCCCATTGAGTTTAATGGAAAAAATGAAAGAGAAACGAACACGAGAGAACACATCTTTCTCGCTCTCACTTATCAAAAACGCTGAGTTGTGCACATATAATAAAAATGTAGCGAAACGCGAGACTTAATCCTGTTTCAATGGATTTTTATCGATTGCGCACAACATTTTGCTTCCACGTTTTAGATGAGGTAGGAACAAGACGGAAATACGCGCCCTCCCGTTCGCATCGTTTCTTCCTCTCTCACTGTGGAACGGAGAACAGGAGGAAGATGCATTTTTCCCTTTCGCTTCCACTTATCGAAACCGTGGTTCAAGTACACAATGCACCTGTAATGAAAGCCCATCCTTTGGTATTTGAAAATTTTCATGCCCCCCCGAAGTGCTACCTGTAATTTATAATTCGTTCATCGCGCATAAGTACTACGACCGTATGCATTACGTCACGCATTCCATAATTTCCACGCACAATCAGGACACAGACCGCACAGACCACAGTCGCAGTCGTCACTCGTCAGTCGCGCACGTGTAGCGGTGACAGTTGCTCGTTACGTCTCTATTTTTAAGATAAAGTGAACATTCGAATTGTAATAACAAAATGTGTTATAATATTATTTGATAAAGAGTCATCGTTGATTAACGAAATTATAGCTATGAGTTCAATTCGACAATCCGTCACACTGTCAAGCGGTTACAATATGCCACTCATCGGAAGTAAGAATTCTCGCGCATAAACGAACAATAACATTGAAAACATATTATTTACATTTAGATATTTTGTAGAGTTACGTTCGTTTTTAGGTGAGTGCAGTAAATTGTTGTAATCAATATCATTTCAGTCGGAACTTATAGAGTTGTGGGAAGGGAAACTATACATAACGTGATTGACGAAAGCTTCAAAGTGGGATATCGTTCGATCGGTACGAATTTATTGAAAAACATAGAAAGAAAAAAGAATTTCAAATCGTTCTTAAGCTGATAAATGACATTTTTTCCCTAATTTTCACAGACACTGCCGCTGTGTACAAAAATGAAGAAGATATAGGTTATGCTCTAAAAACTTTGTTACCTAAACATAATTTAACCAGAAGTGATATTTTCATCACCACAAAGTTGTGTAAGCACTTCATTGTTTTTATTATTAGAATTATTATCATTCCGCAAAGATTAAAGAAACATCGGTGAAACAAAATCTATTACAGCTCCTAGCGATCACGGGGATTCCAAAAGAATTCGTAGAGCGGTTGAAACGGCTCTGAGCAATCTCAAAGTCGCTTACATAGATCTTTATTTGATTCACTGGCCTGGCAAAGCTGGCATTCCAGAAAATTCTGACGTTAATGGCGAATTGAGGACTAGGACTTGGAAGACTTTGGTAGAATTGCAATCGCAAGGACTCCTGAGATCCATCGGAGTTTCAAACTATAATATCAAGCATCTTCGGCATTTGTTGAAAAATTGTTATGGCGTAAGGCCAGCGGTAAATCAAGTCAGTTTTTCACACTTTATAAAATATTTATATTGTAATAAAAATTGGTATTTCAACTGAGAATTGTAATTACAGGTTGAATGCCATCCTCATTACAGGCAAACAGAATTGATAAAATTCTGCGAGCAAGAAGGAATTCATGTGCAAGCTTATTCCTCCCTTGGAACCAGCAATTACAAATCTCTCTTGAAAGATTCTGTAGTCTGTGGAATAGCCACTGCGCTTGATGTTTCTCCTGCGAGAGTTCTTTTGAAATGGGCTCTAGAGCAAAATATTGGTAAGTTCGAAACCCTGCAAAGAGAAATAAATTATAGAAACAATTTAATATCCACACAATTTTTCAGGAATCATTCCCAAAGCTGTGCAGAAAGTTCATATCCAAGATAACATTAAATTAGATTTTACCATTAACGAGGAGCGGATGATGGCTTTGTCAAGTTTGTCTCAGGCAAAGTATGCCTGGGATCCGGACAATGTGTCGTAAAAAAAATTCGACGACAAAATCAATTGCTTTCATTGTTATAAAATACAAAAAAAAAAAATAATACAATAAACCGTCGTACATGGAAAACGTGAAAATGCAGGACTATGCAGACGCTATTGCGACTTTGTGCATAAATAAGTACAACACTATGAAGAAAACCGGCAAACCGAGTGAAACTGAATGGACGGTACTAGCGGGTATTGTAATGAAGAACGCTGAGGATGTTCTCTCTCTCGTATCATTAGCCACTGGAACAAAATGCTTAGGCGGTACAGAAATCATGAATTCCAGTTTATACGAAATTGGCAATAGATTAAGTGACTCCCACGCAGAGATTCTTGCGAGACGTGCCTTCCTACGCTATTTATACCATCAAATTGAATTACTATTTTCTACAAAAAATAGTCAAGTTTTTGTCTTTAATAAAAATGAAAGAATTGAAATAAAGCCCGGTGTATCGTTTCACTTTTACTGCAGTCAAACACCCTGTGGGGATTGCTCTATAATACCAAAGAGCGAACACGAGACACATAATATAAACACACCAATGAAAAAACGAAAGAGAGATGCTGATTTCAGCGGAAATGGATCGGTAATAGCCACAAGTGATAAAGTAGTCAAAGACATTTACAGGACTGGAGCTAAATGCCTTGCTACTGAATCGAAGCGAGATTCTCATTTAGCTGGGATGGATTATCATGTCACGGGACCTTTGCGTACGAAACCTGGTCGTGGGGATCCCACCCTTAGCTTATCGTGCTCAGATAAAATGGCAAAGTACGTCAATCGGTGATTTTCTTTATTTTATAATAATTCGATTTGTGAACAATTCTTCTTACTTTGCAATAGACATCCTTTGTTTTATTTATCCTACAGTTTCTATATTGTTTTTTAAATACAAACGTGATCTACAACATAATAATGTTAGTGTTTTTTTTTTAAAAATTATATTTGTCATGGACTTTACGAATAATATTTAAGTAATGAATAACATAAACCTGGAAAATACTTAAAGATCGTTTGAACAACGTTCAACGTTTGATAACCTGAAGCAAAAAATACATCTTACTAACAAAAGTAGCGAGAGATGCTTACCATCGTTTATTTTCTTGGAAATGATGGATTAACGTATTACAGATGGAATGTTGTTGGCATACAAGGATCATTTTTATCATTATTCGTACCTCCTTTACTATTGGAAACTATAATAATTGGAGGAGAATGCCCTTTTTCTCGGGAAGCTTTGGAACGCGGATTGTACAAACGATTCGGCGTTGACATTGCTGGACTAATTATCTTCCAAGCTACTGTACCTTTCTTGCATAAAAAAAGCTCGGAGAGGTCACATCCTTGTCCTTCCAGTATCGTGTGGTGTGCGGTACCCAACAGGTATGTAAATAAAGTTTCTCGATTTCACGAATCTATCATTTATCTTTGATTGTAATTAATATTCACTTTGATAGAGATACCGAAATAGCTGTTGAAGGCCGCAAGCAGGGAGCAACGAAAAATAAAAAAGTGTGTGGTTTACTCGTGTCCAGGAGATCGCTTCTAAAGAAATTCCTTAAGACTGTCAATGATTATCCACCTTGGAAGAATATACCGAGGCATCCGAAGAAAATTAACTATTATCACTGCAAACAATGGTGCGTTTCGTATCAGAAACGATGGAAGGACCTGAAGAACAAGATTTTTTGTGCATGGCCAGACAAACCGATGAGCCTCCAGAATTTTTCGCTTTGACTTTGATTATGAAAGAATTTTACGAGGATGCGATACCTTATCGAAATTTTTTATAATTGTCGGTTTATTGAAAATGAAATAATGCACAATGTACAATATTTTGATTTGATACGAACAGGCGTATTTACAATTTTTATTTCAGCGTAATCTTTCTGCAACTTTTACAACTATCGTTCCATGGTCATATTTATATAGGTCAAGGTCTCTTCATAACTGAATTTGATTCGCTTGAGACCATCAAATCAAAGTTCCATAAAAATTAAAAGTTTACACAAAGATATGGGTAGCAATTTCAGTAGGTTCCGAGTCTTATTATAGTTGCGCAACTCTACATGTCTATACAACAAGTATGCGACTGCGAGTACGATGCTCCAAAATCGTGGTTTGCACCGGTTCAGTTAGGAACAGATTTTGGTGTTTACTGAAATATTAGTCTCAATAAATTCGTTACTTTTTATTGTTGTAAAGAGACTTTCTTTGAAAAAATAGAACTATGTACATAACGAAAAAGTTTATGTTTGTTTATATATTACAAGGTGCGCCTGTTCATATTGGTATATCCTATGCCGACACAAGTCAGAAGCACTTGTTCTTGCACAATGTCTTCGTCCTCTTCGTCTTTCGCGGGTTCCAGCTTGAATAAAATTCCGAAGAAGTCTCGTAGATCTCGAAGGAATTGGATCCTACAATGAAATCAACATGGAATCGCGTTATTTACGTTCTCCATATCGACCATGATATAGGAATAATGAGAGTTTGTCAATATTTACATTGTTTGCGTTAATGGGCCGATGATAATTTTTGAGACATCCTTTTTCCCCAGCGCCATGAACAATGCCGTCATACTCTGAAACGGCGAATCGATACAACCATTTCTGTATATCTCGTCGAGGAGTTTGTGTGCGGCTTCCTTGCCAAGATCCTCCGGAACGCAGGGCAGAGAGCCAGTCGTCATCAGCGGGGAGAAAGCGTCGCCGCCGAGGAACACTTCGTTTGTAGTTTCCGCCGTTAGACTTATTCCAAAACCTGTATAAAGATAGCGTCGACATTTTAATAACGCAAAATCGAATTTGCGTCGATGTGACATAATTTATCACTCCGGGGCCAATCGGTATTAAAAAACTGTAATCTAATCTACTCAGAGACGATTGATGATTAAGAAAACGATAAATTCGGTTTCACTACAGAGTAGATTGATATAATAAATTCGATTCTGTCTAAAACACTAAACGGCTCTCAGTAAATTAGATCACCGTTGCCGAAGGTTTGCTGTCGCATCATCTTAATGTGATCTACTATACCGATCGAGCCGCTTGAGTGCAGGTAAGATAGCACAATTTGCAATCACGAAGAAACGAAAGAGACCGACAAAAATTCGTATTCCATCACGTTAAGGCGAGGCGAAACCTATAACTCCAGCCATGAGTGCGAAACAGGTAGAACTAGTATGGCGGACACGGCGGAGTGAAAGAGAAGCAGCACTTCTGTGTAAGTATTGAGGTTTCGCCTCACCTTAAGACAATGCCAAACGTCGTCTGTCTTTCACAGATCGCTATACACGCGAAAGAGATAGAATTCTCCCAACTTCTGCAAATTTCTTCGTCACAATCTTTCGGGTAGAAGATGATAACCGTGAAGTGTACAGTTGTGAAACTCAATTTACCGTTCTTCTCTTTTATCACAAAGATCAATCTTGGCGGAAAAATTTGCGGTGGGAAAGTTTTGCCATCGCTCTCCCACGTACAGCGATATAGAGAGAGGTCTATGTGTAGCACATCACCTTAAGCGGAAAGACGAGTCGGTAATACGAAACTTAAGCACTCACCTGGTGATTTTCCACTCGCCGCACCCCTGCAGTGGTCCGTGTGGATGTATACGTCGGGTAAAAATTTCAGCAAAACTTCCTTTGCCGAATCTACCATACGATTAGCGATCGCTGGTGATACTCGTATACTGCAGGCTACACCGCGAATTCTCTTAACCATTCCACTATTCTGAAGATGCACAGTCTTTATATTGCGATAAATAGGACATTTGAAATGAATTTCTCCACCGCCTAAAGGGGCTGCTCCACGTTTGCAAATTTTCAACTCCACGTCTGTGTCTATCATCAAAAACTTTTTGAGAATTGGAATTCCGGCTGACTTCATTCTATCTATCGTTGGATCTGAATAAAAATAAAAGTAATTAGCTTTACCATTATCATCATAAAGAGGTTCCGATACAATTGAATCGCTTTATCAGGAAATAAAAAAGTTTGAGCCATTTAATTTGAATTCATACGAAATAATTAAAAAATGCATCCAAATGAAGGCTCGAGTCGCATGATCTATGATCAGAGAATCTGCAAGGGCGACATAGCAAACAAATTACGGATACATTTTTCCCAGACCCAGATTTTCTCATGAAGGATAGATTTGTGGAGTTAACTACGTGCTACGTTTGTACAATGAACCCAGTGAAAACAGTGAATCTTCCGGTGTTCCTACAAAAATCTGTTGAAACTGTTCAACTAAACCGTCGGTAAGAAGTTTCCGCCTTAATAAAAAAATGAGAATGAGCAAATAATTTAGATTCAGGATTTTCAAAAATCCGGGTAAACACCATTCCAGGATTAATAATTTTAGTCTTTGCGCATTAGCAATTTGTTGTACCAGTAGTGTTGTTTGTGACTCCTCTGAGCTTTATGTCAACGGGTTTTTTGCAGAAAGGTGCCAGGGCCATGACAGCTTCCAAGTAATAAGCGATGCTACGTTCCAAGCTACAGTCGTGTTCCAAATCACCGCCAACCAGTAGGCCAGGACAGTACAAAAGACAAGTACCAGTTTCGTTCAGTTCGATTTTAGTTCCATTTGTGATACGATCCAATAAACGAATCAAGCTTACTTCGTACTCTGTAAACAATATTTTTGTAATTATATTTTAATACGTAATTCCTATAAATTAAAATATTGTTGCACTAACCTTTCAATCCTGGATCATCGTCATTTGTCCTTATATTCGTAATTCTCACTGGTTTTCCGGACAAAGTTGAAAGCAACAAACGATACTTCAAGTAGTTGCAACCTTCGTACGCCAGAACATTGTTCTTTACTTTCGCTGGCATTGTTTACGAGCGCTTTGACAAGAACATCAATTTCCGCAAACATACGATTAACACGTGGTGACGTAAACATGTGGTGCCGACCGGTTGCCCCCTGAATAACAACTTATGTCGCCATAACTCACGTAGCCAATCACGAATCCAGCATTCCGTTCTTTAACGGAATAATAATGCACCGCAAATATGTTTACAAGTGAAACTTTCAAGTATGGAATTCAATGAAAATACAAAATGCATTTAATGCATTTATGTCCTTTGTATGGAAATATATTTTAAAGCCGTTTAAAATGTGATATAGGGTCATAGTTGAAGATTCTACGAGGAAACATAACCTTGATACCGAAATGCTATCGCTTTTAATTTAAATTACCGTCTTCCTGAACACCTACAGATCTGTAATTATCATAATATATGGAAAAAATTATCCTCCTTTAGATGACATCGGTATTAAAAGGTACATTTGTATCTTTGGCTAAGAAAAAAAATTAAAACCCCATCAGCGACAAGTGAAGAAGGTGTGCTACAGTTATTTCGTTGAAACTGTTGCCTTCCGGAACACTTAAGACTCCAATTTTTTTATATGATGTGCAGAAAAGTATTCTGCATAAGGAGACATCGGTAGTAAAAGGGACAATCATCTTCTTATTGAAGAAAAATAATAAAAACTCCAGCGGTAAGAGGTGTCGAAGGTGTGACAAGCTACAGTTATTTCGTTGAAACTGTTGCCGTCTGGTATACTTAGGATCTTTTTTTTTTATATGATGGAAAGTTAACAATTCTGCTTAAGTGGACATCATTGCTAAAAAGTATATTATTGTATTTATCCTGAAAAATAATATATTATGATCTTCGATCGGATTTAATACCGTTTTGTGGATCGAACGTTCACTTGTTATTTATGCATCGAAAACCGTTTCAATTTTGAAAGGTTTCAAACTTCTCATCTACGTAATAACGCATCGCGGTTAATTTTCCGATAGATAATCGAACGGAATTGTTTCACATGACGCGTACTTTGCGTAACGCATTATTTGCGCCAGCTATAATCGCTCATTGTCGTTTAGCATTCCGATAGATTGTCGAACTGGGCTTGAGGTTTTGGAATTGCAAAACAGCCTAAAGGTATAACTCCAATGACCGCTTCATGGAGACTCAAGTCCATGGACCCCCTGCTTAAAAAATCCTATAGAAATCTATTGAAACCAACTGAAAGCGATTGGACTTGAATCGGCATGAATAGTTTCAATCGAGGGGCATTTTGCCTTCCAATTTAAAATTAATAGGTTTGAATCAGCACAATAAATAAATCGGAGTGAATATCGCTATTGACCGATAAAATAGCTTTCTGAATCTAAAATATTCTTATTAACGACGAATCAGTTTCAATGAGTTAGTTGTCCAGATAATTTCCCATACAATTCGTAACATCCGATAGGAAAAGTGAATCAGTGTATATAAGATATTTCCTTAATGTAGCTGTGTATAAGATTTAATCGGAAAGTACCGATGAAAGTAATTCTGTATTGAGTCAATGGGATTAGAAAGGAATGCACTGTTTGATCATATATCGGGATTTATCGGTCATTACTTATTGTCACTAGTGACCTCCGGGCAACGGGAGTAAATTAGCGGAAACATATAGTAGATCCAATATTTCTATGGGAATGTCTCGTATAGCCGGACAATCGGATTCGATAGGATTGTCCCCGATAAACTGTCAACTGGAATGAATATGGATATATCGAGCAAAGGAGGTCAATAGGATACTATTGGCGTCCTCCGTTGATATCGGTGATAACCAATAAGAATAAACAGGAATAAACGGGTGAAATATGCGATTATGTAAGGCATCCAATTCAATAGGAATTCATCGTAATGAACGGTACACTTGTAATCGGTATTAATGGTAATGTCAAGTGCTGACTTCAGCGACTGAACTTCAGTCGATGTAATGTCAGTTACGAGGCTTTGCTTCATTTAAACCAATTTAGATTGTATTGGCCTTGCAATATTATACAACAAAAACTGATAGAACTGACATATTTTCTACCTTCTTTTAATTTTTGCTTAAAGCCAATAAACTTGTCATCCTTTTCTACTGTCACAATCACTATGTATAACGACTTAAAGCTTATGTACAAAAAAAGGAATTCCTCATGACGGGTGCTTTGAGATAGAAACAAAGTCACAAATTCATGCTTGGGTAAACAGTATATCGAAACGGGCATTCGGGAAGTCATAGACATGCTGGTGACCAAGTACATGGATCAACGTGACGAAAAGGCCTCCGGGAACATCCCTGGGTTCAGATGTCGTGACGATACCAAGGTTTACCGCCTGCAATTCCCTTGCCGTGCCATTGGCCTTGTTAATAGAAGAGCGGGCCGGCTGCTTGTGAACGCTGCAGATGCCTTCCCAGGGAAGAAGTGCCCAGGGCTTTCATGTCACCCATGGTACCCATCAACTTTGCTGTCAATTGTGATCACCCTCAGCTCCTTCTAGTGTCTGTTTTGGTGGATGACCTACTGCCTAAGGCAAGGAACAAGACAGCTCCATTAGGTCCATCTCGGGATACTATCTCTCCTCACAATGGACTGTACGCGGCTTGGGACTGTACTCTCAGAGAAAAGAAACACATACTATAAGTGTGTCGTATTTACGTATATTTTCGAGAAAGGTCGTAGACGGACTCCCGCTCCCCATCGTTACTCTTCACCTTAGACTTCCGTTAGCATTCGTACATTGGTCACGTGATCGGAATCAAACTATAAATAGAGTTTCACATCGTATATGTAGATTGTCGAATCTCAGATATTACATTATAATTATTTATAATATTATTACTAATTATAATATTTTTATAATAATGTTATCGCACAGCGTTAACTCGATGGTATATCATAATTTTTGTAATTTTCGCGATTCACGCGTTACTTTAGGGAATTTTTTTTTAGTTGCTCGATCCTAGAGTCTTTTCGATTGCGCAGTTTCCGAAACCACAGCCATCGCGATCGAGAAAAAATTTCCCGCTCTAAACGAGCGCCAGCATCGAACGGTTGCCGCTAAAATATCTGACACACGCGCCGGAGTTCTTCACCGAATCACACGTAACACGAAATCGTTGCATCTTCCTCGTCGACGATATCAAGTCGCATTTTTCTTTTCGTCTCAAGAGTCTATATTAAATTCGTAAAAAATGTCGGGCCGTGGCAAAGGTGGAGGTGAGTATTCACTTTGTACGTAATATTCATTTGAGAATTATTCGAGACGCAATAAATACATTTTGCGACGCGTTTCTTGCAGTGGGAAAGGCTAAGGGCAAGGCAAAGACGCGTAGCAGCAGGGCTGGGCTTCAGTTCCCTGTTGGAAGAATTCATCGGCTACTTCGTAAAGGAAATTATGCTGAACGCGTTGGTGCCGGAGCACCCGTATATCTTGCTGCCGTTATGGAATACCTCGCTGCCGAAGTCCTTGAGTTAGCCGGTAACGCCGCACGCGATAACAAGAAAACGAGGTTCGTAGTACAATCGAATTTTGTTAAATTTCTTTCGACCTATTTTCATTTTTACTTCGTCGCTTACAACATATTTAAATGTTCTCTGTTCAATAACGTTTTCCAACTACTTAAATCTCTGGGTAACTACCGAGAAACAACATGTTTTTATAACTTCATGATATTCATATTTTTCATTGTTTGTGTTTACTGACCCAAAGGACCTTGTTAGGACTTATTATAACGATACAGCTAACTGTTTATCAAAATCTCTTGTATTTGTGTTGAAAGGTTGTTCCTTGAAGAAGCTTTACAATTATTCTATATCCAATGTAAAGTTATACAATTGTAGCTTTGAATTTTTTGTTGCATTATAAATAATTTCTTTAGGTAAATTAAATTATATTCACAGTTAGTCCTTGTCGACTCTTCCGAATTATTTCCTGAAGAAGCTTTATAATTATTTGATATACAATGTAAAGTTATATAATTGTAGCTTCACATCTTTAATTGTAATATAAATAATTTCTTTGGATAAATTAATATACATTGTTATCAGTGCTTCCGGTTAGACACAACTGACTCTTGTTAATTACAGTCAAGAATTTTTGAAATATATATAAAATTACAATTTATCTAATCTTGTTGTGTATAACTTATAGCCAGGGATTGCCAGATTGGGAATTATTCAATCACAATTCCAATTGTAACATGAGCTTTGCAATTAAAGTTTGAATGAAAATCAATTCCTCCTAATTTCACAAGGAATTAGTATTTGATTTTGAAATCCTAATTCCAGAAGGAATTTGTATTTGAATGACAATAAATTATTAATGCAACTAGAATTGGTATTTGTTTGAAAATAAATTCATAATTGCTCTTGGAGTTATGAATTGAATTAAAGTTAATTATTCATCTCTGTTTGCAGTATATATAACTGAACTGTTAATTTTTTCTGGTGTAATTGCTGTAAATCTTACTGAACTTGAATTTTTTTTTTTTTTAATCTATTTGTTTAGAAAGTATTTTTGTACAAAGTAGTATTAAAATACTTATTTATTAAATAGAACATTTTTAATGTGTCCATTATAACATTTCCCAATGTTACATTATACTCGTTTAGTAAATTTATTATGCATAATTGTTTCTTCTACAAGTATATTAATTTGCATAAAAAACATTTTTTTACAGTGTAAATTTAATGAAAAGTTTAGAAAATAAATTTAAGAAACAAAAGTAAGTCTTTACTTCCTTTGCTAATCGATACATTTATTTTATTAGAATGATACTTGTTTTAAAACTTATTGTACAGAATCGACACAATCCGATTATGGCGGTAGATCATTGTAAAAAAATTCTTTAATCGATTGTGACAATTAAAAAGTGTAATATTGAGAAATAATGAATTTTTTGTTTATCAAACAATGAAAAAATCTGGTTCACAATATATAGTGATTACTCTATTTTCTGAGAACTTGTATTGGAATAAAACTTTTATAAAAGCAAAATAATCTGATTATTGTGGTAGGTCACTGTATAATAATTATTATTCAATCAATTGTAGAAAAAGTAATATTGCATTATTGTTATATCAAATAATGAAGAAATCTGGTTTAATATGCAGCGATTACTCGATGCTACGCTATATTTATATAGAACAAGTACAAAGGCGAGATAAAAATAAAATATTGAAACACTACGAGTGTTACTTATGTTTTTAAATTAATATTATTTTTCAGTCAAGATTTATAATTTATTAATATTATTTTAGTCAATGGATTAAGGACTCTAGCAATGATTTAAAAATAATAAAAAATTGTGTTTTATTTATATTTTCACAGAATCATTCCACGTCATTTGCAGTTAGCGATCCGTAATGACGAAGAATTAAATAAATTGCTCTCCGGTGTAACTATTGCACAAGGTGGTGTATTACCCAACATTCAGGCAGTGCTTCTACCCAAAAAGACAGGAACAAGCGGAGGATCCGGAAAGGGCGACAAAGCTTCCCAAGAGTATTAAATAATAATCAACGTTAATAATATTGTTTTTAAGAACCAGCGAGATCTAAGACATACTTTTTTAAGCCCCGTTTTAGCAGTGTAAAGAATCTATCGCATTTTCTAAGATCTCGTGCACTGGTGTTTTGTCTTGCGGACAATAACAAAGTCATTGCATTGCACGTAAATCTTACTGTTATTATTAATTAGGATTACAGCTTTTAAAAAAAAAAAAAAAATATATATTCAATAGATCCAACTTTTCATGTACAATCCATTGTGACGTTCGCTAACTTAAAGTTTACCTGGTTTTAAGCTGTTTTGTCTTTTTAATTGTAACATTATTTTATCTATCTATTTTAGACCGTCTTCAGATTTGACAATTATCATTGATTGCTTATTTGTAAATTACATGTTGCGGTAATGAATATATGAAAATTGATTGGTGGTGATATTTCTAATCCTCCATATCAATTCGGACGGTTTTATATATCGCTGGTTATGCTAGTAGTTATATTCAATAAAGATATCTTGATCTGTATTACGTGTATTTTAATCTTCTACAACCTGTTCTTTAATAATAGATTAATCATTAAGACTAAAACAACGTCGAGTATTTTTTCTATATTTCGGAAATCGGTTGATAATAAATTTTAATCCAAGTTTGTATTAAACGGATATATTAGCCTGAACCATAGGAAAATGTGTAGAATAAACGCGCCGTGAGATCATCGTCTATCGCGAAAGACGTGAGAAGGACACGTTTTTACACTTTTATGGTTCAGACTTGAATAGTGCTGCACGCAATTGCCATGACTGAGTGCATGTATATACGGTAATCCATGGGTGATTTATATGACTGCGATACAGCACAAAGATTTAAATATATAAATTCCAAAGTTTTATATATTTTCTGACAAAATAAAGTTTATTTTTATATTAATACAAACTAAATGAAGGGATATATTGATGAGTTTGTTTATAATAAAAAAAAACAAGGTCAAATCTGTAGTTTGACATTAAATGCGTAACAATAAACAATGTGTGCTATAAAAAAAATTCATACTTATTGTGACAGAAATGATGATATTGTGATTATTATACATTTAATGAGTTACATATTACATAAAATTAGTATTAATAATAAAAATCTCACCATAATACATGTATTACAGATGTAAATGTTTTTACTGGTAAATAAAATTTATTTATTTAACATAAAAATAAGATTAAAGTAAGATCTGTAAGTAGACATACTAAATGCATATTTCCCGCTTTATTCAAAATTCGAAAGTCCGAAGAGTAAAAAAGTATTTTACTTTCCTCTGTTAATTTAACACAATTTATAAGTAGACATGCACTATATGCATATCTCCCGCTTTTTTGTACATGCGAAGGTCGGGAGGGTTAAAAAGTATTTCGCCTTCCCGTGAATTTGGCACAATGTGTGCTTAGAAATAAAATTTTGTAGTAATTGCTATACAAATAATGATCTAGCGATTATTACGAATTTAATGAGTTGTATAAAACGCTTTGTTTTTATTTGATATTTTATTAGATAAAATAATTGGTGCCAATTTGTAATAATATCAATTTCAGTTGCCACCATGCTTTTTGCGAGACGCGAAAAACGACGTTTATATCAAGCACCCGGCGTTCTTCCGGCTCGACACTCGAGGATTACGTAGATAGCGCGCATGTTTGGAATGACAGTTACTTTTTGACGTAGTTTCGATTGTTGGCGAGTTCAACGTGTTTCCAACTTAATACGATAACCGTTAATACAATTGATAAAAATGCCTTCCGGAGATATCGCGATGCTCGTGGATATGGGCTTTAGTTTGTCGAAAGCGTGAGTAACACGTTAGAGAATTATTCATTTCCTAACCTCTTTTATTTTATTACATTGTTATTTTTTTCTTCAGTGAAAAAGCTCTGCAAGTTACAGGAAACAAGGGCGTCGAACCGGCGATGGAGTGGTGAGACTCAGCCGCTCTCTTGTCTGTCGATTGTCAAACCTGTAATTGAATTTTTGGTATTCTTATTTGTTATATTTTTTAAGGCTACTGGCGCATTCCAATGAAGCTGAATCAGCGGTAGAACCACCAGTGGTCGAACCACCGGCGGCTCAATGCGCACCGGAACCTGCTGCGGATACACCCCCGGAGGATAGCGCATCAAGCGCTAGCGAACCGACTCCTGCTGGTGAAAATGCCAAATCTTTGAAATGCGACGTGTAAGCTTACATTGTAGAAAACAGAGTTGTTGATTCTGCGACATTTTTGTAACCTCGATTTGACTTTAGATGCAGCAAACTGTTCACGTCGACTCTAGAGGTGGAATATCACGCGACAAAGTCCGGACACGACAGCTTCTCCGAAAGTCTCGAGGAGAAGAAGCCCCTGACGGATCAAGAGAAAAAGGAGAAACTTCGAATGCTGGAGGAGAAACTTAAGCAGAAGAGAAAAGAGCGAGAGGAACAGGCAAAGAGAGAAGCTTTGGAGAAGGAGAAAAATAGAATACGTTCTGGAAAGGAAATGGCTGAGGCTAAGAGAAAGTAGAGACTTACGTTTAAAAAAAATCTTTTAGTCAGCAGCTTGTACAATTTTTATTTAGAAGTAATAATTATTCTCAGATTTGTCGAGGTGGAGATGCAAAGAGTAGTGGAACAGAGAAAACGTGAGAAAGAGGAAGAGAAGGCGGCTTTTCAAAGGGTGAAAGCTCAAATTGAGGCTGACAAGGCTGCTAGAAAAGCCAAAGCTGCTGCAGTAAGTGGCAAAGTTCCTGTAGAAGCTTTACCCGTGACCTTGCCAATGTCCTCCGTACCTGTTGTATCTCCGCCTAAGCAGGATTATAAGGAAACTAAGCTCCAGGTAGGCAAATCCAAAGTTTGATCGCAATGTGGTAATCTTTGCTTATTAATGGCGTTTTTTTTTACCACTAACATTCTAAAGTTCGAATTCAAATCTTAATGCAATTTATTTTCAAAATTATATTGAAAGAAACCTGCAAAGTAGTACCTTGCGCATTGCTTCTTTATTATTTTTTATCTTCTACAAAGCCACCTCTAAGAAGAAGTAGACAGTTAACACTATTTGGAAAGTTAAGTTGGAAGTTATATCTGCATGAGCATTTATGCTCATATATTAAGTTTCATTTATAATTATCAAGCAATATTGAAGTATTTGTATATTAAACACAGCCTTTTTAACGTGTCAAGTATACCGCTCACAAATTTTACATCGTACTTGTATATTAAATTTAATATATCAGTTTATGCATAAATGGTTCCAACACAAGTCTATTGAGTTTCATACAGAAAACTCATAGTGTATATCTATTTTGACTTCCTCGAAGAAAAAGCTTCTTGTAAAACGTTTAAAAAAAAATTAGCAATGTGCAAGGTTATACTTTGCTGGTTTGTTTAAAAAGAATATATACTTTACGTGTCAAAACCAAAAGTTTGATTCGATAATAATTGGAGTACTTGACGATACTAATTTTAAGTTGTTTTAAAAAACAATTAACAAATTGTTAGAAAACTTAATTTATTCAAACAGTTTCATATAAACTTTTCTATAAACATTTTTTTCTATTAAATTTGAGAGAGAGAGAGAGAGTACATTTGTTCTAAATAACTTAATATATCAGATGATTTTAAGTATTTGATATAAAAATCTCGAAACATATTTGTTTTTTCCATGAAAGCAAAGTTTCTTTTATAAGAAATCAAAAACTATTCATAGTTATTTACAGCATCGAAAATATTTAAGACAAAAAGTAAAGATTATTATTAAAAATGTTTATGTTACGTCCTGGATTTTATAATTTTTGGCAAAGGGGGGACACGACGAAAAATAATTCATCCATTATAATCCATGCGTCGTTGATTTACGGATTTAAAAATAAACCTTGAACGCGGGAACACAATTATGAATGGTCGACCATACAGAATAGAACTGTTAATTTTGCTGTAACG
This sequence comes from Cylloceria caligata, assembly GCA_963942595.1. Taxonomy (NCBI): domain Eukaryota; kingdom Metazoa; phylum Arthropoda; class Insecta; order Hymenoptera; family Ichneumonidae; genus Cylloceria; species Cylloceria caligata. Next base: position 42,652,139 of record OZ012708.1, read on the forward strand.
CCGGTCGATCGGGGTGTACGACCCCCGGAGATGAACTGACTAAATATGAATGAATGAAGCAGTGCTGAATGCACAGCGTAACAATATCGTGGAAAGGTAGCGAGTGATTAGCGGGGCGCAGCGCGTCTCGAAGATGTTCTGCGTTCCGCTGGTCAGCGTGGGACTAATGACCTAAGTAAAACATACATACCCAGCAGTGATCGGCACTATTTTATCGCACAGGAACAGAATGCATGTATGCGCGGTTGAAGCGAAAGTTTTACAATTAATTGACATTAATTAAATGCACACAAAAAAAATCATAATTAGCCCGGACGTAACAGTGTAAAAATTAATTTTCGTTTTATAAATAAAATAACAATTTCAGCTCTCACTTTGCCAGATCGTTTTTGTTTCGCTAGAGAAAAAACTTATCATTCATCGTTAATCATTTTAATTATTACTTTCAGATTAAACTCACGAATGGTGAAACACTCGTTCAAACTTTCGGATCAAAGGAGCAACTTTCCGCCGTGAGATTATACATAGAAATTAACAGATCAGATTCTTCGGGACCCTTTAATTTAATGACGAGCTTCCCGAGAAAAGTATTTACCGACGACGACTATGACGCTCCATTGGATGTATTGGGTAAGCCAATCTCCTTACTCTTCTTATACTCACAATCGCAATGTAGCTGGTAAATTTATTGTAAAATATTGAACATGTTATCTCAATGACGTAGCGATTTATCACGACCACGTGCGATGTGGCAATATAGAAATAGTTGTAGGAGAAGGAAATAGTGCATCGATCAAGGTTCATCAATTTGTTGGCATTGGCAATTTCAGGCTTGGTGCCTTCGGCAACTGTGATCGTCCAGAAAAAGTTGGTATAACGTAACAGACTGTTGTACCTCGCGACCGACGTGTAAGCGATGGCAATGACGTTACGCTAATTTATATTACATAAGGCAGTAAAGAAAAAATTAAATCATCTCCATTCGCTATCAGATTATCATAAGTTGAAGCTCATTCTCGTGTTCCTCGGTTCATCGGATTAAAGACATGCTTTAATTAATAAATCCAAAGAAATGCACAAAGAGAGAGAGAGAGAGAGAGAGAGAGAGAGAGAGAGAGAGAGAGGAAGAAAGAGAAAAAATATTCAAGAACTCATTACTGACGAATGAAAAAAAAAGAATAAAATGTATTTATAATGCTAGCGGCATGGGCTTGCATCGCCATAGCCTTCGGTAAATAATTATTTTTTATATCCGCTCTTTGTAACATTTTTCTATCGCTTATCAATGATTTGCACTTAAAATTAAATGATTCGACATGGATAAAGTGCGAAATAATAGTCGGCTTGGAATGAATTCCTTTTCCGTGACCTAAATATTCACGTCTGTGAGTAATGGAGATCAACGGTTAGTCGGGTTCGTGTTCAAATGGCCGTTTACGAGAACTTAGGCGCTATCGTATTTACATTGGTCAAACTACGGGACTTTGTCAAGATTAGAAAAGAAAAAAAAGAATCATTCCTTTGTCTCGATCGTTCCCCGCATTGCGTCGAATTTTTTTTTAGATATCCACTCAATTATATTTGAATAGTATGATACACATTTGGCACGGATCCTGGATAAATAATATCCTTTCGCTGGGAACAATTTGTCGGATATCCGGGAATTCCGTCGCAATTAATGAGATTCAGCTTCTTGTCGAAGCATATGCGCACCTCGAACAAATACGTTTCTTTGGTTTTCTGCAAAATAATTTAGTGTAAAGTCTTTGGTATAAAGTATATTAATACTAGAAACGATCAATGAGGTACATGGCCCTTAATAATCTTAAAAAAATTGCCAATCAACGTTCACTTTTTTTTTAAAGATTCAACGGTCATGTACGATTTAAAAATTAAAGATCAATCGTCTTACTGGATTCATAACGCACTCCACTTGACCCCTCTTGCCTAGAACCTTGGCGATACCATCGAGAATCGTTTGAACCTTGAATGTTTGACCGGGCATAATATTCGCTTTAGCGAGGACATGTTTCATGTCGTACTCGTCTAGGAGACTAAGACCTTCCTTGAAATATTTGTACTCGCTGTTAAGAGGCTCCAAGACAGCTGCGCAAGTTCCGTGCTTTTCCCACTCGTGAATCCAAAAAGAGTGATGTTTGGTGCCCTTTTCCACGTCGATCCATTTGACTTCCAGTTCCTGTTCCAATGGCGCTAGCGCCTCGATATTAAATGGTAAACTGCTGTTGCAAAACAGTGGCCCGATTACGTGAAATTTCGTTGGCCAAATTCCGTGAATCGACCATTCTTCATTGTCGGGCATAGCACACTGGTGATTCGCCGATTTTTCCTTCCAAGTGTAGCAGACCGTCTGGGGCCAATGTTGAGTGAAGATCAGAACATCGAAGTCGTTTGATTGCGAGACTTTTTTCCGACGATATCCACCTCTTCGTCTCCTGCTAAGGACAGTAACGAAGAATACTTTTATTTTATTTTCAACTTGAAAGTCAATTCTTCGAGATATATTTTAGGAATATTCGTCTGTTCGATATATTAATAAAAATAAAATGGTAACATTTAATTGATAGAAATAGAGTTTGTTCGTTCCTTCGTTCACTCAGTTAGGAATCCCTATCCGATCCTCCACATTTGAAGGTAGAAGTAAAGAATGCTTTTTTTTTTTTAAATTGGTTCTGTGCATTAACCGGGGGACATAAAACTAACTATAAACGTTTTAGGTACATTTGAAAAAATTCAACTGTTGAATTCTTTCAGGGTATAAAATTGAATTATTTACATTATTTTCCATCTTTCCACCTCTATGAGGGATGATATGTTGATCGATTATTGATTTTTCTCGTGGAGAAAACTTTGTAAAAGATGGAAAATAATTAGTAAGCAATGTACAAGTTTATTTTGTTAACATTGTATCAAGCAGTTTATTTCATCAAAAGTATCGATAGCTCGCAGATTTTGTAGACTCAGAATCTTTATAATAATTTTTTGGAAAATTCTAAACACAAATACATAAGAATTAAATTTTTTAAAATACATTGATGCAAAGTTTTTTCAAATCTATATTTAAAACAAATATTTTTCTATAAAACATTCAGAAGCTACATTTATTTATATCAAGAATTAAATAGTTTTTGTTTTCTATTAAAATATTTGTTTTTATTTAGTGAGTCAATTAAAAAAAATGTTAACATTAAAAATATTTCTGCGATATTTGGAGGAATAATATTTTTTTTGTGCACAAACAACATTCAAAATTCATGAAATTATTCTGGATACAAATTGGTGAAAGTGATGATTCCGTAAATCTTCGCAACTGCAATATGAAATCTCTCCACAAAAATATATTTAAAAATTCAATTTAAAACGATAACGAATTTTGAATTAACGGTCACACTTAGAAGAATTAGTGAAATAAAAGGCCGAAGAAAAGACCGCTTGGGTAATTTGCCTTTTACTTTCGCACCGTTCCGTTTCTATGTCGACCACTTTAAGCACGCAGAGTCTGCGCATTAATCACTTATCATAATACGTACACCTGTTAAAGTGCTACGTGTTCTTATTTGAGCGTAAAATTACATGCGTCGGGACACTCGAATTACGTATCGATTTTTAACAGCAATTAACGTTGGTAATAGTGAAAGAAATAAATAAAAATCAATAAATAAGCCAACATACCCGTCCGAGACGACGACGAAGATCACCAAGAAAAGGAAAAGCGCTTTCCAAATATCTGCGCGTATCATTATCACAAATTTTACGATTAATGCACCAGCAGTAAGATAAGAGACTGCTCAATACTCACAACGCTGACCAAATGAAACGAGAAATGGCAATAGCAGCGTCGTTTTGCCCCACTCCAATGAGTTTTGCTACTGCAGCCTTGGGTATTTCACGACGTGCACACGTTCGTTCAGTCCAGTCGTTCCCCTCCATTTCTCCCTACTACGACAGTATTTTCTTCTTGTAGCCAGCTGAGTGCCCAGCTGATGACCCAGCTGACGTTCTAACAATAAATCCTCGTAGCCTTTGGTGCAAGCTATACATCGTGACCGAAAAATTCAAACGAACTCAATGTTGTTCTATTATGATAATCTACTTACTCTTCAAGCATCTCAAGCCTTTCAGGATAATATTAGAGATATCGCTTGTTTTGCGCTTCGTTCCATAATCAATCATTTATTTTGAAATGTAAGCGGAAGTATATTCGTTTAATACGAATCTTTATCTTCCCTATCTTCGCGATTGATTGAATTCACTATCGATCAGACTGATAAGTCCGTGCTCTAGTTAGTCACGCGTGAGTATAAAAAGACAAAACGTATCGAAGTACACGTCTGAAAAAAATAAAGACATCTGCAGTGACGTCAATGACATGATACGAGAAAAAACGATGTACGAACGAGATTAGTTTTTTTCTTTTTTTGCATTTTATTGCGACTTTTCTGCAAAATATTTTGCGAACAATCTATGTACCGTGTATAACAAATAACGATTTAAAATCTATTATTGCTGTTTATACTGTCGGCAATAATTTTTTTCTAACAGTGCATTGTTGAGAGTCGAGCGGTTAGAATTTTTTTTTTATATATTAAATTCACTCGCTGTTCATAGATCTCCGTTTTATTTTACTCTAATAGTGTTCGGGAAGATTCTCCACGAAATTTGCGTATAGGCAACGTCCATCGTACTTCACTTCACTTCACTTTACACATTCGAACACTGAATGATTCAATGATAGCTTGCGCACAGAATTACTCGTCAATCCATGCTGAAATGACTCTTAACGAGTCTTCCAATTAAATTAAGTGCTTGGAATGTTTTGTTTGGCTGCAAACGTTGTCGAAGCAAGTAATATGTCACCGCTCTGAAGAGTATGAGGATGATTATCAGAACACCGAAATCCACCCAGAACGTAACGTGTTCCATACCTGAAAACAATAATCATTTGATGATAAGATTTGATATTTATTCGATGCTGCAATACTAAAATCTTTAGATCAAGGTTTCGTCTCTTAATCATTTACTCGTAGTTAACAGAGTTGCTTCCGATAATATTTTCTCGGTCATCTTGTTTTTATTATCTGTGTAACGCGCAATTTTCGTCAATTGAATTAAACATATATTTCTTAAATTGTTAATGCCTGAAACATACTAAGAAATCTAATAATCGTAATATCATGGATCGAACTTTTTAAATGTTTCCGTTAAAAAATTTGAATATAAATTTTGGCAGCACTGTTAATGGCCGAGATAGTAACGATTGATAGATCAGTGGCGAACATCGTAAATATCTCTTAAGATATCTTGTAGATAACGTTTGCCGTTATCAACTTTTTTTTAAATATACGAATTATCGACATTCTATTTGTCTTTAATTTCAATAACAACTGGATAAGTTTCAAGAATATATTGTTGCAGCTGGTTTTTTTTAAGAGACTAATAGAGATATTTGTGCCACAATTCGATTGTTGTATAAAAAAAATTATTTTCACAAAATTTAGAATTAATGATAAGCATTAATAATTTTTTTTTTTTATCAATAAAAAACACCAGAAATAAGCGTTGAAAAAGATGAAAAATTCAAAGTTTTATGACCCCCAAAAAACATATCGCTATTGGTGATGACGTCATTATGGACGTCCCTATTATGCGCTCTCGTCATCTGACTGTGCCTAACGATGCCTAGCAGTGCCTAACAGTGTTCGATTGTCTTTCAAAGTAAACGAAAAGTAGTGAAATCGAAATGGCAATTAAATTATAAGAACATTTCTAAAAATTGTGAATGTTTAATGTCACAACCGCGCAGTAGCGAGGGTAAGTCTATACTAAAGTTAGTAGATGCTCGACATTACAATCGAATAGTCAAACGTATATAGTTCTTATATTTATGTTTGTTTTGCAGGAGGTTATAAACATTATATAGAATTCATTACGTGGCTCCTGCGTAGAAGTGAAATGCCTTCGGTCACAGAAAAAGAATGTTATTGGAAAAATCTGTTTTGAATTCCATCGGAACAACAAAAATGTTGATTGAAGCAAAAGATTTTCAAACCGATACCGATAACAATTCGTCATCTTCCTCTGCGTCAAATCAAAATCTTGGCAAACTGTTCTTAACGGATCTTCTAAAAAAAAGCTAAGGAAAAAGGATTAGACAGGCAACTGACAAGACATCGTTTCACAGTGAATGAAAGAAGTGTAATGTCTTTCAACTTTTGTCTGTCCAAATGATTTTCTTTTTTTTTCGTCGTTTGGCACACAAAAGAAACACTTTATCTCATGCACTTTTCGTTGTATTTTTGCATCTTTTTGCACAGTCGACGGCACAAAACAATACTATTAACTTTTGTTCATCGTCGAAATTTTATTTCGCAAAAGAAAATCGAAATCTTGCCCCATACAAGAACGCTTAGCGCAGGCTATACGTTCAACGTGACAGCTCTCGACGCGCATTGTGACGTCACGCAGCGGATCGGGTGCGCTCGGGTTTTTCCAAAGTCCGAGCGGCCCGAGACCGTTTCAATTTTCAAAGGGCAATAACTTCACAAATAATAAATGGAAAATTACGAAAAAAAAATTCATCTGTGATAACCTTATACGTAGATACAATAAAAAATTAAACAATTAACGATGATACAACCGAATTAGTAGAATTTAACCCTTTGCACTCCAGCCTAGTAGGGCATAGAGGCTTTAATGTCGCAAATACGGCGACAACGGAGTGCAAAGGGTTAATACATTTTTTCAATAAAAAAAAAATTATTAGTGGTTTAGTTTTTTTTAGCATGCTGTGCTCAAGGTTACGCATTTTTACGAGGAAAGTACAGGAACCGGTTCACAACAATATAATGAAGTTATTTTATTTGCCAGTTTCTGTTCGATATAAATAGAAAAAAAACTAACGAATCGAAAGAAATACTTTAATACAGCTTATGCCGAAATTTGAAAATTATTGACAATTTATTCTTTGAAATTCATTGAATAAATCGACGACTTACGGCGTCGATCTCTTTAGAGTTCAGTTACGCGGTAGATACTTTTCTCTCGCACGCTGACAAATCGCGTTCACGACAATCTCTTTACCATTACCCTCCCGCAGCTTTGGCACAATTATCTCCTGGCAAGGCTAAATTCCTCAATTTTGTTTCATCGCGATACTGTGTAAACGCGCCAATTCGGTCGGTAACATACCATTGCGTGCACATTTTTTTAGGGTGTCGGGTCTTTACACATAAGAACAAAGCTTTAGCTTATGCACTATAGATCAAGCTATCAGTTGAAACTCTTTTTATATATAAAACTTCAATACAAATAAATGCAAAAAAAAATGCTCGGAAAGTTTTCTTACCGACTGAGTAGATTTTCTTCCTGCGATGTGAACATACTGACGGAGCTACCCGTATAAACCTCAGTCGGTATTAATCTGTTTTTCCTAGTTTCTCAGAGACAATTAATATTTTCAGCGAAGAAAAGAATAGACACGACCAAATATAATTTGACTTTGAAATATATTCAGTTGGTAACAAAAACTGTAAACAATAGCATTTAGACACCTCAGATCCTTGATTTAAAAAGCAAAGTGTCAGCGCACGCGGAGTTTAATTCTGTGTGTGATGACAATTTACTCTTTCCCGAAATATCAATAATCTTTGAATGCCGTTGTATGGAAAATTAGCAGCGATCTCTCGCACTAATACGTCACGTGGTACATCTTTCGCCTCCCCTTAAAAAAAATATGAAATCTATAATATTGTGACTCCGACGTTGTGTCACATCGCCTTAAAACTGTTATCGAATGTGCCGTTCAACTTAAACTATACACTGCACGCGCCTTTTCCGTCCTCCAGATATTTGCAGTCCCGATCGAAGGATCATTGATAATATTATAATTTCAATTACCCATAACTCTGAGAAGTTCCCGAGGGTACTTGTATTGACAGTATATTTCTTCCGGTGGACAAGGCAGCTTTTCCCTGTTGTAACCATAAGTTGCTATTATAAGGCCCTCGAGGCCGTATCTAATGTAGCTGAGATACATAACGAACGTTCGATAGATCGGTAACGGTTCAGAGCTACCCATGCCTTGTACGGAGACTAACATGAGAGGAACCGTTATGGCTGGTCCAACGAACATGCCATTCTGTAAAGTAAGATCAATGATTCGTATGAATTTCACGCGTTCGTGACTCGTTCGTTATAGATAACAACTACAAACGTACCACGATGCTTAAAGTACTGGCTACTGCGAGACCCATACTCTCTGCGATGAAGGCACATATTAGACAAGTGCTGAAGAACATGGAACATCTCCAGAGCACCAAGGGTTGTCCAGTAATAAGATAAACCATCGACAAGTATATCAAACTGAGTATAAGCTAAATAAAAATTTAATAAAAATCATGTTAAACTCGTATGTAATAAATTTAACTCGTCGGAATAGTCGGAATTAAAATAAATTTTAACTCGTTGGAATATAATGATGTCGAGTCTGTGTCGTGTCTTATGAAAAAGTTTTGAAAAAATTGGATCAATGAAGAAAAATAAAAGAAAGAAAATAATTTCAACTCGTGTAAAATATACGACCAAGTGCCGTTAACTTTTACCATCGACCAACCTGTGCAGGAATGTTGGCTACGCTCATGGCGCAAAAGTAAGGATTGAGATTGTACCATCGATTGAAGTGTTCGCGCTTCACCAGTTGTACCTCTGTGGGATCTAAAAAATAAATAAATATAAATTATTTAGTTGATTATAGATGTTTGATGTAAGCTAGACTAGTGGATCCATTTAATGTTTACAAGTTACGGCACATTTATAACTCTATCGTTAAGATGACGTTCTATACCACGTCTGTGTCTCTTGACCGTCATACGTACGAGAGATAAAGAAGAAATTTTCAATCGTAAATTTCTCCGTCACGATTGATCTTTTGGATAAAAGACGTAAACGGTAAACTGTAGAATCGTGAAATGCCGTTCACCATTCTTCTCTTTAATTCGAAAGTTTTATTGTGGTGGAGAATTTTGCATTACAGTTTTTGTTACCGACCGACGCATCTTAACACATCTACCGAACAAAAAACACCATTCCGACGATTTAAATCGATATAACATTCAGGAACTGCGATTGGTAACGGAAACTGTAATCTGTTCCGAGACGTTTCATGCTTGAGACAACAGCAAATTCTTTTTTCGTAAATATCAATCGTTTCCGTGTAAATTGGATTACACTTTTAGATACCGATTGGAGAGAGGGCGTGTCGAATCACCTTAATTCTGGAAAACATCTATTTACCATATTAAAACACTACCTCATCCCGACCAGAAAAGTAAATATTAATATCTTCATCACGATCTAAATCAATCATAATTCAGACCTGTTCGAAAACATTTCTAGCTTAATAAATACTCTCAGAATTACTATTTTGTCAGCTTACTTCTCTATCAGGGAACAATCCTCCGGCATTAATAGTCTAATGATAAGTCTTCTCGGATTACCCGGATGCACTTATCAGCAGTCTTTGAATGCTGGAGAGTCGTTCCGTAGTAAAGATGAAAACTGGTAGCCTCGTAACTCTGAGAGTTTTATTTATGATAGAGATATTCTCGGAGAGGCCTGAATTATGGTGGTGTTTTCTTATGGTAGAGATTTTTTGCTTCTGCTAGAATTGTATTATTCGACCATTTATTTCTTTCCAATATTACATCTTCGGTACAGTTTATAGCAGGAAAACCATAAAGTGCTTCACTATTCACTATACTTTATAATGAAGATGTTTTTCTGATATAAACTGTACCGAAGATGTAATATTGGAAAGAAATAAATGGTAGATTTATAAATGTTTCCAAGCTACGTGAACTTACAGTGGAGCAATATCGGGAGCATTGGCACGTAGAGAAAGACGATAAGACAGGCGAAACAGAATCCAAAGTTGAACAGGGTTTTAGAGCCATCGTTACCGATTCCGAGAAACAATCCGCCAATTATGAAGCCAAGAAATACATGCAACGACATCTTGAGATACATATAGCTCTGTAACAATTATGATACAATTAGTAGTAGTAATAACATTTAAATTGCGTAACATTTTATTGTGTTTTCACGCGCGAGTATGTAATTTTGTGATTTAGGAACGTGCGATTACCCTGATAGAATTAATTTATTAAACAAAACTGATTTTTGTACGTGAGCCATTGTTTTCACTTGTAAATTATGAAGTCGATTTATGTTGATTACGTTTGGTTTACCCTATTTCTGTAAAACTGCACCATTCGCCTTCTGAACAACGTTACGAACTGATCGCACCAAGATATCTTTCTAATTTCTCTTTTTAACTCGTTGTGATGTTTGGGTGATCTTGTAATCGGCAAAATGGGACATTTGAGTTCGGTGTGATTGACCATTTTTTCTATGTACTCGATCCCGTACTCTCCTGAGGATACCTCGATCACTATAAATCATTTGAATGATCGTTTAAACAATTTTAATAGTTTTGTTACTTTTTTTAATATTCGATTTGTTATTTTTAATTCGACTCACCGAAATCTGCGGGATTGTAATGAACGGGACAATCGAGACCAATTTGTTCGAGGTACGGGACGACTTTGGTGGTCGTTCCGCGATAAACGCATTGGCCTGCAGCGACTATATAAACTTGATGAAATTTGGCAAATATACTGGCACTTGGCGTATGAATTGAACAAACTACGGTTCTGCCACCTTGAGCAACCCTCTGTAAAAGATCTACGCACTGGATCGATGACATCTCATCCAGACCTCTGAAATATTACATCGATATACAACCAATTGTTATTTATTGTACAAAGTAATGAGATGACGTATTAAATGAGTGAGTCGTACGTGGTTGGTTCGTCGAGGAAGATAACTGGTGGATTGTTTACTAGTTCGAGGGCGATGGAGAGTCTCTTCCTTTCACCACCTGAGAGTTTTTCCGTTACCGTGTTCCTCGCTCCGTTCAGTCTCAGAGTTTCGAGAATCTCATCGACCTGAAATTTCATTCGTGATCTGTCATATGAAAAAACGCCGATGCTTCTCTTTTTAAAAAAAATACCATTGATTCAATAACATTCTGCCACAAACATATATTTAGTAACTTCTAATACTTACAATTTTTATATGATATTAAAACTCTTGGACAAATTTTAGTTATTGCTTCAGTCTCATAGGGAATTGTAAAAATGAGAGCTTGAATTGCTTGTTTCAGCCGTTCATAGAATTATTATTGAATCATTGACATTTTTGTCTTTTCAATGTATCGTTAAAGCTTGATAGATTGTATCTATATATGTCAGATCTATTATTTACGATCGTAGAGATCGTAAAAACTTGTCGATTGAAAGTTGTTCGAAGCATAGTATACATATATCGGAGCGGATTGCTGCGAAGAATTTAGTTTTCAGTAAATCTGAAAAATATCGTTCAAGTTTAATTATTCAGGTTTCTTTCACAAGATAATTTTTCGCTGTATTTTGAGACTTGAAAGTCTTGGTTGCGGTTTCCTTTATTACGCGACTGTCAAGAGAAGATTTTATGTTAGATTTTATTACAGGTATCAAGGCGTGTAGTTAGCTCAACGCAGCATCCGCTATCGATTCATCAATGGTAAGCACAGAATAATTGTAAAAGAATAGCGGATCGAAGATTAGTTTTCAACATCTCGTGAGAATAATTCTAAGATGTTGAAAATAGTTTAGCTAAATTATGGTTCAAGGTCGATTGCTTTCATTCGTTCTTGGGTAGGTAATTAATTAATTTTTCTCATCAAGACAATTTATTCTTGCTCAGTTGTTGCGCCAGATGGATCATAGAACTCATTGTCACGTTATCGAAAGGAACAAATAGACTTACGGTAGATTGTTTAGCGAATTTGGCGATACCGCTGCCAAGATTGAGGTCTACAGCGAAATTCATAGCCTCGAAAACCGTAAGCTTTGGCTGTATAAGTTTAATTATTCAAGTTTCTTTCACAAGTTAATTTTTCGCTGCATTTTGAGACTCGAAAGTCTCGGTTGTGGTTTCCTTTATTACGCGACTGTCAAGAGAAGTTTTTATGTTGGATTTTATTACAGGTATCAAGGCGTGTAGTTAGCTCAACGCAGCATCCGCTATCGATTCATCAATGGTAAGCACAGAATAATTGTAAAAGTATAGCGGATCGAAGATTAGTTTTCAACATCTCGTGAGAATAATTCTAAGATGTTGAAAATAGTTTAGCTAAATTATGGTTCAAGGTCGATTGCTTTCATTCGTTCTTGGGTAGGAAATAAATAAATTTTTCTCATCAAGACAATTTATTCTTGCTCAGTTGTTGCGCTAGATGCATCATGGAACTCATTGTCACGTTATCGAAAGGAACAAATAGACTTACGGTAGATTGTTTAGCGAATTTGGCGATACCGCTGCCAAGCTTGAGGTCTACAGCGAAATTCATTGCTTCGAAAACCGTAAGCTTTGGCTGTACGAGACCTTCCTGCATGATGTAGCAAGACATCCGTCTGAAGTCACGGAGATCACGTTGTTCTCCGTTTATCGTTATTATGCCATTCGCCGCGTCGCATCTGAAACGCAATAATAATATTACGAATAATAATAATAAGTAGATTAAGCGTGCTGACTTTGCTCGGTTGTTATCAGCCGTCGAGACTGGTCAAATTGTGAGTTTGACAAATCCCTCGCGACTATAGCCGATTTAGGATTCGATGTTTGCCTGCAGTTTAACTCGAGATGTTTATATAAAATATAAACCGTACCTTTTTTTATGATTTCGTTCGAATTCCATTACGATGAGTCCTTAAAATTTGATGTACAAGTAACGACTTTGTTATTTGTATCATCTGACAGCAAACGGTGTTAACAGTTTGATTGAAGTGTCGTGAAAACCGCTTTCGCATAAGGCGCTCTGTTAAAGTCTCGATTTTTACTTTAAGATTTCATGTAAACAGGTCGGTAAGCGGACTTGAGATTAAACAATAGCAAAGTTCGCACTTAATTTATGTCATATTTCAAATTTAAGACTGTCTAATATTAGGTGCAGCTGGTATACTATCCTAAATGATTAATATATTAAATAAAATCTTTTTATGTATTTATTATAACGTTTTAGCATTTGCGCGATTACTTCCTATAGAAGAATATTAACCCCTTGCACTATTTTCACGAGTATGACTCGTGATGAAAATTTTAGGCCAAACTTGAATATCACGAGTCAGGCTCGTTATTTAATTTCATGTCAAACGTAAATATCACGAGTATGGCTCGTAATTGATATTTCAGTCCAAACATGAATATCACGAGCCGTACTCGTTGTCTTAATCTCGGGCTAAACAAGAACGTCTGAAGTTATGTACGGCTTGTTCCGAATTTCACGGTAGTGCAAGGGGTTAATTGCTATGAGCATTTTTTGTGTATGAATTTTTTCTCTGTTTTTACAATGTTAACATTTTCTTCATAAAAATGAATATACTTGGATACAAAGTGTTAATGCATAAGCTATTAAGCTTAATATACAAATACTTTCGTATTGCTTAATAGTATGCAAATGAAATGTTTATAAATAAATGCTTCGTCTACAATAATATTAATTGCTGTGAAAAAGTTTTCTACAGTGTATCTTTGTTTTTTGTTAAATATTATATTTTTTATACAACGTTGTTAATTGTCTTAGAATAAAATGTATTCAGTGTAAGAATATTTACATTTGATTTTTACAATGTTAACATTATGTTTATTAAAATTAATATACAAATACTAAATATTGCTACTACTGAATATTGCTTAATGATTGCAAATTAAATGTAATATACTGGATTACGAATAAATGCTTCCTGTACAAAGATATTTATATTTCGTGAAGAAAATGTTGACTCTACGAATTTTTATATTTGTTTTTACACTTGTAAGAATTTCTTTATGAAAATTAATATACTTGAATAGGAAGCATTAATTCATCAGCTGATATATTAACATTGATATCGCTTTATAATTGCAAATTAAATTCAATATGCCCGTTTATGAATAAATGCTTCCTATACAAAAATATTCTTTTTCTAGTGTTCCAGTGTAATACCGGCACTCATTAAGCTCTCGTTAAAAATGTACAAGAAGTGTTGCGTGCACACCGATGTAATTATTTTATCAGAATGAGTCCAACCCTAGACGTCGAATCGTGCCGGTTGCATTCGACAAATTACTCTTGCTCATTATCAATTTATCGAGCTATTCACAACTATTACAACATGCTCTTTGTTCGTGAAGCCACATCCATCGGTAAGATGAGGCGAAACGTGTACCGCCTGACACAAGAGTACGAGAGAGACAGCTGTTAATTTTCCAGAACATGCCATTCAGAGACTATTGATATTCCGGAAAAAAGAAAACTCTTACACAATGCACAGAACAGCAGGCTATTTTCTAAAACACGTGTTTTTTTTTCGATATGTCTACGGTATGTATGATCTATGGGTTACAGTTTTTGTTACCGACTGAGTAGGTTTCGCCTCGCCTTACCAACTGTACTTTCAAAGACCTAATAAACTTTTTTGGTCTTCTGTGATTTCGCGAAAGCCAGGTCATGGCGGATTGTCACGCGTTACCATATTTTCAGGGATGTCAAGTTTCCAAATCTCGCGTTTGCGAATTTCTTCATATCTTCTGTCAATTATTTGACATTTTTACATCTTTATCAGTTATAACTCTACCCGATCGATTCAATAGCCGCACATAACTCTATCGGATAACAGCTATTCAGCGATAGACATTCTCCTGGTTTTATCTCCATGAACTTAATTATTACATTTCTCAAACAATAATATTATCAATAAATAAAGTTTATATAATATAATTGTAATAAAAATAATGAAATAAATGTTTTGTTTGAATTATAGTTAGAAATCTAAATTTATTTTTTGAATTTTTTATACGAGAGAATAGTCTATCGCCGAAGAGTTGTAAGATTCTGGTGGAATTGTGAACGACTGTTAAATCGGATCATTATTTTATCTGTTAGAATTATAACTGGTAGAAATACAAATTGTGTCAATTATTTACATTCGTTGCGACATGGTATGCGCGAGGTTTGTTTTTAAACCGTTATAGCTAATTATAATTTTCTTTTCGATGCCAAATTTTTCCATTCTCGTTCCGCCGGTTTTGTTTTATTTTTTTTAATTCCCTGACACTAGAGAGGTCACTGCAGTCGAAACGGAACTTAGAGAGCAAGAATCTGCCATCACAACGACCGAGGATTCTTGTTGAGTCATATGACAAACCACATCGTCTCCGTAGTTAATTTTTTTCTCTATTTTATACCGGAGACGCATTCTACTTGGAAAATATGTGACTCACGTGCCGTGATGCTGTTGTATCTCGAACAATTTGATGCATTATAGTATAATAAAAATATATGGTCATAGAGTGTGACATTTACGGTGACATTAAATTTCGTGACTCAAACTTTGATGCAAACTTTTATGCGCAGGAACTCAATACTCGTACAAGAACGAGAAAAAAAAACAAAATGGAACGTAACTGTCGACGTCAAATTTGAATTATCGTCGGGTTGCAGATGCATGGCCGATTATTCTCGAGTTCCTAGAGAGATTATAGAGGCGATACAGGCTGTTGACACGTATAATTGATGAGTGTATCGATAAGGAAGTTCAACGCTCGTTCTGCATTCTCAAAGTTTATCACAATATACAGGATCACTAGGAAATATAAGTTTACAGATTCTCATATAATTATGATAAAATCGATCGATCGTCCAATAATTTTTTTACATAGATCCTCTAACTCTAGATCACAAAAGGCAATCCGCAAGTTAATTCCATAAGGGAACATTATAACTGAACATTAAGATATTGCACAATTTTTCAATTATATTTTCTAAAATTTGTGAAATACCCTTAAGAACATGTGATGAATCGATAGTACACGAATTGACAGTGAACAATTATATAGATGCAGCTTTTATGACCTGTCGGTAGGATGGACATTTGTGGAAAACACGACTAAGGACGCGAGATACGCGATTGCGATTCTAAGCGCGAGAAAGAGAGGCCCAATTGAAATTCCGCATTTACGAATCATTATACATATCGGATCTAATTGCTTGAACCAATTAAATAAAAATTGATTAATTCTTTACAAGTGACAACGCCCGAAACCGTCTCGGAAGGGGATTATGAAGAGGGAACGTCTGATGGTTACGGTAGACCCGAAAAGTGACGATATTATTAAACCTTAACTAAGGAACTGTTAAAAAAATCCGTCATGACATAGGATTGCACTGGGAACACCTAGAATTCTACTTTGGTGCGTTACCAATTATGGTATTATGGCCCTGACAGAATTAATCTCACAGTCCTCTCGATAGTGAACATACGATGATGTTCGAAACCGTCACCTTTACGAGTAATATTGCCCGAAATCGTCCCGGAAGAGGATTATTTGCGTGTAACGCGTAGTTATGGTAGATCCGAGGAGTGGGAGATATCCTTGTGACTTACAAAAGGTTAAGCAACCATATTTGACAATTCTTTGACTAAGGAACTTTGAAGAAAGTTCCGTCACGACATGGGATTGCACCGCCAACAATTATGCCATTGCAACCCTGGCAAAATAAATTTTACAGTTCTCTCGATAGTGAACATACGATGATGTATAGTATTGCGTTCTAATCCAGACTTAATGCTGTGTTTAACGAATGAGTTTTTTTTTACCGAGTCAGACAATGGAATCAAGAGTAGAGTGATATATTCGCTTAAACTATTTCTATACTGTTTGATATTACATAAGCGCTGACGCTTAAGTCTGAAGTTAATTGTTGAGTGAACGTACTTGTAGCCTGCGAGAACATTGAGCAACGTAGATTTTCCGGCGCCCGATGGACCCAGGATAGCTGTCAGTTCACCGGATCTGAATTGACCACTAACGCCTCTGAGTATCAGTTTGGAACCTGCAAAAAAAAAAAGAAGATTGAGTATTTGAGTGTTTCATAACATTGGCCTTGCTCGTAGGCCGTTGGTATTAGATGAACGGTTTGATGAAAAAAATAATGTGACACTTTTATGTCAAAGTTTCTTGTCGTTCGTCTACTCTGCTATAGCTATTTTCTAGCTGTCATAGCATGTTTGTTTTTTTTTTACTTCTTTGAGTCATAACTCTATGATTGAAAAAAAGTTGCAGCCAGCTGCCACACGTTAATAAATGCAACGTCAGCATGTGTTCGCTTGTAGCTCCAGGGCAACTTCTGTGATTATTATCGTCGAAACGATCGAGCTGTTCTCAACAAAATGCAAATTATGTAAATTCGCACGAAAGAAGCTCTTAATTATTAATCTACGTTTATGACGTATCTGTGGTCCCTTAAGAAATTAAATCGCGTGTCACGTATATTCCTACTAATCTGAAGCACACAGATTATTTTTCAATTGATATTAGACTTGTGCGAACAGATGCATTTGTTGGTTTTGTACTTTTTCTATTTTTTTCTAACCTTCAGCGACTCCGAGACAACCGCCTTCCGAATGATTCAGCGAGATATGACAAATCGACCAAGACATTGGAGATCTTTGCATGTCAAATTTCCGCGAAAAAAAACAGACGAGTGACACGTGGATTAGTTTTAAAATGTTGTTTCGTAAAATCGGTCTGGGCTGTTAGAGCCGCGAATTTAACTGTTGGGCAACCGATTGGTATCGATTCTAAAGATTTTCAAGGGAAGGGTAATTTGGAAATTTCTTTAATGATCAATTGTCGTACTTCGTGTAGAACAAACGAGGCCGAGGTTACCTGTATTACTCAATATTGTGGATTTAGTAAGATCGTAAGACGATGTACAATACTCAATCGAAGATTAAGGATCATTTTATGCGCTGCACGGAATTCTCGGTGGGTGAGGGAGAAGTGAAACTACAAAGGCACGAAATCGATGAAGCGATAAGAGGTTCAAAACTTGGTTCAGGACTTTTATTCGTAGTTTTGTATTCATAGAGAATACTTTAGATATTGTGAAATCAAACGAAGCAAGCGTATTAGAATATTTATTTTTAGATTCGATGTGTTTCTTTTTTTATTCCATAGAAAATAATTTATATTTATTCCGACGTTCTTGTTGAATTTGAGAAATGTAACTGCATTTTTTTTAAATCCGTTGATCGAAGGTTGAATTATGTTCGAATATTACAAACTCAACCGAAGCTTGGCAACTTAGTTTAAAATAATGGGATTTGCGGTTGAATATCTAAAATCCGATTGTAAATAAATTTTCAATAACAAGTAATTGAAATACTTATAGTCAACTTCAGGGGTAAGCAATGTCTCGAAGACTCAAACTTTCGAATGACTTTTGACCGACAGGAACGACTGATGCAATTCGTCAAAATGCAATTCGAGAGATTGAGTCTTCGAGACATTGGTTTCCAATCGTCGGCTTTACAATAAAAAGAAAAGAAAAAACAATCGTAATACGATGTGCTACATGTCGTCTATCTCTCTCAGATCGCCATACAGGTGAAAGAAGATAGCAGAATGTTCCTAATGGGAATTTTTTCGCTACGATTGATCTTTTGTATAAGAAATGAGAACGGTAAAATGTATATTTGTTCGATCCAATTCGCCGATCTCCTCTTCATTTGCATTTTAGTTTTTTTTTATCAACAGCGAGGTTCTACAGTGTCTTCCTTAAAACGATAAGAAAATCTCTGTTTAAGTTAGACCAAAACTTCGTATCAACCAGTCGGTTGGTTTGCAATCAAATATCGATAAAATACCTCAGTTTCGATTAGGATTCAACCTTGAATTGATATCTGATCATAAACGGATCTAAAAAGTTTCTTACATTTTTCTTGCACTTTTCGTTGAATGCCTCTCTCTCTCTCTCTCTCTCTCTCTCTCTCTCTCTCTCTCTTTCTCTCTCTCTTTCTTTCTTTCGAAAGTCAGGTCACTATCAATAGAAATTCTTTTGTTATCTAGCGTACATTTTGGTTTTACGAGATAATCAGCTGGGATTTTCGTTTTGTTCGCCAAATCCTCAAGTTGAAAATAGTTTTCTATTGAAATTCCGGAATCGATGAGTTTGCAACGATTTGCTTCTTATCTTAATCAGCTTTGATTCAAAATCGGCTTAATTTATTCTCACATTTTATAATGTATTTTTAATTATTGCTTCTCATAGCCAAAGCTTTGTTATTGTCGAAAAAAATTGTAGATTTTAATCTCAGATACTTAAAAATCTCTGAATCTTGAAAAGTTGTCAAGCAAAGTAATAATTTGAAGACAAAATTATCATGCGGAGGACCCTTAATTTGTTATCAATTCTATTCAATGACATTATCGTTTTTTTCATATCTTTTTTCGTGATTCGTTAATCTATCGAATGATGAGGAAAACTTTCATTTAACGTCAGTAAAATGATGTTTGGTTGATGCGCAGTAGGAAGAATACGATGAAGACAGTAGTTAGAAAAAGTTAGAAAGTTATCGGGTTGTACGAGGAATCTCGTGCATTTTCGCAGTCCCGTCACGCACCTGAGAAACACACTTGTAATTTCAATGTTCGTTGAGCGTGGACAATTTACGCCAACACCCACGCGATCTTTTTCCTTTCGTAGTTCTCGACTCACTCTCGTTCTTCAGTATTTTTTGGGTCGTCGGTATTCAAGGGTAAAAAACGTGTTGTGCTAAAGGATATTTATTATATGCACAGTACGGGTGGGACGATCGAGACTAGACTCAGAAATACCTTCTTTGATCGTGAAGCTATCCAAATTACGTCAAAGAATCCGATTTTTATAAACGATTGGTAGTCACTTCTGACGTCAGTGCGTGTATGGCTAATCCGAACGATGAATGTCGATAATGCGCCGATAATTATGCGCGAGTGTATATGATTTTTTTTGTCTTAATTATAGTTTTCTACGTTATATGTATCTTGTACCTTCAACCGTCTACTCGATCACATCCAACGATTGGAAAATGATCTTTCAATTTCCAGTATGACACTAATTAAGCGGGGAACTATAGTGTGAAGAAAAAAAAAATCGATCCCAGTAGCTTATGATCGGGCAATGCGAAAACGTCTATCGAACACTTTTTGAAACATCGACTCAGCTTTTAGTGAATCCCATTAGCATTAGAAGACACCCAACGTGAAAGAAACGTATCGCAAGAAAGACCGAGACGTGTTGGATTAATGTCAATTCCTTGATTCTTATTAATTTTCCGAATATCTATACGCTCATAAACAACACGAACTTCTCCTTCTGTCATTAGAAAGTTATGTGCTCCGTTAATTTAAGCGCTACCAGTGAAATACTTTTGGAAGACAGTTTTTGTTTCAATTTCGATGCAACGCGTCAATGTCAATGACGGGGCTAAGAGGAACAGTTTTGAACGGTAAACAGATGTTCTTGGCGCGATACCTTCAACTATTTTTGTCGCGGAAAAGTTTGTTGCGTGTCCAATTCGTTTTTTTTTTTTTTTTTTTTTCGGTACATCGCAGTAGTACAGCTATTAATAAGTTCTCGTTTATTATAAATGTCTGCACGTCTTCAGAGTTCGAAAGTACTTTGTCCAAATGCTCATTTTTAAGCTAGCTGTACAATTGACCTCGGTTTTATTATAGTAGGAAATGATGTTACTTGAAATTTTATAGCTCCACGATTAATGTCTTTCAAATATCACAGCTATCTCACATTATTATTCTCACGCGACAAGCCTCCATTTTTTTACCATCAGTAGTGCCGAAAACTACTCAATTATTGGATTTTTATCATGGTAGAGATTTCTTTTTGGAATGAAATTGTTTTATTTTCAGTTGTAAAGTTATTTTTTGTTGATAAATTAATGGCAGAGTCATAAGTAACTGTTCTACTCACGTTGTAGTACATCGGATAAGGATTACAACTTTAAATAATATAACGACAATTCGACACAAGTCAAAACTATGCAACGTAATCTGATCATACTTTGATTCAAACACGATGTCAATAAAGTACAAATTGAAACGACACAACATCTGATCTTATCACAGAATGCACTAAAAGATCCGTTTTAAACCGTGAAAATATATATCCGGCTTTGCGTTTATCAATAACTTCTGAAATGGTTAGAGCTATTGATATGCGATAAATAAAATTACGAAAAAATCTGTGTGGAAACTCGCATCATTCAGCATTTTGTAATTATCTAGGAACGAGTGATCCTCTCTCTCTCTAACCGACCAATGATGCTGCGCATCCGGATTCCACCGCTCCAAGTAATCATACTCGCGATTTAATTTGTTAAATATTCTATCGAATCTACCGTTGAAAATAAACATTTTATCAATATAACTCATCATTACAAAGACTTCGACTCCACCAAAATACAGTAATACCGTGCTCTAACATTAATTCTTAAAACACTGAATACCAAAGAAACCGATTGGACTTGCATAATATCCTCCATACTTCAATAAATCGATAATTTTATGAAATCTGTCAGTAGAGAGCCCACTCACATTTAAGAGCAACATTCACATTTAAGAATACGAATTACGAATTATTATGCAATTATAAATTGTGGAAACAATCATATTTTGTTATTTATCTGTTTCGTTATTTTCTTATGACGATTTTATTTGTATTCTCTATGTCGAAATGAATATTGTGTTGATTTTGTGTATTTACCAGTATCGATATTTACTTGTGATATTAAAATATGATATCGGAATAAAAATTGCCAAAGAAAACGGCACCACATGTGCGCGTTGAGATGATTATTGTTTTAAATCGAGCCAGCCACGACTGTGACGATAAAGAGTATATGTACACCATGTATGCAGGAAGTAAGTAAAATACGTGATGTTGCATAATACTTTTACTCGGTTAATACATAAGGAAAGGCAAAGTGTAAAATTTACTATGGAAACGTGAAATCGGAACTATTGCTAAGAGATGCTCGTTATTATAGAGCACCCAACCTGTGCACGATTACCGAGTCACTGGATGTTAACAGCAACAAGTTTGAATTTCTCAGTCATCGGCCAGTGTACTATCAATCGACAGTTGTATTGTAACGCTGTAGATTTTTCTATAACGATCACACTGTTGAAAATATTGGGAATATTAACACTAGAATTACCAGATCAGTCATTTTTACTGGTCCGGTAGTACAATAATTTTATATATTACTACCGGACCACTCATATTGACAGTCATTTTGTATATTACCATTAGACCATTCATTTTGACTATTACTATCGAAATTTTGTATATTACTACCGGACCAGTCCGGTCAAAATGACTGGTCCGGTAGGTTCGATCGATCCATCGATAAATGACTACCGGACCAGTCAAAATGACACATTTGATAAAAATGAGTAATTTTGATCAGCCATTTTGACTGATCCGGTAGTAATATAATACTAAATTTAATAATATACAGTAAAAATGATTGGTCCGGTAGCAATATATTAAAATAGGAAACTTTGATGCATAAAACGGTCTATTAACCCTTTGCACTCCAGCCGAGTAGGGCATAGAGGCTTTAATGTCGCAAATACGGCGACAACGGAGTGCAAAGGGTTAAATATAAATTACGTAGATATAAAAGAAGATAAAAATGGTTCCTATACTTTGGCAATTAAGGAATTTCTAAATAGGAATATTCTATATCAAAGAAAATTTTTAAAATGTATTCAATATACGAATGCATGTATACGCCATTCTTATACTAATGTATTCGTTTTTATAAAGAAAATTCAGTGCAAATGACATACTGTTGATTACACATTTAACGATATCGATAACTGGCGCATTTACCTCAGTAAGCCGCTATTCATTAATGTTTGATTGATGAATAACCTATCTGCCATTTTAATAACTAGGGGTCGTGATCCAGGCTTTAATGAATGGGTAATGTACATCGCATTTACTCGTGCTTGTAGCTTCGTTATAATTTTTTCTCGTTGCCAAATTGGTCACGAACAGAACATTCGGTATGTTTGTCAATACTACGAGACTCGAATTAATTTATTTTTCCAAGTTGTCATCCTATTTACGCATTGAATAAAGACTCGCTTAAGCGCTATGGATAATCCGGAATCAACACAGCTCACCTTTCGTTTATCTAGTTAGACTCTCGAGATGACTGTACAATTTTAATTCGGGAACCCGAGTTACGAGCGTGGTTTATGCAAACAAGAACGCGCGGAACAAAATTTAAATGTAAATTGACGAAGGCGAGTATTACTATAAGACCAAGAGTGAGAATGAACGCGTAGCGAAGGCAACGGAATTGTATTTTTGAAATATATATCTATCGTACATGTATATTAAGGCAGATGTACCGTTTGTGGCAACCCTTAAAGTTACTCGTAATAGGATATTCTCACAATAACAATGCTAAAGTTTCTCCGAGAATAAACAAAATAAAGAAACAATTACGAAGTCAGACAAAACAATTACATTTCAGCAGTTTAGGCGATACGAGCGTTTAACGATTTTTAAAATATTCTTGAGCACAAAAGCTATACACGTTTATAGAATTACTGGCAAATTTGTAAAATCATTCGATAAATTTGGAAAAGTAAGTTATAAAGTACTCGGTGATCTCAAATGGTACATCTTCTCTATATAATTTCTTGGATAATGATCAACGTGAACTTCGATTCTGTTCCTTGAATACCGAGAGGATGAAAACTGGAGGGGGATTCCGATCCCGAGTTTAAATGATTCATCGAGAAACATATTAATCTACAGATTTGCGATGTATGCGCTGTTTTGCGAAGATTTGAAATGCCAGCGTTATAATATAATTTTGGGTTTTCAATGGAACGAACCGTGCGTTGTTCGTCAGGAAAATTGTGCCGAAAATAAAAAACAACTGCTAACAGGCCATAATTACTTCGTTAATTACAACGATAGGTAATAAACATGATACAAAGAAGCGATACATAGGTTTCTTAATTTTTATAATGAAACGAGTACCTACATTGTAATAAATCACTCAGCGACATTTTCTTTTCACTCATAATTGACGATTGCGCATAAAATCCCACGAAAATTAATCATCCTTACAACGACAAAGTAACGAGATTTATAGCGCTAAAGTAATTTATACGCGATTCATTGTTATTGCTCCAAATTTGGGTTTCTTTTGAAGCCACGAGTATTTATTTATTTATTTATTTCAATTTCAATCGTCGATTATAGACCGAGTGTGACTCACAAGGTCAGATATATTAATTCAAGAGAACCACGTGGTTGAGAAAAAGTGTGTGCAAGAAGAAAAAAAAACAGTTGTACAGTTGCAAACCACGCGGAACAAGCGACGTATATTTATCATATTCATTTTTTCTGCGGTTTGTTTATTTTTTAAAAAATGTGGAACTGACGAATACGAGTCCGTAAGATCGATTTTCGAATGTATATATCGATGCAAATATCGCCCAATACAACCAACAATTTTTCCCCTCGTACACAAATACATTCAAGTTTTACATTCGCAAGTACTCGACGAGTTTTTTTCAACTCGTGCAATCAGTTATTCAATTATTAATCAAATTAACATAGGAGCATGGTACTAGTTTCGAGCCTCGTGACTTTCCGGGAATTGAAGAAACTGACATTCCTAATATAATTTTACTCATTTTATAGTACGTACCATTGCGTCTACAATGTTAAACGATCTTGAATATTGATTGCATGCATTATTTATCTTATGCTGATTGTACTATCCATACGCAATAATTTAGAACAAGAAGTAGTAATCGACGACGACGACGTAATAGAGACGACGACGAGATGATCTCGTAATTTATTCGGTATATCTTAAATAAAATGTATGACTCGATATTTGTAAAAAAAATATATGTACATACTGGGAAAAAATGTGAATTTTAATAATCTGCAAAATCATTTAGAAATGTTAAATAGTACTGAAAGATTTTTATTTGTGTTCGTATATTTTTTTTAATTTTCCTGTATAATTTTCTGTGCTTTTATATCTTCTTCCATTTCCCTTTCCTCCTTTACTTGATTTATTCTCTATATGGCAACTCCCTTCTTAATCCCACTGTGTGGCATTCTCCTAGAGCACTCCTAGACAACTATGCAAAACCTATGCCGATATAATCGGCGCTCACTCAAGTCCCGGTAGCACTTCCTCTCGGTGATTCGATTCGTCAGCCAGTTCCCGACTAGGGAACAAGTGAACACGATCCGCGTGATAAGAAACGCGCGGGAGGCTGCTTCAAAACCGATCAATACCGATCACTCATTCATTTCATAGAGTTGTAGGGCATGAATTAAATAAAGGTGGCTTCTAGAATTATAGAGAAACACTTGGAAAAAATGTCCATAGCGGTGGGCGGGAATCGAACTCGGATCCGCTACCTACGAATCCTAATCTCATTCTCTGAGTTTATTCGCGCGATTTAAACGGGAGACATCCCGTGTCATTAAAAGAAGAAAAACATTGACCTCTCAGTCATTACAGAGAGTTGTTGGATATGAATTAATTAAAGATGAGTCCTGAACCAGCGGGATTTGGGACAAACATTTGGAAAAAATTTCCATCGATGTCGGTCGGGTATCAAACCCGGATCAAAGTCAATGATCGATGGTTGTCCTAAATAGCTTAACCTGGAAAGTGTTAAACATGATATTTTGATATACCGTTTGCTGATCACGATTATATGTATTTGTAATTGAATATACGCCACGTGAGCATAACAAGTTGATCAAATTATAACATTCCACGTTACTTCAGCCACCGAAGTTTTCATAATCGTCCAATTATTTGATAAATAAGTGAGAGCAAAGTAATATCTGGATGCAACAACTGTGCCAAGTTTCATGACCTTTGGGTGCCTCCGTTTACGAAAAAATGTCAAATCTCGACAACGTCAAATCGGACGGTAATTTGGAAAAAAAACGATTTTTTTTTCGTTTCTTATGCAAAATGAAGAGAAAAAAATGGTAAATTTGATTTAAAAAAACGACGTTCGCTCTGTTTCCATCTTTCTTTCATAAGAGGACAACTCGCTATTGGACTCAGTTTTATTTAATCATTTTTTTTTTTTTTCATCATTACATAAAAAGATGAGATTTCCGTATAAACTATTGAAAATCGAAAGAAAAACTCTCACTATTTCATAAGTGAAACGTCGAGTGAAACACTTATTTTAACAGCCATCACTAGAAGCATCTACCCCTGTACCGCGTTTGCTTTAATCAGATTCGTTAATATCATAACCTCTCGCTGTCATACGTACTATCGCACGTAAGATGTATGATGACGAGCTAACAAACCTTTTCTTCCGATGGGTACCGTGTACGTGAGCTCATTGAATTCGATATCGACCGACGGCATCTTGGCCGTGTTAGGAAACGTCAATGATTCTGTGGCCACCCTCGCCGTTTCATCCATATCGAGCTTAGCGCCATCACGACAGATCCAATCACCTGTCGGTTTTTTCGTGAATGGCGTATTCAGATCCATATTGTATGGAATATTTACTGATTAGTGTCGGTGTATCGTCGTATGCACCTTTAATGTCACCCTGCGTAAGTCATATTCCCGTCTCTTCAGCCATCTGACGATTGTTTTCTACCGGAATCCTTCAAGTCCTCGAGATCTCACGAAATCGGAATATGAACCTGCGAGCGAGAGAAATTTGTATTAATTAATTATCGTTATTTAAATTTTAGAAATAATAAATCTTGGTAAACAAAGGTAATATTAACAAATGGTTATTATATTTACTAGCGATAATATGCAATAAGTCTAAAAAAATTGACCCATGTACATAACGAATGCAACTCTGGGCTTATTATCGAAAAATAACAGTTGAATATTACGATTGAATTACGTCAGCGTTGTATTACATATTAAATATCTCGTGGCTAGCCACAGAATTTTTTAAAGATTATTTTTCAGTTTTACCGTAATAAAAGGACACCGATATTATATGTATTATTTTTCATCAATTATATTATATATATATCGATAAATCGTCGACTTGCATCAGTATTTCGTATTCATTCATTCGAGTACGCGGAGCATTCATTCGAATATTTGATTATAGACATGAATACGACTCGTTAAAAAAAATGAATATGCGAATATTTGAATGTTTTGCGGGTGAGAGGTTCAAAAGAATATAAAAACAAGGATGCAAAGTAGAGCCTTGCAAATTGCTTTCTCATTATTTTCCGTCTTTCACAAAGTGACATCTATAAGGGGAACGTGTCGATTAATTTTGGCTTCCTCTTGGAGGAAGATTTGTGAGATGTGGAAAACAATGAAGACGATTTTAAAAATTATTTTGTTACTTCCAAAAAGAAACTTCTATGCAGAAGTATGTTGATCAATTTAGGCTTCCTCTCTGAGAAAGATTTGGAGATGGTGAAAGATAATGAAGAAGCAACTTTTCATTTTTTTTCCACCTTCAACAAAGCCCCATAAATGCAGAAGTACTTTCCTTTTTGAGGAAGATGGAAA
Organism: Cylloceria caligata; assembly: GCA_963942595.1. Taxonomy (NCBI): domain Eukaryota; kingdom Metazoa; phylum Arthropoda; class Insecta; order Hymenoptera; family Ichneumonidae; genus Cylloceria; species Cylloceria caligata. Next base: position 42,679,660 of record OZ012708.1, read on the forward strand.
ATCATGAGGAAGCAAGCTTTATTTTTTTTTCCACCTTCCGTAATGTTAACAAACTTTCGTTTCCTTTTTGAGATTTTCCACCATGAGAAAGATACGTCTATCCGGAGGTATCTTGATCAACTTTGGCTTCGTCTTTTAGAAAGATTTGTGGAAGGTGGAAAATAATGAGGAAGCAATTTTGTATTTTTTTTTTAACTTCCTCAAACGAAAAATCTATGGGATAGTATATTGATACATTTTGGTTTCCTCTTTGAAGAAGATTTGTGGAAAGTGGAAAATAATAAGGTAGCAATTTTTTATTATTTTTTTTACCTTCCTCAAACCAACAACACATTGAGGAAGGTAAAAAAAATAATTAAAAATTGCTACCTCATTATTTTCCACTTTCCACAAATCTTCTTCAAAGAGGAAACCAAAATTGGTCAACTTATTTCTCCATAAATATGGCTTTATGGAAGGTAGAAAGTAACGAAAAATTGTCTCCACACCATTATCATTCACCTTTTAAAAAGATTTGTGGAAGGTGGAAAATAATGTGGACGTAATTTTTCATTATATTCCACCTTCCACGAATCTTCCTCAAAAAGGATACCAAAATTTATCAATATACTATCCCATTGATTTTGGTTTAAGGAAGTTAAAAAAAAAATACAAAATTGCTTCCTCATTATTTTCCACCTTCCACAAATCTTTCTACACCTATGAGGAAGTATATCGATCATTTTTCGCTTTCACTTTAAGAAAGATTTATGAAAGGTGGAAAATAATGAGAAAGTAATTTGCAAAGTTCTACTTTATATATTTATTAAAAAAAAAAATGTGTTATAGTATACGTAATGTAGTATATGCTGTAAAAATAGATCTATTGTCTTATCAGCTACCAATTGCCGTACTCAGAAAACGAAAAATAGTGCGAAAGCAATGTACAAGATTCTACCATGCGTCTTTGTTTAAAAAGAAAATTGTAGAAATTGAACGAACGTTTAGAAAATAATGTTAAAATGTGAAAATTCCAAGTTCTCTTTTATTCTCATTGATTCAATACATTTTAATGAAAATTGTAGCAATTAACGATAACTTACTGTCTCCACTTATTAGCTCCCAGCGGGGGATTCCCGGCAAGTCCCGCAAGAGGCCATTACAGGTGGCCGTTGTAATAAATAATAATAAAATTTGGTGTATATCTCTTGAGCAATATTTCTCAGACTCTTACTAGGCCTACTTCAACATATTTATCTCGTTATTCGCGGATAAAACGACTGCTAAATTTTTATATATTTGACATTTTTCTTTATATTTTACGGTTTAGCCAATACTTGACTGACTTGCTCGATATATTTGCGACGCTTCGAGCGGCCGGTCACGCGAGATCAAAAGAGGGTTATTTTAGCCAATTATACGTCGTTTGTCTCGTACGACATCGGGCTTACCGTATTTTTTATTTACTAACAATTATATTATTCATCGCAATAATATTTTCACAATTATCGTGAATTTACGAGTTTCTGAATCGCGATGTGCGCTGTCGGAACATAAATGAGGTCAAGGAATTATTGAAATACGGTCACGTCGGTTAACTGTCATAAAACTCGCGGGAGTGAGTATATAAAAAAGTAAAAATTGTAATTTATTTATGTCAGATGTTAATTATAAATTTATGTATCTTGCGTATATCTTCAAACGTAACTTTCAATTCCAGAAAAATTAAATACCGGGTTTACTCTGTGCGAATAAAAAATTAGTAAAGAAAAACTATTTTTTTTCTTTACAAAAAGCTAACATCGTAAATCACTTCAACGATATGAAAATTACTAACTCGAGGGATCGATACAGAGCTACTTCATGCTTTTTAATATTGACAATAATCCGGCTATGCACGATCATTGCATGTGTCGGTTTGCTACTTCTTCGTTCTCAATTTTAATAATTTCTTTGATAGCACGAGGAAATATACGGAAAGCACTTGTTTATAAAACAAAACCGGTGTTCTTTTACTCAGAAGAATTTGTTGTGACGTTTGTTGTATTACAAACCTCGATAACAGGCACACAGCAAAGAACTTTGCTCTTACAGCCGCAACACTTTCTTCTACTGTCACAGAAAATTTATGGGTTATCGTTACGTTTGAAGTGAATTACAATTTCAATTTGTTAATTACGCTGTCACCAAGATATAAATTAACAAAAGTAACAGCTTCGCGTATAAAAGGCTACGCGCCTGATGGGTCCTTTTTATAAATCCTAAATCTTCTCAAAACGGTTAATAGTTGAAGCATATCACTGAATAAGTATCGCGAATTGTGCGATATCTTGTTCGATATTTTGTTAAACTCAGAGAAGATAGTTTTCCCGGTAAAAGTCTGAGAATTATTGCGGAAGTGATACGCCTGATATTGTATGCGGAACTCCTTCAGGTTTTCTGCGAGAATTCCGCTGGAGTTTGGTATAAAATGAATTTTTTTCTAAAGACTTACTCTCGGAATACCTTAAGCATGATTATTACTGTAGAATGTATGCGCGTAGATTTCGCGGAATTTTATTCACTCTTCGGGAAATAGAACATTGCAGTAACGTGCACTCGCGAAGCTGTTCATGCAACTTGGACGAAATGAGTCGTAAAAGCCTGAAAGACGAATTTGTTAGATTCCTTGACTACTTTCGATATGGAACGGGTACAGTGATTGTTCACGAAGCATTTATATTTTAAAATATTTAAAATGTGGAATGTTAACATTTTACGATAATTTTATTTACAACTAACGAAAGACATAACTTAAAGTATTAATATAAAAGTATGACAATGTCGAGCAATATATCGAACAAGATACCAAGCAAGATGTGGAGCAAGATATCGAACAATATCTCGAACAAGATATCTTGCAAGATCTCGAGCAAGGTCAGTCAAACATAGCTATACCGTGAAATGTTGAAAAATTATCGAATGTGACACTGAGAGGATTCACCACGAGCAACGCTAAATGTTACTTCGTGATAATTTTTTTTAACCATTTCCACATTTTTTTTGGTGCTTTCAACGCACGTTTTGTCAAGATAACTTACATTTCAACGTGTGTTCTTAATATTAAGAAACATTCTTGGTCATGTAATTCCTTCTTCCAAAAAAGTGTTTTTTGCCAAGTTTTTTTTAAACAATTAACGATAATATTGTTCCGGTAACGACGAATGACCGTTCATTTGATTCATTGAATTAGTATTACACATAGTATTAGTCGTTTAAACGTCGGAACCATTTGTTTGCCTTGAAGATGTTTCATTATTGATAGAACGACGAATTTTTTAATCGTATTAAAAAAATAGACTTCACCCCTTAAACGACTAATACTATAAAAAATGAGCCATTACTGGGTATAATCAGAGTATTATTATGCTTTATTCTTGGTAGTAAATGTCGATTTTAAAAATATTAAACATGTCTGTGTCTGTATTTGTATATTAGGAGTACAATCTGTTGCGCAGAACAGTCAACTAAACGATCCAAAAATGTTAGAGACGCGTTAAGGGGTTATACGCAGTAATGGTTTTCAAAAAATCGATTTTTTTATTGCATTTTTGTAATGTACATATATTCAAAAGTATACACACAAAATTTCAAGTCGATCCGAGCAATACTTTCGGAGTTATACCTATATATGTAGAGACGCCTCGGCGCGTTTGAAAGCAGGTGAGGCAGAGGATCAAGCGGCAGCTGTTTACCTGGACCGTTGCTCCTTTTATATACCTGTGTATTGTATTCTTATACATTGTGTGAGAGTGTAGTAGTGTTTTCCTTGTACCTGAGAGTTAAAACCAAATCATCTGGAAAATTACGCCGAAAATCATTCCGAGTGGCTCAAAAACTGTTGAAATGGCCACAAATATCGCCGCCGGTATGTTTAATGAAGGTTCAATTTCACTTTTGTACCATATGAATGCAATGGGACTGTCTTTGGGGCCCAATGCGCATGCATATGTACAAAAGGAGGTCAAAGAGCGCGTTACGCTACCCGAGCGCAGAGCGCACGAAGCGACACGAGAGGGAAGGATGGCTCGAAGACAGCACCAAATTGAATTGCTGGGGGCTGCTGAAGGAATGGAGGGTTTATTATATGGCCCTGGAATAGACGACACCATGTAAGTTGGAAAAAAAAATTTTTTTCTATGTGTGAACCGGTTTTGAAACTTTAAACTCGTTTTTCTCAAAACAGCATTTTTCAAGTCGGTGTACACGATATCTCAAAAACGGCTTGTTCGATCGGTCTAAAATTTTAACACAATCTTCTCAGATACATTTTCTAGTAATTAATCGTTCCTTTTGTCAATCCGATACTTATTTTCCATTTTATAAACAATTTAAGGCCAAATTTTACATAAAAAATCGAAACCATTTTTTTGAGAAACCGCCATTTTGTGAAAATTCAATATTTTTATTAGTCGACCGATTAATTACTAGATAATCTAATATATCAACGAAATTTGTTTGGTTTTTTGATTTCAGATAATCCAATCTTGAGTTACGATGTACACCGTAAATCGTCTTTTTTTAGAGGAGGTTCTGGAAATCGCCGGCAGCGCCCTCTATAATCAACATTTTTATGAATAAAAAATTTGTTTACGTTCTTGAAGGATGCTTTTATAACCACAAAAATTTTTAAATTAATAAATTCAAAAGTCTCTTCAGGATAAATCCTTGAAAAACCGTCTTTTTTTGCGTCATAACTGCGTATAACCCCTTAAAACATTCAACACTGATTTCGCTATTGTAAACCGCTTCATCTTAAGTTAAATTTGATCAGAAATGAAGTAACTTGCGATAAGAGACACATCTCTTAAGAAATCAACTATATTTGAAATACTAAGAACATTGGTTCACAAATAAAAATAACAACAATAATATCAAAATCATTGATAATTAGTTTTTTAAAAAATGTTCAAATTATCAGGTACCTTCGTTTCTCATCTTATGAAATAAATTCGTTGATTTTTCCAAACACAAATAATTTTTCAAAAAAAAATTTCTATACATTTCTATCCTATAAGAATGTTGCATTTTCGAGAATATTTTAAGGTTGTTAAATATATTCGTTTAGTGTGAAATCTTGTCACGACAGCACATTCAAAATAAAATTCAAAATCATCTGCATTCAAGAAAAACGACTATTTCATAAGAAAAAAAATTAAGCTTTCCCAAAAACTATCAAATGGTTAATTTGTGAAAAATATTTTTCTAAGATTGATCGAAGTACTCAAATTTCGATCGAACCAAACGTTTCGTTAGAAATGTATTACGCAAGCATCTTTAATGTCTGGTTAATAGTATGTGCCATTTAAAAAAAAAAAAAAAAGGTAATACGACAATGAAAATAGGCATTTCTGATTGTAAAGACGTCATTATACATACCGAAAAGCATAGAAAAACAATGGAAAGACGTTACCACTTGCACTCTGCTACTCACCTTTTAAATAATTATTCAAAAGAGTTTGTCCAAGTAAAATAAAGTAAAATATACAATGAATTGCGCATCCGGAAAGGACTTTACGTATGCACGTGGGGCATAATAATCAAGATCAGCTGCCGTGTGCGTGGGACCCGACACTCTCACTCCGGGAACTCTCTATTATTACATCCCAACTATTATATATCTATGTATTCCGGTTGCACTCCCGCGTAGAATTCACAGCCGACTTGCGCTCCGGTCGTACGTACAGAGTCGAATAATTCGAAACCATCGAAGTAATACGTAAATGTCATAGCAATGGGTCGTACAATATTACAGATATTCTAAATTGGTAGAAAGATGTTCTCGTATAGATGATGCATCGAACGAACCGGACGTCAGAATTGCGTTAGTTTATCGGGTGCGATAATAATAATTCCGAATTTTTCAAGGCAGTAGCGTATTGGATAAAAATAAATTCTCGTACCTTTTCATCAATCACTCATTCATTTGTATTCCAGAAAAATTATTTCCCAGTTCAACGTTATTGTTGTAGCGACGGTAGCACATTTATCGATTATGCTGGCGCCCGTTGAGCACCACCCGCACAATACTCGATTGCTATACTTGTTAGGGATAAGACGCGTTTCTTCGTTAAATGCTGATGCACGTAGAGTCAAAACGCGAGATAAAATGGAGAAGTTATTCGTCGGGGCTCTCGCCCCTTTGGTCTTTTTTTTTTTATGTCCACGACGATGGCAACAATGAGCACACGAGCTTGCGGAAGAGCTCAACTGATTTCGTGTGACCGTTCGAACATCGCTCTGCGAACTGTACGGACAGTGGCGGTGAACTGACTCTTGGAGCTTTGCGCACGGCTCACTCTCAGCAGTCCGAGGCTTTTCGTATCGGTGGCTGGTGTTGCTGCTGCTGCTACTGCACACACACACTTGCTTGGTGTGCTTCGTATCGTCAATTCTACACGAGCGACAACCTACGAACCGCGTTTACACCACGAGCTCCTCACCACACATCGAACAGTATCGGTTCTATGCGAGAGACAAGAAACACAGTGTCGAGAGATAGCTGTGGCAAAAGTCGCTCGCTACTGTACTAACGCGGATGAGATTTCAGACATGATTTACACAGGGTGTCTCGGTCATGATCGACTCTCCGAATGAATTCCATAGATTTTGTTTTTTTTTCTTGATCAAAAACAATCGTACGGTTCGTTCCTTCGATAGAGTTTTGGGTAATTAATATTTTTATATTTTTTACAAATGTTTCTCCACGCGTCATTACATTTTCAACAGCCGTTGGATTCTCGTGATACGTGTCATTCGTTTTTGAAGGTTCTCCGTTTATCTATATCTGTGGTTGGACCCCACGTTACACGCGTGCGTCACTATCGTACTCTTACTCGCGAGTAAGCTTTTAACGTTCGGCAAATTCATTATTTTAATAAATATAAAATATTCTTAACCCTTTTAAAAGAATTAAATATTTTTTTTACGTCGTAGCAAGGTCGCGCGTTAAGGGCAGGTGGAAAATCTTTAATCGAAAATAAAACGTTTTGAACAAGTCCCAAGCTAAAACTATTGAGATTTAGGGAAAAAAGAAAATTTGTAAAGTCCGCGCGGCTTCGAGTTCACGTTGCTTTCTTCCGAAATCTCAACCTATTCGGATTGGAATTTGTCCAACATTCTTTTCTTATCTCTCTCGGACTCGTGTAGCGAAACAGGATCTTGCAAATTGCTTGACGTTGTACTACACCGAATGAGCTGCCAATGAGCGCCAGTGACACAAAGTCATTGGCAATGCCAATGCGATATTCAATCGAGGGAGAATGACAGAAACGTTAATCGTCTTGACACACGAGCGAATTACTCATAGCACGAGCAACGGTGCGTTTTTCAACAAAACCTTGACGATGACGAGCGAGGAAAGAACTGTAACTTCCTGGTGATGGTTAAGGGGTTGAGGGAACAATGTTATTTTATAATTTTATCGCAGCAGTCACCAGCTGTATCAACTGTGTGCTATCGTGAGCGGATCCGTAGAACTCGGCATATTTATGGTTATACCGGTTCAATTATAGTTGAACGTCGGTTTCTGCACAACCACAAAGCAATCGCGATAAAACAACAATGTTACCGTTCGTTTATATTATAACACAAATAAAAACCAGAAAGCAAACATAATAATATGCATCGAGTTAGCGAACATTTTAGTTTTTGTTTTAATTGAATTTTGGTTATTTAGAGCGATCAAGACGATTCATCGATTTCAGTTAATAAAACGTCTTTTATTTTTGTTTTCATTCTAAAGAAGAACGGTGTCGAAAATCCCTCACGTTTGATTGGTCGTAGCGGTGTTTCGATCGTGTAAAAAAATCTCCAAAGCAAAATATATTTTAAAAATGTAGAATTACCATTTCGATCAACATTATTTTATTAAAATGAAACCGCTCGCTACATATTTCTATATTTGGATTTGGCGTCATTTGTTTACAGAATGAGAATACTGTTGCGAACAATTATCGTGAGGAATTTTTATACCTTTTTGTTAGCTGATAAAAAAAATATTATCCTAGAGTATAATCGGTGAAAATTTCCGACCACTTTCTCTTAAAAAAACGACAATAAAGTGATCACTCATGCCTGTTCATCTTATGGCTTCGTCAATCAATAGATAACTTCTTCGCAGCAGATTATTTCCGCGCTGTTTTTCAGTTTGAAATTGTCCTAAACTGACTATTTCTGCTGCATTGCAACACGATTATGTCAATTCCTTAATCCAAGCTCGCGTACCTATGCGTACAAGGGATTCTTTCAACAAGAACTGCTTATGTCAAGTTCTGTGTATCCACTCAACGGGATAACGATCATACTTTTCACCTCAGCTACAGCTTCTCGTTGCGGTAATTATGTTTTTAATAGTTTCATATAAATTTTACGCCGGTATTTTATCACTTTCTTATTGTGCGTTTGTTCCTATGCGTTAAGTAACAAACTTCAACTCCTAACTGGACAGCACTGAGTAATAAATTCTCGTGTCACGACTATTACGCTCTATTTACATTTCGTGTCATTTACATTGCGCTTAAGTGATATTTAAAAATTTTATTGATATTTACTTTTTATTCGTTGTCCCAATTCCCGGTATGAGGTACGTTCCGATTGTCGCGCAACATGTATAATATTATGGGTTACGTTTCAACGCGATGTTGTTCTCTTTTATCGGACTCTGGCGTATCGACATCGTACCGTACGTATCTAGTGAGGTTTGAGTGATAAGGCTACTCACACACTTGATGCATTTCTTCGTATTCCACTGCTACTGTTTACGATAAAATAGTGGGATTCATGGGATTGGGTGTCTAACGAAATATAATTTATGTAGTTCTTGTAAATTAGGCTTTCTAGGCTGATATTATATTATATTATATTATATTATATTATAAGAATCGATTTGCGTATATAATTGTACCGCGTAACATTGACTCGAGATATCTTTGTTTATTCAAATTATTCATATATCGAAGCTAAAGAAACGGTGATAGCTCTGACAATGATTTCTCTATTAAAAAAGTACTTATCATGATTTAATTCCGATAAACATTTCTACCAACGACACTACCACGAGACAATTGTCTGCTTTAAATCATCAGAGTTTTTTCCTTTACCAGAACCGTAGAGTTGTCTCGTGGTAGAGTTATCGGATAATAATGTTTTGTGGTTAAGTTGTAACGTGACAAAGATATTTTTCGTAATAAAATCTCGATCAAGTTGTTTTTTTGTAGATGAATTAATTGAGTCATAAATGTGCTCAATCTTCATTTAGTTGATCTCATATGTTATTTAATGGAGTTTTATTTTACAAAAACTAGCTAACTTTAACTAAAAATATTATTTTATATAAGATCAATAAAATTAGCTTCAAGTAAATAATTTATTTTCTTGATTTACACCCGATATTTTGCTTAACCTTGATTACTTTTGAATACGATGATTGGTTACATCGAATCGAAAATGTTTTTAAGAACAAACTCGCGGTAAAACATGTTTTTCTAGCAGACAAATTTACAATGTAATTATAAATGTATTCTAGCTGAGATCCTTTTAGTTGATTTTACATTATTTCATTGAGTTTTACTTTACGAAAACTGGCTCAGTTTGACTCCAATTATATTTTTGTATAAGATCGATAAGATCTCTTTTGAAATAAATAATTTATTTTTATGATTTACACCCGTTACAACACTTTTGAATCTAATCTTTCGACCGATTGAATCGGATATCTTTTTAAGAAGTAAATCGCGGCAGAATCGTTTTTCTAGTAGACAAATCAATGATGTAATTATAAATGCTATTATCCTTAATATCTAATATCATTTTAATTCATCTTATGTTACTTAATTCAGTTTGATTTTACAAAAACTGGCTTAATTTGACTCCATTTATAGTTCTCCAAAAGATCATTAAAATGACTTTTCAAATAAATATAATTTTTTCTTAATTTACACCGAGATACAGCACTTTTGAATCTAATAAATGTTGTTATCAACTTGAATAAACCTTTAATCAATTGAAATCAAAATAATTTCATAGTTTATCATTAATTAAATAAATATATTCTTCCGGGTTGGAAATTTTAAATAAATGTTTATCCAAAGTACGTGAAAATTCGTGCAACGGCAAGTATTTTAGAATTCTTGAAGCGCATTCAGAAAACTTCGTTTCTTGCAGAAGAATAGCTGTAGGATAGCGCGGTCATCGACCGCATTATTGTCCAGACGCGGTTACGCGTAAGTATTAAGTGCACAGCCGGGAGATGGTAGTCAAGATCAAACGATATAAAAATATGTGCTTTTCCTCTTGCAGACGAAACGTGTGCGTAGTAAAACACTTATCTTGTGCACACGCTAAAGGAGTATACTCATAAGTAGTTTAGTCGAAGCAAGACATCATGTACGAGTACACTGTCACACTCGCTCTCACGCTTAAGGGTGTAGGTGATTCAACTGTTTACAGTTTAAAAAATGTCTATTTTCTTATCGGTTCAAAAGTTCCATGCGACTGATTGTTCGTAACTGTGTTCTGATTATGTACAAAAATTCTCTAATCCAAATATAACAAATTGCAGAAGATGTTGCATTCTATTAAAAAAAAATTAAACTCTTACGACTTAATAATAAATCATCGGAACACTGTTACGAACAATCAATCGTATGGATTTTTAATGCAATTTTGTTTACCATTATAAAAATATAATTTCGTTTACCATTATAAAACGTTGTTTTTATAGAAACCTGTAGATCTTCCTCACCTTTTCTATCACCCCTGGAACTAATTTATTTAGCGCGTAAACGTAGTCAAACTGACGATCTCTATGGTTCGATCTTCTTGAGGCTTGGTGTAAACTCAATTTCGAGGGTATCCTTAAAAAAGTGTGTAACACGAGGGCGAATATTTTGGACTGTACTACACTATGAAACTATAATTCATCAAGATAAATTGATTCGTTAGAACTAATATTTTTAAATACATTCCTTGTTACTTGAAATTTGCACAACTTTAATCAATTTTAGCAGGTAAAAGCAAAAATAAAATGTTGATCAAATGGATCAAATGAATTTTTATCATGTTACGAGGTTGATAAATTACTCAATACGATTCGAGTACATTATTCCTTTAATTTATTCAAAATATTATATAAGAAAATTTTAAAATTACTATCACGAAAAATATTGTCTTACAAAGATTTTTACTTTAAAGTCGTAATATGACATACATACATACATACATACATACATATTTATCAATGCAGTATCATTTAATGAAGTGATATCCGATAAAGTATTGGGTCATGTCGATTAAAAAAATTATTTTAGTTTTAATGCATTTTTTAAAATCCATCAATCCTGTCATATATGAATGTTTACAGTGATTTTATTCTGTAAATAATCATCATTTTATGTTCATAACAAATAAAAAAACTAATTATTTATTGGATTTTTTAATCTAGAAAGTTAATGAGAAAGTTATTGAGTTCTGCAGTTTCGGTAGACGTTAGTAATTTAATGTCAGAATAAAGAGGTTAATGCATACTCGATGCACATGGAACATCGAACTCTATCGCATGCACATTCGAGTGTAACTAATGATGTCAAGCGTACGAATATCCACAACGGTATACACAAAAGTTACTTGGTGTGTCAAGAACGATAAAGAATAATTTTCTTTTATTGATAATAAAAACGGGGTAGCCTAGTTGTACTATTTTATTTAATTATTTATTTATTTTCAACGTAATAAGTTTTATCGGATAAATCGTATAGAAAACGTGACGGTATCGTTGCTATATCTTTTGCGATATATCCGGTTGATTATACGGAGGTCACGTAATGAACTACACGTATGATGAGAACAGTGGTTTGGTGGACTTCGTACTACAATGTGTAGCTTATCGGAATCGATCCGTATACACCGACGCAAATGATATTGTAAACGTCGATTAATACATTACTGTAAGCTGGAGACAGATATTGCAGTATCATGCGGTTCGAAAGATATTTAATGGTTATTCTATCAACTTTTACAAAGTGTTTCACTCAACCGTCATACTTGTTGACTTTTTGTTGACAAAACGTGAAATATCATTTTTAAAAGACGAGAGGAGCGTCGGAGAACTAAAATATTTATCGAGTACATGGATAGATGGATTTATCGAATGTCGGAACGCCGCGATTCGAGCATTACAAGGGTAACGAAATCGCACAGTAAGGGTCGCATCGATCTAAGACATTAGATGACGCCTGGGATCGGTTTCAATACTCAAGGGATTACATACCTTTGTCGTATTTGAAAAAAGGCGTTTTTTGAATTTTTATTTTCGTGGTTAATAACAGTAATCAATGTAACTTTAATCAATGCAAATGTGAATCTTAATCACAGCTCGTGTTCTCTTGTACAACATGTGCTACGCTTCGGTGTAGGCACGATTCCTCGTCGTAGGATTTTCGACGGTCTAATAAATTAATACACTTTTATAAAGTAATGCATCAGTGCTGGTCTACCAAAGAGAATTTACATATTCAAACGATTTAACAAAATGACGTGACTGTTTAAAAAAGAATGCAAAGAAGAACCTTGCACGTTCCTTCCTCATTGCTTTATGGTACGCGGTGAACACAACCTCTCTGTGAGCAAATTCGATGTTTGATTTTGACATCCTCATAGACGAAACCATATAAACGACGGATTAAATGAATTAAGAAACAACGCGGAAACTTATACTTTGCATCCTTATTCAAAAGAATAATAGAAATAATAATTTAACACATTTTTACTAATTGAGACATAAAAAAAAAACTACAAAGTGCTATAAAATGTTATTGCTTCAATATATTTTAATGATAATTGTTGCCAATATGATATACGTACTGCGTAACTGATGTCACAAATATTAAGTCAATTGCTCAATTCATTTATGAATAACAGGTGTTTGCACATCTTGGCGACGCCTCGAACGCAGCCGTACATTTTCATCAAATTTCATTTTTATTTAACTCGTTTAATTTTCATCAAACAACATTTTTATTTAACTCGTTAAATTGTTCTGGAATTAGGCTAATGAGCTCTCGAAAGTCTAATATATTCGTGTAGCTAATCGAACGAGACACAATATATTGCAAAAATGATTCACAGTAGCGATAATATTGATGTAATCTTGACAATGATTGCATGCGTCCTTGATTCGATATGTCAGCGATTAAGTTTTTGATATCTTCACAAAAAAAAAAGGAAAAATTATTCTTAGCGATTCAGACCTTAACCTTTGCACGTCTCTTGCAGGATGATCGAATGATTATGTCAAGTTTTATCGTCACGGTAAATTATAACTCGTTAGTCTCGAAAAAGGTCCTTCGGGACTTCCTCTGATTCAGTCTTTCTAAACACCGTGTATCGCTACTTTTGAATCGAGCTTTAAATGTTTTCACATCGATCTCGGTGTTATCACGGAAAAACTCGTCGATAACAACTTGTTGTGAAAACGTGGTGATTTCTTGTTCGCGTTATCGTAACGCGAGGATTTTCGTATTCCGCCACAAACTCTCTTAGTTCTTCATGGCGATCGTAAAAAGTTATAATTAATAAAACGTAAGATGTTTCGAAGGTGTCACTCTACTGCTGGATATTTAACATCCGCAATGCTGCGACTGTCAACGTTGAATTACACAAAATTAAATTGCATTACTGGAGATTCGACTCTATCAGAAGTTCAAGGACATATATTTGCGAGGTTTGAAATTTAATCGTAAAAAATTATTATTTCTCCGTGTATCTTACAAGTTTATTACTGGCAAGTGTTGAAGATTCTTTATGCTGCGATTGTCATGACGGAATTGAACGAAAATATATTAAATCCAACGACAGTTCACTCGAGTCAGGAATAAAGATTTGAAAATCATTTAATTAATTATGTTAACATTATAACTACGGCACGCAGACATTCGGATGTACAATCAAACGATCGTGCATGCATTGCTGTAATTATGCTACAGTTGAATTACACGAAATTACACAAGATTTCACTCGAGCAAAATATCAAGGATAAAAAGTATGCAAAGTAGAACCTTGTACATCTTCTTCATTTTTTTTCCGCCTTTCACAAAGTTACTACTAAATGAAGTGTATTTATCGTTTTTTATTTCCTCATAGAAGAATCTTTGCGAAAGATGGACATTAAGGAGGAAACAATGTGCAAAGTTTAACTCTGTATCCTTGTTAAAAAAATATTTAAATGTAGAAACTATACCTTGACGAAATTTAAATATTGAAGAGATTTAATAAATTGAAAATGCTCTAAAATCTAATTGTTTGTAATATATTTTAACGAACCAATAACGAGAACTTACCGCAACATTTTTTTATCAATTTCTCGAGTCATTCGCTAGTTGCTGACCTTTTACTTTTGCAAGCATCGGCTATCGTTGATACGAAAATTTAATGTTCTTTTAAATTCGAACGATTCTGTTGATTTTCACCAAATTTTATTTCATATCTTTGAACATTATTACGCGAATGTCTAAAGTCTCAGGTCGTTTCGTCTGGTAGGTTGTTTAATGGCATTTTTATATATTTATGTATAACAATAATGAAGAAGCAATATGCAAAGATTCTACCTTGCATCATTGTTTAAAAAAAAATTGTCGAAATTGAAGTTTAAAGAAATTTCGACGATAAAGACTAAAATCTTATTGATTCAATATATTTTAATAAAAATTATTACCAATTACGAGAACTTATTGTGTAACTAGTGTGTCAAATTTGGGATCAATTGTTGGAATTATTCTTAAGCGCAGGATATTTATTTTACATTCTATAGCTGCCTTGAATTTAAAAAATCGCTATGTTCTGTTCCTGCAATCATTCTGAAGTTCAGGATTTTTATTTTGCTTGTTATAGTAGCTTTAAATAAAAAAAATCTCTATGTCATATTGTTGAAATCATTCTTAACTTCAGGATTATTATTTTGCAAGTTATCGCAGTTTAAAATTAAAAACCTCAATGTTCTATTAAATTCGAACATCTTCATAGATTTCCTAAAAAAATGTATATCAAATATTTCTCAACTGTATTGCGTATGTGTACAAAATTTTAGTTCGGTTTCATAAACTTTTTCAGAGTTACAGCGGTTGCCAACTAGAAAATTTATTATCTCACAATATTCGAAGCTATCTGCGGATCTTGTTCCAGCTCGAGATCGATTACCGGTAAATGCTTACTTCGATAGAAAAAAAAGTTCAGTTTAGTTAATCAAAGTTCACGAGAATCATATGGATCGAATCTATTTTTTTGACAATTCAAAATCCTATAAAATCATAACTGCTTTGTAGATTCTACTCAATTCAATACTAATCGTTCTCGTAAATTAATTTATTTGTAAAAAAAAACTATTTATCTCGGTGGTTAACAATTCGCAACAACTGGAGCATTAACAAACAATTTAAACAAAATTAAAAACGTCATAAAATTATAAATCGTGGAACAATTTTCACGAAAATCATATTGAAGAAAAGGATATTTCTGCTTTATCTATTTGTCAAATTTAATTAAGATCGGTTGAATAATTATTGAGATACAGAGGCCTTGACACATACTCTCTCTCTCTCTTACATATACACGGGCACGTGAGCGCGCATCTTCAACATTTTTGATCATTTTCAGTATTCTGGCATAAAAATCTTTGATGAAAAGAAAGTTTCTTCTGTAATGAAGCAAAATATAGATACTTTATTAATATCTTTTAATATATTCGTTCAACGTTAAAGCCGCGTTACGAGATAAAAACGATCGTCTTTTCTTCCAAATGATAAAAGTAAGCATTGCAAGCAAGTGATAGCTGTACAACCCAATGATTCGTTCCAGCAGAGATTCAAGGATAAAAATATACAAATTTTATGAAAATCTTTCATTTTATTCGTAGCAAATATACGTTATAAAATAAAACAATCAATGCGCCAATCGGGCACGACTATTTTAAAGACTTACAGTACGAAGTTCTTTGTTATCAATAGACAACGACGATAAACGCGAGCAATTTATTATTCAAACGTTATCTCCAAACAACAGTAGCCTTCCGCTAAGTGTACTTCCCAAGTGTTCGCTAAGGGCGCGCATATGTAATTTTCCTTCGATCCGTCGTAGATACTATCCCCCCGTCAAGAGTAAAACACTCGGCAGGTCAGGCTCTTCAGGGTTTACGTCGTTTATCACTGGTACAATTTGTGCGCACTTTGATATGAGTGCAAGGGAAGCTGAGAACTGCACCAGAAGTGAACCAGAGCTGAAGATGTCGTCAGTCGAATGACCGGTGTTAAACGCTTACCGCTAAACGCATTTATCTTTATCGTACTTTCATCGATGGACCGATTTCCGCTCCCAATTATCCGCATGTTCGCGCGTCACGATCATTGCCGAGTTGTACCGATCGTAAGCTCCGGCGAACTCCCAACATGTGGTGATAAGAAGGAAAGCGCGAGCTCCCTCTCCTGCAGCCTCGTAGACGCGCACTTAGCGAAAAGCTACTGTACACGCATAGAAAAATTCCTCGTCAGTGCGTGTCCGCAATGATTATCACTACAAAGTCACGCTGCAGGAGTCAGTGATGTAAAGAAA
Source organism: Cylloceria caligata (assembly GCA_963942595.1). Taxonomy (NCBI): domain Eukaryota; kingdom Metazoa; phylum Arthropoda; class Insecta; order Hymenoptera; family Ichneumonidae; genus Cylloceria; species Cylloceria caligata. Next base: position 42,696,277 of record OZ012708.1, read on the forward strand.
ACAACAAAATGATAATTACAGTTCCGGCGATATTTAATACCGGAAGGAAATACAATTAACGAGTAAAGTTGAAAAGTGTGGGCAAGTGGAGCCTTTTTTTTTTTGCGAAATTCTTTAATGCACAAACTTAGTGGAAAGATTATTTTCCAATATGCGATATATATTTACAAATTTATCTTTTTTTTCTTTTCGCAATATGCTGACGATGCTTTTTTTTTATCTATCGAGAGTAAAAAAAGAAAACGAACGTCAGTCGTTGATTAGCTCGTATCGCGATTGAGACAATATTACGTCTTTCACTTTATAAAAAGTTAGTAATTTTTGGTTTTCAACCTATTTAAGTTAAACCTGGCAAGATAAACTCGTGCAATTCGTAATGCTTATGGAAAGAAATGACGCTGAAGCTGGTAGACGGAATATAGCAAACGCAATCCTAGCGGCGAATTATGTTTGCCAACTCTGTCTGCTAGTTTCAGCGTCATATGGAAAGAGTTGCGGTCCTTGTTTCACGTTGTACTCTTAATGCATATCTTTCGTCGTAGCGACCGCATGGCTGAACCCCGAATTTGATGCGAGCGAGTACTTTCTATGTTATTACATCATGCGCTCACAGCCATAGGCAGTTTAATAAATGTATGTACGCATGGTGACCGGATCTCGGGTGTTCCACGTTAAGGCCTCATTTGTTTAAGGAAGAACTTCAAATGAATCATCTCTTACGGCATATGACGAAAAAAAAAAAGAAAAATAAAATGAAATAAAAAGAGAAAGTACCCTGAACTACAAATACGTCACAACGGTAGTTACCGTGTTGTCTCGCGTCATTTTAAACTAGAAGTGAATAAATTACGTTAGCTGTCCGTACCTCTATCGAATTACATATAATCTGGTATTGCCTTTTTTTAAACTCTCTTACTCGCCCGAATTCCTCTTTTGCCGTTGGATCTCGGATTCGTCGAAAGCCGGAAGTGCCTTAAAGTACAACTCACGTTAAGAAAGCTCTCTTGGAAAAATAATATTAACATTGTTCCCAGACCGAAGAAGATTGAAGAGCGACACGTCGTCACAACACCGCATTTCCTCTAAATCGCATGGGAAATTAATCCGACGAGCCACTACGACACATGTGTAAAATCGCACGGTTCATGAGCGCAACTGAAACTCGAGTTCCACTCACGCACAGAGTTTCGTCGATCCTGTTTACAACGATCTTTTATCACAAAATCGTAGCTTTGTAATGTGAAAGGTTTTTTTTTCTTTAAATTTGTTATTTTGTTCCTCGGTATCGCGTATCGAGGGTCTCTTATCGCACAGCTTTCAACTTCCAACGGAGGAACATGTAAGCTGCGATTCGGAGAACTACGAAGATCAGAAGAAGAGCAAGAATGTCGAGCGTGAAATCGGCATCAAGCATGTCCAACTCCTCTAGAGTTGTGTTTGGCTTTTTGAAGTGGCAGTATATCTAGAACAGATTTAATCAAAGTTAATATCAAAACATAGATAACAGGTTTTGTTAATTTATAATTATCCAAAGTATCCAGATAAATGTTCTAAATTTGTTGAAATATTTGTGGACATTTTTCTTTGAAGAAATATTTAAGAATCCAAAATGTCTCTACACCACATTACATCAAATCACATTAATTAAACAAATAAATAGTTCAATGATCTGTAGCCTCGATAATAGTAAAACGAATGGTGTCGTATGTCGGCTACGACGAGATTAATTTATCACGTCATTGGCTTCATATTAATTAAATTTGAAATGATTTTCAAATTAACAAAAATCGACAGTTTTAGAAGGCTTAAAATGATCGAAAGAAACAACTAATGTGCGTATGTGCTGCGGTTTCGCCTCGACTTAATGTTTCATTCAAATGATGTTTTTGCATGATACTTTGAGAGATATAAACTTTGATATTTATTACCTGTCTGCATTGAAGATTCTTGCGACCGAATGAATACGTCGCCAAAGCGGTCGCCTCGAAACCGTATCTGATGTAACTTAGGTACGTTATCCATCTTAGATACACGGGAATAGCATCAAAGCTGACGAAAAATCCTGAAAATAAAAGGAACGGTACCGACATCACAGGTGCGAGGAAAACCCCGTTCTGAACATTCATAGCTGCTCCAACCACAAGTCCTATTGACTGTGCAACGAATGATATCAGCAAGCATGCCCCGAGAAACATGCTGAATCTCATTACTTCCGGCGGCTGATTCGTCAAGAAATAGACTATGACAACGTAGATGACGCAGAATATAGCCTGAAAAATAGACAATTCTTATTAATTATACGCAATATCGAATTTAGTACAGCGATAAGGAATAATTCATTTATCTTTCTTCCTCATAGAGGAAACTATGTTTTCATGAAAACATTTTTCTTCGAGATTTTCATTTCAACGTCTTCGGAATGTTCCAAAATATCAAAAAATCACATTTAGAACAAATATTCTGATGCGTGCGTTATTTAGCACGCAAGTCGAGCAATTGCGCTCCTTTGTTTGTTATAATTTACGCGATAATTGAAGTAACACTTCAAATTTAATAACATTTTTTTCTAAAAAGTGTGTTCGTGCTTTAGTTTGCACAAACTTTGAGTTACGGGGCTCTAACTTTCTATAGAAATCGACTTATATCGAACAACTTTCGATATTGAATTCGGTTGATATCGGTAAAGGGGTATGAATTTTCTAATTTGACTTTTTCGAAAAATCGTTTGAGGGCTGAAAGTTTTTAGAAAAACGTGCAAATTTGAATTTTGCACATTGCTTTACCGTGATTCTAGCCAAGCCACAGAATCTTCTCGACGGATAATAGTTATCTCAATTTCGGCTTCCTCATAGAGGAAGTGGTATTAAATATTTCAATAAAATTTAAAATTAGCACACGCCCGCTTGCACGGATACGGTTACGAATATTTAAATGATCTAATATTTAATATGATTATCTAATCAATTTTCGACGCTAAATGGTTCAGTTGATGCCTACCGCCTTATTCAGTGTCCTCTCTAAGTTCTTAAATCATCGAAATTAACATTGTCTAAAATATGGAAGAAGTGTCTAATTCGGTTAAAATAGTACATAGCAGAATTTTACACATTACTTCGTTATTATTTTACATATTATACACAGCTTCCTCTCTGCGTAACACCAAAATGAATCAAAGTACTTCATCACAACGGTGGCTTTAAAGAAAATTGACAACTCTTTTTGATTCGACAATCTCGACTTTACTATAACGATAAGGAAAAATGAATGAATCTTTTTTTTTTATTTACCTGAAACGGTATATCCGAAACGGTCACCGCCAAATAGTACGATTTCAAAGAGTACCATCGATTAAAGTTTTCTTTCGTCAGCACTGGCATTTCCAAGGGAACTTTAAAAGATTAAATAAAACATAGAATTGATAAATTCAGACTGATAATCGCTATCTGTAAAAAGATATTTACCATTTAATACTTACATGATAATATCGTGATCGTCATAGAAGTGTACATGAGGAAAAGCATGTTGAAGAAGAGGAATCCCAAGTTGCTCAATACCTTCGCGCCGTCGTTGCCGATGTCGTAGTAGAGTGCGCCGATTAGTAAACCGACAAGGATGTGTGCAAACAGTCGAAGGTACATCAAAGTCTACGCAAATTATGAACAATTAAAAATTAACTATCGATAAATTATAATATTGTGGTGTTTGCAGCATTTACGAGTCACATAATGACAGCGGTTAATGAACGGCAATCAAGCCGACTGTAAAGCGTTTATTATACGCTGACTATGATTTCTAGGTGAAAAAAAAAGTTTTAAAACCAGTAAACCATTCATAAAAACAACTATGTACGCGTCGCACTATGTTTCGATGCATGGACTAAATCTTTGTTCATTATTTATTGCTTTTTCATAGAATTTTTCTTGATTTCTGGCATAATTACAGTTGCTAGCATTCGTTTGTTAAAAATGTTCACTCAAGTGATCTGTGCACATTTCATCGGGCATTATATATTCTACTTTACGAAATTTTAATAATTCAATCCGTGCCACAGAAATATTATGGAAAACTATTGATTCGCCTTGAAAGCTGAAAGACAATGACGGTCAAGTTGATTACCCAATCTCTTCTACTGAAGAGTAACGTTCGCTTGAGAACTATCCAAAATTGTTTGAGCTCCGAAGACGGGTATCTCTTAGGTGTGTCCACCATCGTCTCGTCCAGAAGAGCTGTCTCGACATTGTCCCTTTTTTCTTCAATGGCAATAGCCATTTCGTCTGTAACATATAATTAATTATTGAAGACATAAGCAATTTAAATTAATTATTGAAGACATAAGCAAAATTCATTGATGCTGTCGAGAAAGCAACAACTGTTTTTTGTAGAGACAACAGACTTTAAATTGAAGAAATAACGAAAATCATACTTTGCTTAGCGATGTCATTGGTCGCCGAACTCGGAATAATTCCACCGTTGTTCATCTCGTTCGCTTTGTTCTCCGGAAATTTTTCTTCGATCGTGCTAGCGTCGTTCTTATCCTTGTGGCTGATGTCCTTTACATCCAGACCTTCCGTATTTTTCAATAATTCGAACTTCCATCCGGATTGCGGGTTATTCAGAGCCACGATCGAATTGTTGAGATTTTCACCCTTGAGATCCGGGAATGGATTTCCCGTGCGGATGTCGTGCTTTCCATTTTTAATAGCGTTCACCAGAGTCTTGATATTATCGCCATATTCGCCGCATGCTACCTCGATTACTAAATAAATACGAAAATGGGTCATTAACGAGCGTAGTGAATAGCAAGTGCGAATTGTCGTGAGCTCGAGGCTTGTAACAGTCCGCTAAAAGCATCTAGTTTCTCTTAAATCGATCCATTCCTGCGATAGGAAGGAGCAAACAGTGCGCGTATAGTGCTGCATTTATTTTTTGCATCGAGCATCGCGCAATAATCTCGTGTGAATGCATTCGAGCGAAAGAGTGTGTCTCTGTGGTAATCGCGTTATGCGTTCAATGGTTTGAGAAACGATCGTAAATCGATTCTTCAGCGTCACTTGAATAACACTGCGTTGATCGGGGGTGGAGAGTAATTTCACGCATTGTGAAATGTGCAATGAGTCTCTTTTCGTCATGCGAGTCGCAGTATTCGTACGTTAGCCATTGGCACGAACAATATTTTGTACAAATGATGCGCGTTACGCAATTTTAGCTCATCCAAGATGTTTTTTTAAAAAGCTTTCGTGAGACTGATTGTGAGTGATCAGTGTTGCGAGTTTCGGAAACAACAAAATCAATTAGGGATCCCGAGCATAAGAGTTAAATGTACATCGGTGTAACTGCATTTTCGAAGTAAGTCGAATAAAAAGTGCGGATGACTTACTGAAAGAGGCTGGATTGTGATAACTCGGGCAGTTGAGTCCTTGGAATCTCAGGAACGGTACGAGCTGAGACGTCGAGCCCTGATAAACGCACTGGCCTTCAGCTAGAGTATAGAGGGAATCGAACATCTCGAATAACCGAGCGCTCGGTTGATGAATCGTGCAAATTATCGTACGTCCTCCGCGCGCTAGAGTCTTCAGCAACGAGATGCACTGGAAGCACGAGGATGAGTCCAAACCACTGAAATTCATTTTAAAAAATTATAAATCAATTCTTTTTTTTTTTCACAATATTTCGAAAATAAAACATTATCGATGGCAATTAATTGATTTATCTGTTATTGATTTAATAATCAATTTAAGTCGATACTAGTAGAGAGACAATTTCTTTTAGATAAGAAATTTGAGCTTCTGGCGCCATTCAATTAACGCTATTAATTTGGGCTTGTGGCGCTATTTCAATTAAACGATCATGATCTCTCATATCCGAGCTGCGTGCATTATACATTTTCAGTAATACACAAAGTCTCGTTAAACACGTAATACATAATATATTTGTATACATTTTTTTTCTTCACGGATAATTATAAGAGCGAATGTCTATAAACAATTTTGTTTCGCTACGATGGCTTGCAACCTGGATTTAGAGTCGAATATTAACGTAATTGTAGACCTTAACTTTCTTGAACACTGAGACGCGAGAGAAATAAAATCACGCGGAGAGAACTTTGGGTTTCACAATGTGTTGTTTTTGAATCGCGACCAAGATATCATTGGAATACGCCGTGAGTATCGCTGACAAATCAGCGCTGACGATTTATCGGTTGCTCCGCTTAACGCGTCTTGGGTTCGCGACTCCCCGTGACTCCGTGCTTTCTCGAAATTACAAAGATTTCAATGATATAGCCTACCTGCTCGTCAAGAGGCAAGAAAGGATAGCTTCACAAGACAAATTACGTGGTTCCACGGGTTTGGTAAGACCGGGCACACGTGAAAGTAGTTTGAACAAAAAAATGCATTTAAAAACTTAGCTCAGACGCGTATCATCGCTTTCACTCTACTTCAAGTATTATGCCAACAAACTCTTACTTTGTCTTTGGAAAAGAAATAAAAATACAACAAAAGAAACAAACAGATTAGTGACAAGTGTTCGATTCTCGTAGAAAAAAATTATGCATCGGTGTTAATGTCTCACATCATCTTAACATCTTGTTGAAAAATACTTCAATTACATTTATAATCTTAAGGAAAACACTCGCTTACGTCTGTGCAATGTACATTTACATATTTTCTTGTTGTGCGTAGTTCGATCCTGACATTGCTGCAACTGCGTCTACAGCGAGAATTCCAAGATGATTAAGAAAATGATATTTGAATGGTTGCTCACCTTGTGGGCTCGTCGAAGAACATTACAGGAGGGTTGTTGACCAGCTCAAGGGCTATCGAGAGTCTCTTCTTCTGGCCGCCGCTCAGGTTCGAGGTCATTGTGTGTCGGTGCTCCGCCAATCCAAGGGTCTCGAGAATCTCTTGGATCTTAGAAGAAAAGGAATTGCTCGTTAAAGCTACGACTGAATATATTAATGTTAAATTGATTGAATGATATTCTTGAATGTCTCCTTACCACTTCATATTTTTCCTCTTTACCGACATTACCGCTTAGCTTGAGGTTCGAGGCAACCGTCATGGCCTCTTCCACAGTTAGATTCCCGTGCAGTTGATTGTCCTGCATAATGTAGCAAGACATTTTCCTGAAGGCACTGAGGTTCCTCTCGTGGCCGTTCATTGTGATACTTCCTTCCATTCCTGTAGTTCTGTAATAAAAAATATTTTAAAATTTAGTTAATGAATAAATTATCAAAAAAAAAAAAACGTTTAAACGCCGAGTTTTATCGTTTCTTTCATAGAGATATTATTTCAATGTCAAGCGTACAATTTTCCATGATATCGTGACGCTGCTTTGATCGTAGTTGCGAAAAATAAATGCGCGAATTATGTGCGTTACGTACAACCGGTTTACCGGATCTACTTCCAAGAGAAAGGGAGTTAGGAGAACCGTCTCTCCACATTTTTGTCACACGTAATTTTCTCTAACGATTTGCAAGCCTTATCCGGTATCGTCTCACCGATGATATTCGTTCTTCTTTTACTCTACTTCATTTGAAGCGGAAATAACGTAGTTCGAATATTTTATTGGTTTGATATTATCATTTTAGCTAATACTATTGTCGATGAGAACTCTTCTAACTCACGTCAACCAAAGAAACAGTATTTACGGAACTGCCTTGACACCGTACTGACCCGTGAATCTACGTGAATGTTAATTCATTCGGAGCATCACAACGTCAGAATACCAATTATCATGACCGGTTTAAGCTGTATAGTAAAACAGTCTTTTACGATTTATTTACTTTCTTTTACTATATAATATTTCTTATGTATCGAGGAGAGTTCCTGTAATCTACTGTATATATATCTACATGTATAGACGTTCCCCCTCGCCATACGCCAACTTCCTCATACAACTGACAAATGCACTGCTTACTGTCCAGCATTTACGTAACACCGTAGAAAATTAGAAACCACAGGCTCTTGCATCGTACATAATACACGCTACATGCTATAGACGTTCGAAAGTTATCTCTTTTTGTATTAATTTTTCTAATACTCTTTATTCTTCCTACATTATATTTCAAAAACATTATTTGGATTCCAAATAACTGGAATTCGTGGGATTTAAATTACTGCTAAACCGCATCACTTTATTTTAAAGCATAAGTGTCGCGATAAGGCATTTTATTTTACAACGGCTTTCCGTACACATTTTCGAAAGGAAAGAACCTCTCGTGTACCAATTCCATGAAAATATAGAACCTTAAGGAGGCTTCAGCGGGTTAAGCATAACCCTAGCTTAACTATTAGTCAATTATTATAATTGACTAGCAAGTCAAATGACAACCTTTTTGTCGTTTCTAAATACGACGTGCAGAAAATCGAATTTATACCGGATATCGTGAAAAATTAATTATGCTGACCTCGTTCATGGTCACAACAAAGTGATATAGTCTTTTTTTTATATCTATATTTCATTTATTAAAGCACGTATAGACGGTCATTTGACTATTGTGCCAAACTATGCTATCAAATTCTTATCGATCGTTCACTTGGGGTAATTTGTTTGTTATCATCTATATCTTGTTTATATCGACCGCTAAACTGGCAAAATACAAACATAATACCTGGCTGAGATATCTTTACTTGCCATGTGAATTAAATAGCTCAATGTCGAGAGTAAATATTGGTCGTAAATCTGACAACAATGTAATTAGGTGGAACGTTGGCAAAACTAACCCGCGACATCACCAGGTCAAAACATAAGTCAACACAAATACAAACGTGTCATCCCCGAAGTCTGTAGAAGTGCTTTATTCACGGTATAAAGGAAAGTTTATAAAAAAAAAAGAAAGTTAGAATGGCTGAAGAATATTTTGATGGCTGCAAAAAGATCAAGAATTCGCGAACCACCCGAATCAAGGTTGACTCTCAAGGGACGTCGCATAATTAATCTTAAAATTTTGGTAGATGGTCTGTGGTGTACGTTTTGCGATATACCATTGTGTTTAAAATATATTAAAGGGGCGTCTTTTTTCGGTCTTGTCTCAAAGTTAATAGTGCGATGGTACAATTGCCTCGCACACAAAGATTTTCGCACAGAAGATCAGACGGCAAATTGTGTTTTAGTGTGAATAGTGAAGCCGCTGTAGGTAAGTACAACATAATCCTATGGGAACCTCACATCCAATATAGTAAATAGCTTGCTGGCTTGATATTTTGGAATAATTATTGCTACGAAAAATTGTATTCGAAAAAACTATTTGATATGCCAATTGAATTGCGCTAATCATAATTTCCAGGTATGCGTAAAGAAAAATATGTTCTCTCCGTTTTATTCGTTGTAATATTTCCAATGCCGAATAGAAATGGGTTTTAACTGTATGTAAAAAATATAATTTATAATAAATATTTATATTTACATGTTGTCTATTTTTCCATTCCTCGAATTTATTAACAATTTGCCATAAACTTTTAAATTACCAGCGACTGTATATTGGAACATCATAGTGAGATTATGTCGATCAGCAGACGATATTCGAACTCGTACGATTTGCGAGGTTGCCGCATTTACCAATTTAACTTGGAATAAGCTTCATAATAACTCGTCAAAGCTTGGAATAACTTTACTTTTTTATTCTTTCAAAGCGATCAATTGTGAATTTTTTTTTTTTTTTTTTTTCAAAGATTCACAAAAGATTAATTTACATTATAAACCCGCTATCTGCACCTAATATTTCGTTTTAATGTCTATAAGTCACAACAAACACATAGACTGTCGCGCTTTTCCATAAGATCCCGTGCTTTAACAAGCACATTTTCACTTTGAATACCTCGATATCTATACAGTAAAATCGGTCCTGACTGTTCTAGGGATTAAAGACGTACCATTCTTAGGGATATATCAATCGTGTAAAAAAATCTTTCAAAACGTTAATCGCTGGAGCATCCTTAAGCGGACAGCGACCGTATTTATCGTAATCTTATACTGGATAGCAACACCATACAGCAGTGCGAATCAAACGTGTTTACCAAAGTCTCATCAACACGTCATCGAACATTCTTCAGCGCCTGAATTCTCACAATCTGTACCGCTACGCTTACCGTGGAACACGTTATAACAGAATTTTCAAAGTTCCATGATCACCGCAGGAACGTAAATCAACCAGGAACACTCAAGCTCTGTCTGTATACTCCCGAAGCACGAACAATGACCATCGAATACTACAAAAGTATATAGAAATCTACAATGAGATTTAATAAATATTTATGCGAAGAGTATGAAACCATGTAAACCAACCAAGCGTTTTTATATTCTATAAATTCTACGTTTCTCCATAGTTTTCCTCTTTTCTTTTCTTTTCCTAAATGATCGTTAATGGCCTTGATATTTAAGCGACTTAAAAATTGTACGTTACGCTCAATACTTCCGGCAATGAAAATCTATTGTTGCTATAAAAAAACCACGGAACGACGTTCACGTATAATGTTTAATATCACGATATGTCATCACGGTGGTAGCCAATCAGAGCGCGGATTTTAACATTTCGGGCTCCTCATTGATGTTCATCGTCATGATATATTGTGGTATTAAGGGGAAGCGAAACCTCTGTACTTCACGTATGAGTGCAAAAGAGATAGACTAGCATGGCGCTTACGGCGGAGTGAAAGAGAAGCAGCACATCTGTGTAAGTATGGAGGTTTCGCCTGGCCTTAAGTGTTTATAACAGAAACGTCCTTCCTTTTTTTTCTTCTAATGGAGTCAACTGATTTATCACTCGAAGTATCGAGCGCAACGCACCTTTGGCATTAAATAATCAAGCGTGTGTACATATTTTCGTAGGTAACTTAACAGTGTGGTCGATAATGCTGTCTCGTGACTTTGTCCAGTAGAGGATTACGACAAATGAGGTTGTGTCTGTTGAATTAATTCGTTTTTTGCCATTTTATTCGCAATTGGCGCACGAAAGCTTCTTTTCTTCCGGGAATGTCTTGTGCAAATGTCTATTGCCTCAGATACAGCGGCTTTTACTACAACTAGGCGATAGGGTCAGGCAATCGATGCTGAAGAATGTTTACTACCGATAAAAAATTAATATAAAAAAAAAAGTTGCATCAAGTTACTACGTTCGTTTGTGTACTACCTTGACCTCTTGAGTATCGACATATCGATAATGATGCGTATATATTGTATACAATATATATCGATATATGCGTCAGTGACACTCAAGGGGTTTAACGATTACGGACGTGATAGTGCCCATCATTTTATGTCAGATTTGACAGTAAACTAGAATATTTTACAATGACTTTTTGTCGCTCGGAGTTCAGGGCGGTCTCAAAATATCAGTGTGTCGCCTCTTAAAAACATGAATGACTTATGTACGCGAGCTACTGTGTCACTCAAAGTGTTTAGAATGCAGGTGAAATTATTCCTCTGCTCTATGCTCGGAGCACATTCGCCTTTGAATTTGCACCACTGAGCGAAACGGCCTCTCACTTTCTTCTGGTCGGTTTACTTTCAATGGCGCTATCACACGTACTTCCGTTAGTCGTGATCCTTGAACGTAATACCTGTTGATTCTACAATTTTATCGGCAAATCATCAAAAACCCTGGAGGCACTAATTTGTTTAGACAGCGATGACTACGATCTCAAAGACGGAACAAATACAAACGAAATACTGCGCGCAGTTTCGATCGCAACAAATTGGAGCTGAATCTACTTTTACAAGACATTGAATTTTTCTAAAAATTAATGTCAAGCACTGACTTACGTAAACGTTGATCAGTTGAACTCAAGTTTTCTACAGAAACGAACTAACATTTAGTTATATTCAATTTTACGAAGATTACATTTTTAAAGTTCCGATTCTGTAAGAATTTGAATTTTTTAAATTTTTAACAGCTTCTACTTTTAATATACTTTTTAAAACGAAATAAAACTTGAGACTCCTACGTTATAAAGATTGGAAATATGTGATATGAAATAATAGTGCAAATCAGCAGAGACGTTCCAATTTTATAAACAAACAATTTATATTCATGATTAGCGAGGCTCACAATGATAAATAGTCTGTAACTCGTAAATGACTTGAACACATAATCTAAAATCTGTCACACCAGTTACGCAGTATAATTTCTTATTATTGTATAATATTATCGTTAAAATATATTGAAGCAAATAGATTTCAGAGGAAAACAATTTTTTTTAATTTCTTGACTACGATAATTTCGTTAAATTTCGATTTTTACAATTTTATTTAAACCAGGATACAAAGTAAATCATTCTACATTGCATTATTACGATTTTCCACGGGTTATTCCAAAAGTTGGAAAATAATACGAAACCAATGGGCAAGGTTTTACTTTACATCCTTTTTTATAATGATAATAATAATCATCAATAGCATCGATGATGCCGCAGTAAAATTCCATGGTGTTACACGTGTCTTATTCCGTGTCTATGTGTGTGTGTGTTAAATAATCGCAGAGATGGACTCTAGACTTCGTTGGAAGCTACGAGATATCGGAGAGTGTGGATCTAGAGCCAGAAAAACGATATTGAATACTGGAAAAAAACTAATGTATTTTAGAAATTATCGAGAAGGATGATAGAGTGCACGGATGCGACACTCGTGACGTAAATGAGTATTTACAGAAGATACTTTAATGACCTTCGCTGTTTAGAGATTCTTTTTTTCTCTACATTGATCGAGTTAATCTAGATCTAACTCTATGTTACTCGTTACAATATATGTGTATTAATGATATAGATGTACATAGAGCATCTCTATATTTTTTTGTGCACACTTTTTACTACGTTAATGCGTGCGAATATTCAATCAACTGTTCCATTTCCCATTTGCACTTATCACTTCGTTACACTTCCTGTCGGACAATCAACCGAATGTTGCGACGATTCCAACGCCCCGACGCAACGGATTGAATCACTTTGGTAAATCTCATTGCGAAATAGCGTCATTCACAAACAGCCTAATCTTACTACTTTGAAAATATTCAAATAAACAGAAGGATAAAAATAAAATAAAAGTAAATATTTAAGAAGTATTTCGAGACATTTTCAAATAGGCATTCATCGTTTTTTGTAGTTATTTATTTACTACAAATTATATCAATTTTGTATAAAAGAAAACTGCGACGACTTTGAAATTTAGAATAATTATTGTTACTTTTTAATTAAATATCGTAAAACGTTAACGCGTGAAGCAATAGAAACTATCGATTTAATTAAATCCCATTAACTTATTCACGAGATAAATTAACAGAGAATTTCGACGTAACGAGCAGTGAGAAAAATGTATATTGGCTTGGATACGCAGATGATATTTCCCTGAGGTAACATCCATGTTTTTATAGTTACCGCAATAATAAATAATGGCACAAGTAATTATTTTTATAGCAGAATTGATTATATACTGGATTCTACAACATAATTTTTTTTTTCAACGACAGATGCCAATTTCTACCGTCGCTGTAATTTTTGTTCTCTAAAGCTGTTCTTCGGACAACAAAAAATATTATTGCAATCTAGAATAAAAGTGAATCGTGTCTCTGGCAAATTACTCTACCGACGAGGAACCTGCACCACGTATCATTTTTCAACTTTTATTTCTGTAGAATTATGTTACAGTCGCGACTAGTTGATGCATTATTACTTTCTCGGGTTCTCTTGATTCGTTCAACGTTGCCAAAGCGGATGAGCAAAGTCCTTGCTTCTAAATTACCATCGGTTATGTGATCGTTACACAGAGAATAATTTTGCCAACTATTTATCTCGTTGAATTTGACCTATTTCGTTCAGTACATATTGCAGAAAACATCTACAAAGGAGGTAACGCAGTCGGTGACCTCATGCAAATCTTAAACCTAACAACCATGTACACGAGAGTTTCTCTCAGCTTCCTTTGAATAAACGTGCAAATACCATTAAGAACGAGTGAGCTCTTACCTATGTAATAATTAATACCCACCAACTATAGTTTTCACATCTATTTACATATTTTTCATAACCCTGAGTTAGAATTATTTTTATCGTCTTGTGATCAGTTTAATCCAACAATTTAATGAATTTCAACTAACTGGAATTATTAAAATATTGACTTTCATACAATCATTATTGTTAAGTTTTATTAACTCCCAACTAACCAGCCCTGGTTTTTTGATACCAGCGTGGTGTTTAAAAATAATTCTGTCTGACAGCTCCTTAAATCCGGAAGCTCGCAGTCAGGTCTTACTAGAATCGGGTGACCTAGTAAACGGAGGAAACTCAGGATGATGACCATATTCCGCAACTGGCCCATCAATGCGTCGGTATATTACCGATAGGAGAGGATCAGTTTTAGATTTGTTACAAGCAATAGTTTCATCCCTCCGAGAATGCCGATTATGAAGATCACCGGTTTGACTGTGAATTTCAGTTTAACTGGAACGATTATCAGTTTAATTGTCAATACCAGTTTAATTGAAACGAGAATTCGATCTCGATTGCATAAATCATCTGACACCCCTAATCGGAGACGACAATGTCATGCTGACAGTGGGGAATGAATGATTCTAGTGAATTAAGGACGATTGATATTTCCACCACGGACGCAATATCCCCGGGAACGTGGGGATGCAATGATGTCTCGGCTACCTTGTAAGTATGTCGAACAATAAACTTAGGGCCGTGTTGTGACGATGGATATAGCTAGAGACCGCATAGGTGAAACATGCAGACAGAATATGCATTGATGGATGACCGTGTCGATTGCGCCACCCTGACAAAGCAAGAATGGATGTCTGGTATCAGGTCGACTGACTACAAGAATGAAAACGTCAGCTGTGCCGACATACCCTTATCATCGTTGTGGCGGAAAAACACCGTTCTTGGGCTAACGGATATGCCGCTTGAGCACGGTCTTATGCTCGGCGTCTCTGTTGTCTTTTCTTTTACTCTGTCGAGGAACACCTCTAGACTCCTGGGAGGTATATGCGGGAAACGGCAGATCTGGGGTATAAATTCTTGTGGAAGTTCATCATTTTGCGTGAGCCGATGTTGAGTTCGCGCACCTTTTCTCATCTCCGACTGATAAGTCGGATTACTCCGAAGGAGTAGAGAAGCATCGGGCTAGCGAGCAGGTTAATGGCAGGGATTTTGTTCTGCCCAGACAATTCCGAACTCTTAATTTGCCTCAGCCGCTGTCTAAACTTGCCACGTGAAGTCTGTTTAATAGTCGGTGCAATTTGTAAGAGATTCTGTTGATACACACCGAAATATTAATTAGACTCTTTAGGATC
The DNA here is from genome assembly GCA_963942595.1 of Cylloceria caligata. NCBI lineage: Eukaryota > Metazoa > Arthropoda > Insecta > Hymenoptera > Ichneumonidae > Cylloceria > Cylloceria caligata. Next base: position 42,711,563 of record OZ012708.1, read on the forward strand.
AAGGTATTTCGTAAAGCACTTGGTAACAAGTGGCGCCGTTTCTGCAAATTATCCAGACTTTCCTTTGATCAAACGGATCACTGCGCATTTGTGTAATCCGTACGTCACCCTAGTATCTCGCAAATAGGTCTGAAGTACAGCAAGAGCGAGGTTCAGATCACTGTTACCGAAGGCCATCTTCATAGAATAGATGAACGAGTTTACGGATGACCTCCGACTACTGAGGTCTCCAATGTTTGTAGTTTATTATTATTGTTACTATCATTATTAACATTATTATTATTATATTAATGAGGAAACGAGAAAAATCATTCTACTCAAACTATTGTAAATTTCTTGGTTTAGTTAGCTTCTTTTCAATACTATTAATATTATTAGTTTTAAAGTTTGCCTCAACTTTACCTTACTTTAGTACTAAAACGTTATAATTATTGATACTTCGTATTGAACTTACAACTAACGCAAGAGATTGTTACTAATGATAGGGTTTCGGGGCCTGTTATCATCTTTGTCCCGGGCAACTGATAACTTTATCTTATCTTGACTATTGTTCAGAGTTTCACATGCTTGCTTTCAAAAGCGTTCCGTAATCTCGAAATTTCTCCTTATGAACGCATAATCGTGACTACGAGACCCACGTGCTGTACTTTATAGTTCGAGCGATATCACTATGACGTCAGTATATTACAAAACGTCCTACAGATGTCATATTACTTATCCCACGTGCGATCTTGTTTCTTGTTTACGTTTATTCATAATACGTACTTGTAACCTGTGAGAATATTGAGTAGCGTTGACTTTCCGGCTCCGGATGGCCCCATGATGGCTGTGAGCTCGCTAGAACGCAACCTTCCGCTCACCGACTTGAGAATCATTTTTTCCGCTGAAAAGAAAAAATCATTAATAAAATAATTAAATACAAACGGACTTGTTAGTAGCAATTTGTAATGTAACGAAAATTAGCAACTTTGTTAGCAACGAATTCCTCTGCGTGGAACTCCCGAACAATTTTGTTTCACACCCGTCACTGTCATATTCAATCCAATGTAAACCTCATTCTTGCTTCAATAATACTAATTTGAGATTCCTGAGATTACTATCAGCTATAACATTTTTGTGCTAAACTTGAGTAAATGTATTCGTAAAGGTTCCTGTAATTTTTCAACTACTTTCGACAACAGGTAACCTTGATGGATCGATGATTAACATACCGATGTAAAATATTTCATCACACTATTAGTCCGCTCGTTCTTGGCTTCAAACTTCGCACAGGAATCCTCAAATCATCATATTTATCATTATTTAAATATCATAGGATCTTCAAATATATCGTTTATATCATATTTTTAGAAAGTCTGTTAAAACTTGAAACTAAGTAACTTAGCAGGACTAGGAAATGTAAAGCTCTGACGTCTTCGATTCTTTTAAACCGAAAGACTTGGAAGTCCACAGAGAGCCTGATTTAATTCTCAATCAACACTGGGGCACTCTGAGATGGCCCTTAAATTATTTCTAAAATAAACAGAAGGATAAAAATAAAATAAAAGTAAATATTTAAGAAGTATTTTGAGACATTTTCAAATAGGCATTCATCGTTTATTGTAGTTATTTATTTACTACAAATTATATTAATTTTGTATAAAAGAAAACTGCGACGACTTTGAAATTTATAATAATTATTGTTACTTTTTAATTAAATATCGTAAAATGTTAACGCGTGAAGCAATAGAAACTATCGATTTAATTAAATCCCATTAACTTATTCGCGAGATAAATTAACAGAGAATTTCGACGTAACGAGCAGTGAGAAAAATGTAATATCGGCTTGGATACGCAGATGATATTTCCCTGAGGTATCATCCATGTTTTTATAGTTACCGCAATAATAAATAATGGCACAAGTAATTATTATATTTTATAATTATAAGTATAATTCTCAATCAACACTGGGGCACTCTGAGATGGCCCTTAAATTATTTCTACTAAGTTGGAGAGTACTTTGAGCTTGGAGGTTGGTGTGCGGCTGAAACGCTATAAGATTTTCAATTGGGTTATAAGTGAAAATAATTTTAGAAGCATCTCAAAGTCTCTCGCTGATGATTAAAAAATCAATAAAACTTGGTGAACTTCCGTCTTTAAAAAAATGGAACATTTTATTGCCTGATATCTTTGAAACTAGCTCGAAATGTTCCGGAATGTGTTCTGGACTTACTAAAAATATGAGATAAAGGTCAATAAATTTGGGGACTAGCGTGGAAGGAGTTGAGCTAAAAACTATCCAGCTAATGGTTTCATCAAAAATGATATAGCGTGTTATCCGTATAACAACCTACCAACCAAAAAAATGAGATAAGCGTCGATATATATTCGAAGATTCGTGTGGAATATTTTAAGCCAGGAACAGGGGCGGGCTAACAGTCTAATGAAATATTCTACAGCGATTTGTTTATTATCGATCCCTCAAAGGTTCATCTTTCTATTGGAAATAGTTGAAAATTTTCAAGAGGCTTCACCAATGGATTCACTTACATTTTCCATTGAAATCTCATGGCTGAGAGTAATCTTAAGACGCTCAAAGTTATATTATTGGAGTAACCGATAACTCCAACCGTCGATTAACTTCAAATTAAATATAACAGTGACGCAGGTGAAACGAGCTCGTTTGACAGTTCGTCGCATGTTAATACTGCGCAAGAGAATTCATTACTTACAACAGTCCGAACGTTGGCGACATTATTTGTAAGTGAAGTGACCATATCGAAGGTCCCCTGTGTCATTGACCTAATCAGTCAAATAATTTCGACGAAAAATTTCTATCAATCGGGTCTAACACGGTAGGAACGAGGCGGTGATAGATAAGAAGATATTTTTCATCGTTCAATCAGCTGGTCAATGACTATCACAGCAAACAATGTTGCAGGTCTCCAACAAAGTAAAATTCGCACAATCTTCGAGAGTGGTTGATGCGCGATATTCAAGCGAGTAAAGTCCAAGGAATATAATGAACTTCCCTCCAGTCTTCCAATCGGTCATCAATGTGATTCATATATTAAATATAGTATTAAAGTACAAAGTGCAAAGTGCGCTCGGGCGAGCTATCTTCGCGGGAAACTCAAAAAATCCATAACTTTGGAGTTCAGAGACCTCGTTATTTTTTTCATACACTGTCTCCTATATTATTTTATTGACGCTTAGACGTTTAGGAAGAGCCTTGCATGCGTTAACTAGAGCAGGAAGTTGGCTGAAACGGTGCGATAGAATACAATGGGAAGGCCGAGCGATACGGAGCAGTATCTTGCATGCAATGTAAAACCGTATGATACAAAAACATTTCATGTTTTTTCTGTAACCGGAATAGACTCGTCGATAATCGTTAGGTACTACAATATTTAGCTATTTTGTTTACATGCTTATATACAGTTCAAGAAGACAAATAGGATTGGTCATTGGCATTATTTACTATTACTATTGTTAGGCATTATTATTTATTGATATAATTCGTATCTTGGCAATTTTTAAAGGAAGAGATTTGTTCGAAAACTCATAAATCGATCGAAATTTCCTCCTGCAACCGCTCGAAAACTTCATTTTAGTTGTGCTTACTTCATAGGCACAACACTCATGTACTAGTTTGCCTTCTTACGTAAGTAATTAAAAAGACTAGAACCCATTAATTTATATAACTGGTCAGTTATTGACTTCCGCCAGTCATAATTTTCGCAGATTATAGAATGTCAGATATTCTATTTTTATTTATGTTCGTATCAATTTATTATATTGTTATTTCTTCTGTTTCGTGATACCGAAAGTTTTGTTTTCGTGAACATTTTTTAACGAGATTTTTATGTTAAGAATGTTCCGAGAACCATATTCGGTAATAAAAATTAAAATCTCTACAACTTGGAACAAATGAATATTTAACATTCATTTTAATTCAATGTTTAATGATTGCTAAATGATTTTTGTGAGCTATGATTTGGTTTCGGCGACAAAATGGTAATTCTTCTGACAAATGTTGTACATTGTCAAGTTATCTTGATCCAACTAACCGCATTTTTAAAAACTCCGTAGATTCCTCTACTTGGTCGAGCTACTGTTTAATGTATTACGCGCGTCGTGACATTGAATTAAAAAATCTCTATGACATTTGACATGAGCTATCTCGTGTCCGAGTTGTCACGATTGTCATCGAGCCTTCTCTCGCATACAATAATATAAAGACGTACGACATTCACCTGACACACAAAATCGCGACCGGTGTACATAATACAACAATGACATTAATCACGAGTCGTTCTCGTAATTTATAAGAAAAAAGTGAGTCAACAAAAAGATCGAGTGTCCGATGTATTCTATGTTTGTTGAATTTACTTTGCACATTCGCACGTATCAAGAAAATTGATTTCGTTGCTAGTTACGTTCGATTCGTGGTAGCGACTACTATCTGATACGCCTTTCGTTACTTAAATGTTCATTCATCAGACTGGGACACCAATAATTACCAACAAGCCACAACGAGTTTGGTTCAATAAAATGTGAATTAATGATTTCGCATGGCAGTCACAGGGAAAAGGTTTCATGATCTACGTAAGAATTATGTCTTGATACATCCTTGAGTTACGCAATAATTGCAACGCGCAATTACGACAGGTGTACTACTATAATGAACGTGCACGTTGAATGTGAGAATACGATAGAACGATAGAACGATAGAAATAAAAACAATAATCAATCAGATTTTTGTTTGATATTCCAATGGTTTCGGCAGTATTTCGTTGGTATTTAAATCAAGCTGTCGTACGTATCGTCATTGTTCTGTCGTCTCACGATAGGAAGTTCGCACTAACTTTTCGACAAAACATTTTTGGCTTCATCACGAGTAGACTGTATTGAATGAAGGAATATTTCCATCGCTTGATGTAATGTCAGACACGTGAAGAAAATCACGCGTTATGCGGTAATTTACATAACGGGAAATTGGAATCTTACGTTCGACCTGACATAGCATTAAGAAGAGATTCGTATTATTCGCAAGGTTACATATTCTTACTCGGGACTTCCTGGAGAAAGGGAGAAATAGTACATTATGCTACAAAGGAGGAACGTGCCCGATTTCGACCGAGTGTGAAGTTTGCTGCTTGGACGTAGCGAGTTGAAATTACCACATTGTGATGCGTGTTACAACGCTGTCATTGTTACAATCAATGTAAAAATAATAAGTGGGGCCCAATGGCAAAGCCTTGGTGGAGTCCAGGGGCGAAGCCTCGGTGGGGGGCGAAGATCCTCCACTGCACGAAAAAAAATGTTTAATTGACTAAATAATAAGCCGTGATCGGTATGCTTAAATGTTGAAAATTTGAAATTTAAAAGGCATGGAACGGTTCTGATCGAATTCAATCCGTATGTCAATGAACAAAATGCTATATTCCATGTGCAATTCTAAAATTTTCGTAGGATATTCCATACGAAAGTGTATTATTATTAGCACGATGGCTTCGAGTGTTTCTCGATCTCCGTCTGATGGCGCCAACCGAGCACCTTATGTTTTTCATTCGGGCAGTCTCTCAGTTTTTACCCTACGGTAAAAAAAGTAGCTTTTTTTGCCCTAGGGTAGAAAAGTAGCAACTGTCGGTTGAATGCGCATGCGTGGTAGTCATAGCTCGAAAAGTGCTACTTTCGGCTCGCGTAACACTCGTGTTATGTGATCATTTCAGCGCAGTCGGAAACAAATCATATTTTTTCATTTGCACAATTATGTCGATGTTTAAAAGAGTTTTAATATTTAACTCGAGAAAGTGGCTAAAAAATCTGAAAACAGATTTCGTAAAACTAGGTTTTAGTTAGCTCACTCAAACGGACATAATTACAAGTCAGTAATGCTACCGATTCTCTACTTTGGCTATCGATCGCGATTAATAAATGTGGGTTTAGACAAACGTCATTGGTTCAAACCGTATCTACATTAAAAGTGAAAAAGGATTTGATCGAAAAGTTCTCGGTTTGACGGAGATAAAATCTTGGGGGAATTGTCGAAAGTGGTTGTAGAGTTATGACATTAATAAAACAATTTGTGCATAGTGAAAATATTTTGTCAACTGCATCGTTGAGATTGTTTATCAGGAATAAGCATACATTTGTATTATATTTCTATTTCTGCTTCAAAATTGTTTATGCGTATGAGATTAAAGTTAAATGAACGATAGCTGACGTACAGTAAGCAAAATTATTATTTTGACGGCTTAGTAAACCTTAAAAAAATTACCAACAAACGCCCTCAACATGTATAAATATTTATATATAGTTTAGGTTTGAAAAGTATATTGTTAGCCTAATGATTAATATATTTATCGACTACCGAATGCCATAAAGAAGTTTTTGTTCAACTCATACGCCGATCTAGATGTAAGCGATCGATATTTCTACGATAAATCCACAAATTAACTTTTAATTATGCCGCAATGTTGTCCACAGCAACCTTAAGAGAAGTTTTTAAGAAAACTACTATCGACTAGTTATCGATAGAAAAAACTCTATCGACAACTTTTTTCTTGTCGATTGAAGCTTTCGATTCAGAAATCAATGCTCCGAGTTATTGAGAATTGATTGAAAAGATTTTACGAGCACCAGCAAGAAAACAAAATTCATGATCGGCATTGATAATTGGTTTTCAATAATTTTCAATCTTTTAACCTCTGATGAGAAAGATTGACGTTTCGTACTTTTTTATCACTTCTTACTAAGCTTAAAGATAAGTAGTTGCGTTAATAAAAGTCAATTATTAACGTATATTTATGAGATATTACATCGCCTGCTAATAAACAGAAGGGCGTGTACACCGTTTTACATCTTAAATTATGTGTGACGCGCTCTCCGGTTTATTAGCAGTCGACATATGATTATAATTTTTAAAAAAATATTGTTTCTTCGTTGACGTACATAGCCCACGACTACGTCAAAAAAATGTCTACTTCGAACTTCGTATCAGTCAAAACAGCCGATGGTTCGCCTGCTTGGAACTGTATCACGTAACAATAAAACGCGTGTATCTATGCAAGAAAAAAAGATAGACTGTGCGTTCGAGTCTGTTCACCGACGTTCATAGCGCACTATATCATTTTTTCCTTGTCGAGACACGAGGAGGAAATACATGGTCTTTACTCGGTATCACGCATGTTGTATGCGGACAGTCTCGTGGATGAACGTGCAGCATGTTTCGCAATCGCGATATACTGTAGCAATCTATATTGTAACCACGAAGTTTCAATGATTTCCGTCATCACTGTGTCATAAAATTCGTGGAATAACATTATATTTCTTTCCCCCTGAACGATCTTTACATTATATTCGCGCGGTCCATAGCTATATTCGTAGCTGAATCTAGAAAAAAGTTGGAGGTTTTATATTTAACATAAGAGCTTGTTCAGTACGAAAATTTTTTAATTAGTTCAACTGCTCAAAAACAAGAGCCAGATAGTGATATATTGCATGCAGAGCTGGAATTTTATTGTAGAATGGTATCTCCGAGGTTTCTAACATTCGGAATAATCCGGTGTTTGATAAGAATAGTTTTGCTAGTCACGAGCTCACATTTTACTAGTCGCACGACTACTTCACGTTACAATTTACGGCATCATAACATTATGATAAAATTTTATAGTATACATCCCACGAGATCGTTTTCGAGCGGATTGAATTAGTATTCTCGACGGGTTTAGACGGACAAGTGTCTGTCGAGGAGAATACGAGTTTCCTTGATACTCATTCCGCGTGACAGGCATCAACTGACGCCAAGTTACGTTACGGATTGCGCCAAGAAAGTGAGAAAGTCAGTGGATATTGAATGGAAAGTCACGTTATTGCTGTTCAGTATTTTTGGAATAGAATACTTCGTAAGTAGAACTATAAAAAACAAACAAACAATTAAGAAGGTCAGGGGAAACGTGTTGAACGATTGATTGATTTGAAGGCTTTAATTTGTTCGGTACTGTTTCCCCATTGCTTTCATAACAAAGTCGTGACAATTTGTAGGATGATAAGCCTGCTTTGCTCTTTATAACAACAGCTTATCGCAGTAAAACACAAATATTCTGTTATGGCAGTCAGGAATTAAAAAGATTGTATTCGAATGCATATTTTATGCAGCACTCGATTAAAGTAAAAGGTTTTAACGGTTGACTACGTTACTTCAATCTCTCCTTTCTATGGATGTAGTCACTGACTTAATAATCTGATAATCGCGCTAGTTCTGGCAATTATTAACTAATTCGGAGGCAAAATTGCGTCTAAACTTAATATAATGGATCGAGACACCAGTGCCTCAATGCCGTTTAAAGGGTTAAATGACAACTATTAATTGTTAGTCAACGCGTCAATTTTTATAATTACATCTTATTATTTTGATATTGAAACTAATTAAATGTAGTTACGGTAACTATAAAAATAGTCGCATGGACCAAAAGTCAATGGTTGTCGCTTCTAAAAGTTGCCAGTATCATTTTTTTCTCTCAGTGCACGCATCACTCTGTCCCGACATTTTTTCTAAACCACTCTTCTGAATGTTGCACATCATTTTGTGTATCTTGACATGGATATTAAAAAAAAAAAATAACAAATTATATAAAAACAAAGTTTCCTTTATGAGAAAGCGGAATAAAAATAATATTACTTGATCTTTATAAATTTTTGAGAAAAAGAACAAATATTTATTTTGGTGGTTGAATCAACATTGAATACCTGATATCTCAATATGAATTAAGTTAATGTTTAGATTATCTCTGTTTTACTCCCTAGATTTCGTTTACTATAAAGCAGCGTTTGCTTTCCCGAAGACGCGGTACATGTGAATTATCAATGAAAAATGCGGAACAATAAAAAATCCGCGGAGTTTGAGACAAATTGTTGATCCGATGATGAGTCGGGTATGGTAAATTAAAATCTTGACACGAAGCAATGAATATTTGTGTTTACTGGTTCCGAATTTTTTTCAGTTTTTTGAAATGCAATAAAATTAATTCCGTCTGTCTGATGACATAATTACCGGTTTTTTTTTTTTCAGCTAAATAAATAAATATATTCAATGGATAACTGTGCATTTTTGTTTCCTTTTTGTTTATAAATAGCCACCGTCTTCAAGTAACAAGGTATTAATAAATATAAACAAAACTGCAAGGTAGAATTTTGCACATTGCTTCCTCATTATACTGACAATAAGTGGAAATCCTGTTTCGACATTTATGAAAGTTGGTTCAGAGTTAGTATTTATACTAACAAGAAGTTAGTATCGAGTCGATGATATTTAAGCCAGCATTGAGGAAGCACTGGCATATGAATCGTATTAATATTAACTCCGGGTCAACACTGTCCACCAGCACCAGTGCCTAAACAGAACTACTAGTCGGTATAGAGTGCAGATACCGATCGATATCAAGTCGTAGCGGAGTCAACAGTTGGATTGGTATTCACATTCGAAAATTGTTCCAGCGATAATTTTGATTTGGGTGAGTATGGGTCTCATAGAGTTACCAATATTGGCAAGTCAGCAACAATATTCTATGAAAAACAGTACGGAAAATCCCAATTCGGTTTCGCGTGCATGTCAAAGTACTCCCCACTCAAGCGTTTTTTTTTTTTCATTAATGCGTCGAGCACGGATGTCATCCGAAAGGCGCCTTTTTCACTTTCGAAAGCAAGCACGGAGAAGGTAAAGCAGTCGCCAAAACTGCAATTAGTGGATTTAATGTGTTGCCTTGAGAGAGCAGCTACGTTAATTACCGGTTCTTATGGAAGAATTATTCGGAATCTTACTATTTTGTTACAAGTCGTCCGGACATCGAAATTGCCGTGTTCATAACAATCGGACGAAAAGTTCACGTCGGATGAAACTCGGATGAAGGTAGATGAGCATGGTGCGCAGTGTGTATGGGGGTTATGGGTTATGTACGATACATACTTGCGTTACTGAACGATTGACGAATTTCAAATTTTTGTGGTACTCTCGCTTTATTTTCTTCCAAAATACTTTCGTTTTTGTTTCAATTCTTTAATCTCGTTCGAAAGTTGAAAAATAAAATGAGTCGTTAATGTGTATTTGCTATAGGAGATACATGCTTATCGTGCCAACTGAAATTGTAATTATCTCGACTTGGAAACGATATATCTTGTTTAAATTTCACAAACGTTCAGATAATACATTTAATTGTATGTACGCTAAGTATTAACAAATTTCTAAATAAATTATTCTATGGAGGTATAATCTTAAACGTAGTATTATGCAGATTTGCGCATTAATAATGAGACTTTCTGTTATCTCATTCGTGAGATAATTGTGAATGAGAGTCAATCGCGGATCTTAAATTAATCCATTTCTGGTTAACATTCCATTTTTCATTTCTATTTCTGCTCATTTGTGACTCTCCCATTAATTTTTCTACCACAAATATCTCTGATATGGTTTATTTTTAGAAAACATCTCTATCATAACTTTTTCATAATTAAAACTTCCTAAGAACTTCTGTGACATAATACAACGAAATCATATTACATGTCTACCAGCATGAAACCCAGCGTTCCAAGCGTTCCAAGCTGTTTCCAGTGGTCTAAGACGGATGGTAAGTGTTCTCGGGTAAAACAGGTTGTTGTTCTTTCTTGCTTCCCGCAATGCTCCAATAGTTATTACTCTCTTTCTCTCTTACTCTCGTGATCCCTGTTTTACCCGGAAACAGTTATCATCGGTCTTAGAAAGCTGCAGAGATTTGTTCCGTGACAGAGATGTAAACTGGTAGACTTATAATTTGGAGACTTTTAATTATGGTAGAGATGTTCCCACGAAGAATTGAATTACGATCGAATTATTTCGTGGCAGAGATATTCTTTTATTCACTTCTGGCAATATTAGCATTATATCATAAAACATGATTATTGTAATTAAATCGTGACAGATATGTTTTTTTGGTAGAAAAATTAATGAGAGAGTTAAATATGTGACGTATTTAATTGCCAAAAGAACTTTCAATTGTATTTTTAATGGCTACAGTTAAGCATAACAGGTTCCTGATTTTGATAACTTTGAATGGGAATGTTGATGATTTTAAGAGGTATAATACAACTCTATACGACCTAAGGCGCGGTTCTGTGTATATAACGAAACACTGGGTATAAAATTGAATCGTTCGTATACAAAAATATCATTTTAAATGTTCTAACCTTGACAATATAGTAGATATCCTTGAAGCCTATTTTATTTTTTGCATATATAACTAATTTAGTAATATAATTCAACGTGACGAGTGGCACGGATCATATAATACCGCGGCGGTTCGTATTTCATAGTAGACAGAAAACCTCGTCGTAGTATAGCGAATCCATAGATAATCTTATGGTGATTTAAACCATTTAATATGTATATACCTCCGTCGACTCAATGACTAATATGTATGTAGAGCTTCCCCGTGTCGCAATGTATATGGAAGTGACTGATTTCAACTAAACAAAACGGTGGAATTCTTCAACTGCCGAAATTTTTCCTGTTTGGTAAATCGTTTGGACTTTACTCTTCATATTTTTGAAGATGTTATTCCATAAATCATCTCTCGTCACACCACTGAGAGGCCTCGCAGTTGTTATATTGGATTAAATTGACCGAATGATTTTAAAATAGCTGTCATTTATAAACTATCCGTCCAATTCGAATGAAAAATACCTTAAATATTGTAGGATATGTTTTCTTATTATAACATAATAAATATAAAGACAACTTGTTCCATAATATTGAATTTTGTCAAAAAAAAAAACTAACGCGAAAAGAAAATCTTAAATTTGGTATTTTTCAAGTTTTTTTTAACTAACAATTCCGAATTATTCTCCTAGAATGCGGTACATTGAGAAAGAAAAGTCTTCTAGTGCGCATTCTAAAAAAAGACTATAGGTCAGTTAAACAGGCAGATTGAAGCAGCTGAGCAGTTATCGTTACACTTTCCTAACCGAGAATGACCATGAGACATTCTTTATTAGTCGAATGAACGGACGATAAAAAAAAACGCAAGAGTGTAATGGCCCTGAGCGATAGACGCTTTTCTCTCGGATTAATTCGCTTCGCAATTTTGCGACTCCACCGGGTATATCTCAACTTTGTATCTCTTGCGCACTAGCTGTCTTTTCATAAAAACATCAATCAATCACATTTTTTTTTCGATTCATCTCTTTCCATCCATGATTCGTGATATTATCGTAATATGTCATTCTGGTAACCTATTTTTAAGCAATCATTCATTCTTAATTATTGTGACGGATATAAAACTTCGTTAAGAAGTGAATCTAATGAATATTCTTCGGCAGGAAACAATGCTTTAACGAAAAAAAAACTTAATGGATGATTAATAATACTACTAAAGCAGCTGATAGTTACCGTTGAGTGTCATTTGTAATTTGAGGCACCCAACAAGTTTTTTTTCCTTCTAATAAAGGTAATCATCTCATTCGATACATTTTCTAGTGTCGTCCTTCGCTGGACACACTGTAGCAATTTGTGAGATAATTGCAATGCGCGTCTTGTCGCGGTAATCAAAGTAATTGCTGCATTCGATGTACAACTATGACTAAAAAACAGACTCTTGAGATTGATCGTGATTTGCAATATAAAAGGGTGCACCGGTGCAATACCATTTCAACCGACACCGTTTTGCATTGAATATTCTTTATTTGCATTATTGCCCTGAGATTTGTGTAAAAATTATGATTATTTAATGACTCGAAGGCAGCTTGGGCAATGTTCGTCTGCCGTCGATGCTGTGAATCTTCGTAGCTGACGTCATCCACTTTCTACAAGATGCCGAAGTGTTGTTGGTAATGCCACTGCATTCTTAGTCGGATGTGCCGTGTTCACCGCGTACAGGATATGCAATGGAGTCAGTTTGTTTTCCTAAATTTGATCGACCAGTTTATTGTAAAACCTCATTCGATGGGCAGATATATCAGTATCTCAATAATTAATTATTAGTTCCTCTTTAACTCTATTCCGGTTAATCGATTTCCTCAATCTGCCGCACAGCGACTCGCCGTTCCTTCGGTTCTGTCACAAAGACCATTTCGGTATACTTTCGGGCATTGTGATTGTCGAAGGAATTCTTTAACGTTTTTTTTTTAATATCTCCCAATATAAAAGAATTTGCGAAAATGCCAGTAATTAATTATTGGCTGCTTCTTACAATTGTCTAAGAAGGACACGTTTATCACAAGAGTGCACAATTCTTTTTTACGCTTATTTACAAACCTTCGACTGATAGTGAATTAGTGAAACTGACGAGTCGGTATATTATAGGTTGTAGGACTCAATTATGGTTCCGACTCTATCGATAAACTCATATGTATGCACTGCAGCGTATGGTTTGGTAATCTTTTATTTACGGCTATCGGTTAGAATCAATTTGCATTTTTCCAAGAGCCTACTTAACTCTTTAGAAACTTGTCATATGAATGACATCGTATCAGGCGGATAACGCACTGAGAATCGTCAAAAAATTCCGAAATAATTTGTAGAGCAACGTTAAACTGTATTTTGTTTTATTGCATGATATAAAATGTATTACAAACGCATTATTTTTAAAAACAAATCCCGCTGTTCGTTCCCAACAAAAAGTTGCTCGTTGCTTAAGGGTTGACTACGAGCCATTTATAGTCGTACGATTTCCCGTAGCTTATTCTCGTAGTGCGCGTACATTCTCTCTATCTCTTTCTCTTGCAGAATCACACATTGACGCGATAATTGTAATCGCGAAAAACCCGAAGCAAAACAGTCGTAGGGACACTGATGATGTAAAACAGATCTCGCTATAATTATTGGACTATTTGTTATGGATGCAATCTCTGGAACAGCTCGAGATTTAAAAAAAAAATCAAGAAACAGTCATAATCGGGTAAAATATGACGGCAAGGGGATCATGAATAACAGAGAATATATAAATAGAAAGAATAATGATAGTTTCACAATTGAATTGCAATTGGAACCATTTTTTTGTTTGTGTACTTCAAATCTAAGTTATATTTACGTATAAGTCCCCATGAAAAGTAAATATATTCGAAAATATATACGAAAAACATATTTTTTTTTATATTCAATATATTTTTAACGAAAAATTGTATATCTTGGATATAAATTATTTTATTTTTGCCGAATATCTACTGAAATATAACTCGTTGATATATTTAAAAATATATTTAAAGTTATAGATAAACGCACATCAACACGTACATTTTTAACGCCAGTTTAATATAGAAAATAACATTTTTAAAATGTTTTATCTAACCTAAATCAAATGTCTCGATTTTTGAGGAATATACGCGTAAATATAATTCGTCTGTACAATTAAAATGTATGAAAATAATAAAAACCAAGCTGTGACAAAAAAAATAATAAATGAGACAGCAATGTGCAAGATTCTACTTTCCATCATGGTTTAAAAAAAAAAATGGTATAAACTAAGGTATAACGTAAATTGAATTGGAAATTTATCGAGAAATTATAAACTGTTTTAACATATTTTTCACGACAATTGTAAAGCAATTGCTTAAGTCATTTACGAGTTAAAATTTTTTTTTCAAATCTCTTGGTAATCGTTAATATAAAATAGCAATGTTCTATAAAATTCTATACCTCTTATCAATGTTAAAATTAAATACCAAATAAAGCTCAATGTTTCGTTGAGTGTTTCGAAAGCAGAAAGCTTGGAAAATTGAAATTGCAATAAAATTCAAACCCTTCTACCGATCTTCGCCAAATGAAACATTTAGCACCACCGAATATTAGTCAGTTTATGTAGAAAGTTTGAATTCGTCCGTGTTTCATAATCCGTTAACCGGTCTTGTTGCCAAATTGCGGTCAATCCCGTTCGCGCTCCCGTTTCTCGACAACGTCGTAGCTTCTTTACTTTAGCTCGTGACAGAAAAGAAAGAGAATGAAAACCGTGATATGCAGGCCTCTGAGTTCAATAAGTCAATGACAATAGTGCACACGCGGTCACGCAGATAGCAATGAAGTTATCGTTCCACAACTCACAACATAAATATACATAAGTATGTTTTTATATCAAATTAATAAGATAATTAATTCATTTGTCTTAATTTCTCAGAAATTAAAAAGTTAGAATTCATATATTTTGACTATTGGGCTGCGTGGTTGCAGCTCCTGAAAAGATGCACCTTGAAATGCAATCTACTTGCTGCATCGACACTGTCGCGCGAAGACTGTCGTAGCCGTCGAACCTCGACCGGGACAACCATGGACTTTCACTCGGTATGGTCAATGTCATCTCGGGAACCAGTTTTCATTCTGACTTTATGAGAGAATCGCAGGCAGCAATCCTAACTGTACAAGAGACGGCATGCACCAGATACTGTGAGAAAATACAATTTTTATTACAATGGCTGAAACCATCTTGTAATCATCGAGTCGGCAAATTTCGATTTTTAAACGAAAGTTGACTTATTCCGTACGGATGCAACCGTTGTATTAGATTATTCTGGTGTTGTTAAAATATGGGGACTGTATTATAACTGCGTTTGTGCGGCGTCAGGACGTTTTATCAATCTATGCCGTTCGTCATTCTTATAGATGGCCGTGGACTCGTGGAAGACACGTGATCAGTGCTAACCGCTAAATCGTGATCTTCAACGAGTTTAAGAACCTTGAGCAGCAACATTTTGTCGAATACATTTTGTGGACCGCAATACTTTTTTTGCAACTCTTTAACGGTGGAATAGCGTAGCTTATATCGCAATCCACATTTCCATAACGTCTCTGAAATGGTCATGCAGGGATAGTGTTGAGACCGAATTCGAAACCGGTTTCCCTCTTAACTGTTTAATGTTTTCGTACTTCACTTTTTCTTTCGTTGAGTTTATTTTAATATTTCATCGACTCCTGACTATCTCACTGTCAAAAAGACGATATAGTTGTGCGCATTTCGATTATTCATTATTGACAATTGCAAAATCGGCAAAACATCTCTTGACAGATTTCATCGGAGCGCTTCTATCACCCGGAGCATCGGGTTTAAGTTCATCAATTTTCGACATTCGTTGTGTTTTTACGTAGTTAAATTATACTCATGAAAAAATAAGGAAAATCTCTTTTCGTAAATATCGATTTTACTATCACCATTATCAAAAACTGTAGATTTAAATGTTTCTGATCTCACATTACATCGTCATTATTTCACAACAGAGGGTATGATCTCTTTGGTCGTCGCACGCGCGCGTATTATAATTATAAAAAGAATAAAGATAATTTTACAAAAATTAATGAAACTCCGGATTGAAAAAATAATAAATAATAATTTCCTTATTGTAATCAGGAGATTTTCACAATCAATGACGAACAAATCTCCCGACTGTAATATCCAAATCATTTTTTATTATTCAACACTTTTTTTGTTAATCCAATTTATTTGCTAAATTTGTTTGTTAATCCAATTTTTATTCGGTAGTTTGTTTGTAAATATTATTTTTATTTATTTCCACAGTTCGTTTTTCGCGTAGTTCATTTGTCACGTAAGGAATTTTACCGGACAGACGATAAGAAGTGTTCGTTATGAAATATCAACTATGAGAACGAATGTACTACCATTATTATAATAATTATATTTATTTAAGAGAAAAATGAGAAATTACCGGATATATGGTAGAAGGTACAGGCGCCTCAATGACAGTTGCACGTAAATATAAAAATAACGGAAGAAAACACAATAAAAATTTCTCATACTGAGAAAACTCTGTGATATTTAGTTCTCGCAATTAATGAGGATCATTCCTTTTATTATATTATTTTATTATGCAATCTTTATTTTGTATCGCATGATGTTGTGTTGTTTCTTGACATTGAAAGCCAATTATTTAAATATCGCACTTCAAGATTTTGTGATATAAATTTTTTTTAGATAGTGACAACAGAATACCGCGTGACTGCATAGTTTTCAATTGTGAGGCTTGTAGTGTCTCTTGTGATATCGTCAGGTAAACAAAGCGTAAGAAAAATGAAAATTGGCAGATTGACAAACTGATTTTCTAATATCCGTAATTTCGAAATCAAATGATTTCATTACAGGTAATAAATGTCGGTGGTAGATAAAAAAAATCGGCGCAACTCGTTAAACAAATGTTTATCGAAGAAAACCCAATGCGTATCTAATATTTTAACATTTAGTTAATAATATATTAAAAAAATTAAAGCCAGCTACTTACTGTTTTTGCGACCCTCTCGAACAGAATAAGTCAGATCGATGAAGGCCAAATCCACCGGAGGTCTCTTCGGCAAACGGGTAATGGTTTTCGGCTGGATCGGTGCGATTTGTAGTCGTACAACCGAGCCCTTTCTCGGTTGCAACAAAATTCCATTTGCGTCATCGTCCCTCGAACTATTCCCTTCGAGCTTCATCTTTATATTTGATTATTATTTAATATCTCGTGTAGATTCGAAAGCCACGTGGCTTCGTGGCTTAATTAATAACGAGCAATGATTCGTAATTTGCAATTCAAACTTGCTATCGGCGACTTTAGATACGTCACACACACTTTTCGTTGCAATCCAAGATTTCATTCACCGTCTGAAACACAAATAATTTTGTTTTTTCGTTTAGTCACCGCCAGAGAAAATCAATTTAGAACATCGCTTTGTTAAACGACAAATCAAGCGCGGCATAAAACATTGAGACATTCAGCAACCGGCTTGCCGGAACGAAGTAAACGGGGCATCGTTATTTATGAACGTGACGTGCTGATAAGAGAAGGATGGGAAAGGAGTGCGTAGAATGTTATTGAGAGCTCTCAGGCACGGATGAACAAAATAATGAGGAAGAAAGTTGTGACGGAAGACACGAGTATTTGTTACTATACGAGAACGATATCGTCACTCTCAAAGATGAGCAACACCGATCAAAGAGAAAGAAAAACTCAGCAGTTTTTTATCCACTAGAGTTTACGATGACTGATCAACAAATTGTGAACTACTCGTCTTTTCAAGAGATGAGCGCCTCTCGTCATTTTTAAACTGACTTCCTTCTCTTATTTGTCCAATCAATTACTTAATATTAATTTATTTATTTATCAAAAGTATTTTAAACGGTGTCTTTGTGTAAATTTTGTTTGTATTTCATTTGTACAAAATACACGTCGAAAATATAAACTCATGTAGGAAGAGACTCTGTAAGGAACTTTTGTGAAATAATTTATGCTAAATAAATTGTGGGGCAATCGAAGCATGCACATTTCAAGGTAACCAAAGGTTCTTATGACCACTGATTTAAGGGGGGAAAAAGGTCGGAAAAGTGATTTTTTTTTCTGATACTACAACATATAAGAAATATTGTTATAAAATTTGAAGTCATTAGGAGCAAAACTTTTCGCGTTATAGACAATTGAGTCTTCGGGCGCTCGGTCTCCCTTGACCGTCATGAGACATTAATCGCGTTTTTCACAAAACTTTTTTTTTAAGACGGTAGTCAAAATTTCTCGAAAATCTTTGGACCGATTTCGCCCAAACTTTGCACACTTCTTTTACATACTAAATACTCGGTTCTGAACGAAGGATTCTTTTTTTTTTTCAATTACAACTTATTTTTTTATTGAAAAGAAAAAGCAATTTTTGGCAAATATCAGAATTTTTTGATTACATCTTTACTAAAAATTCAATAATGAATATTTTGTTAATTCCTTCGTTCAAATCCAAGATAAACATATGTACTAAAGAAATCTTTTTGGTTTTTTAATTTCAGATAAACCAATCAAGAGTCATCCTGACTACCGCATGGAAACTTTTTTTTTAGGTGAGTCGGTTCTCATCACTACCACTGGTTTATTTTTCAATATTTTTTAATGAAAATTTAACAGAATATACTTAGAATGATGCTCAATAATGTAACAAATTAAAAAAATATTAATAAATAAGGTAATCTGGAAAAAAAATCACAAAAATATGCTTTTTTTTTGTATCTCAGACCCTTTTCCCCCTTTAAAAAAAAAACGGTTTCTTTCACATTTATCAATAGTATAAACAGTGAGGACTTGGTGAAACTAGAGCAGCCAGATGGCGTCACGAAAGCTGATTGGCTGTCGCTCTATGATCGAGAGCCATGCTTCGTCAATTGCATATACGACCGCATCAAGGTGTCTAGTTTCACGTGGTCTTTACTGTATGTTCTATATGCGACGCTCATATATTGGATGTCAACGCAGTTTTTAATTTTATTAATCATGAATAGTCCAAAAAGGTGACGGAAACTAGTGACATATTTAATAATGAATTTACCGAGGTAATAAATAGTCTTTGTTAAGAGTAACCATGAGTTAAGGGTTTACTTCAACCTTCGTTCATTCTTCTCAAGACAATGTCAAACATATGCTCAGTGTTTCTTTGAGACAAAGTCTCCAATGATGCATATTCGAAATGGTTTAAGTCTCGTTCATCCTATTTAATTTAATTTCTAGAAATTCATTTCAGCTACATGATAAAAATCAAATGTCAATAATTAAAAAACTTACAACTCCGAAATCGTAATGAAGTAAAAAACAAATTCACGAATTGTCGATTTATCTGAGAAAAAAAATTAATTAATTAATTGTACGAAATAATTAATACGAAAGGTAAAAATGTCGAGAACTCAAAATTACAAGAAGGAAGAAATCGACGGTTCAAGATTACGAAAAATTGAAAATCGACGACTCGACATTTCGAAAGATCGAAAATCAACAACTACACTTTTCGAAAGCCTACAGATTCGATAAATTGGTATATCGAATGATCTCAATTTCGAAAATGAAACTGTTTCGTACGTTCCGTACGTTAAAACTCCAATCGCTAACATCTTTTTGAACTTCGAACTTTCTAAATTTGTAATACTGTAATCCTATCTGTCCGGGTAATTAATGTGTCATTTACGTATATACTTTTGGCAACTGTCCACAGCATATATATTAAATTATGTAAAATTATTCATTGAAAACTAACAACATTTAGACGTTTGTCTTAATCGATTGCATATACTTTCGGTAGAATAATACTTCGTAAAATATTATATATTGGATGAGACATAACATTAAGAAATTTTAAATCTTTGGATCTTTTAACATTTGTAACTTCAACCACGCCTCGTTTCGCTCTGACTCTGCCGTGACTGTCATTAGTTATGTCTCTCTCGTACCCATACATGTTTCCCATCAACTTAATCAGAGAGGCTTGAGGGTATCTGTCGTATCTGTTTTCAAAGACTGCACGTGATCGACAGACTGCAGATGTTACAACTCGCTGGAATTTATTGATTATTATTAATCTATGTTGATAGAATAATTGCTACTGCACCGTCAACAATTTCGACATCTCTACGTTATTTTCTGTTGACGACAAAATTATTCATGTTGCTGTACACGACGGTACATGGACTCGTTTTTTTGAAGAAAAAAAAAAGCCTCCTTCGTGATAAAAAAAAACAACTAATTCGATAGGCAGAGATCTAAGTAGACTCAGCAACTACTCATTAATAACTTATTTTCAATTATAGAGCAGTATGAACTTTTCATAAAACGGACAGGTTTTTCATTTCGTAAGAGCTATTTTCAATGAAATATATTTTTCAACAAATCTACGCAATGCTTAATAGAAACGAATCTGTGTTATAATGTTCAATCGAATACATTTATATACATTTAATTCAAGGAGATTAAAAAAAAAATATGACACATGACCAGTCGTTACTCAACCTCATTACACCTTACCACGTGGTCACAGCTATCGTACGAGTGATTGAACAAAAGCTCGAGTGAAAATTCTATCGGACCTCTGACCGTTTTATGTAACATCTAAACGGTCATTCTCATTTTTTAAATTTCATTTACACAGTCATAGATGCATACGTAGGAATGTTTTAACATGACGCTCGCACTAATGCAAACACGGGTATGTGAGACGCGTGCTCTTAGTGACGCATTCGTGGTGCAGCATCGACGTTGTTGCAATTAGTCACGGAAAATCCAAGTGCATAAAAAAATAATAATTGTCAATAATTAACTTTTTATTCCTGCTGAATATTTACTGTTGATTAATTTTTTTCAAAACTTTTAATTACAAGACTTTAAGATTTAACTTTAATAAGATCGCAAGTGCATTTATTAAATCTTTTAACCTCCGGAAGGACGAATTACGTATACGTTGCTACGTTTCGAAGATACAAATTTTGAAATTGTTCATTTAGTTTAGAAAAACGGTTGGAGAATTGTGAAAAAAAAAATCTTCGATTGTCTTTCAAGTTGAATTACCTTCGTAGTCTAAAACAAAATTAATTCCATACATTGATATTGTTGTTACGTACGAAAATAGACAAAGCATAAAGTTTTCCATCGTTGAAAAGTTAATCATAATAGAAATAACAATTGATAAATAAAAAATTGACAAATCGGTACACTGTATCGCGTTATTCTATCCTCGAAAGAGCTTCGTATATATAGTAGATTCTTACTCCCAGCGTAGAGACCTGACAGTCGGGTGGTTCACCCTGGACGTTGATCACGTACACCACCGAAGTTGAACGATTATAATCCTCGATAAATATTCCGCGAAGGTAGCGCCGTTCCCGGTTGGCGTTGCGAGTTGCGATCAGCTCGAATGGCGAAGACCGACAGCAGTCATCGCAGTTCGTCTTCGGTATGTTCCTCTCGTTTATCACGCGATTATACACACTTTGTTTTAAACGATCGTTATCGATTTTTTATTGTTACGATAACTATTATTAAATTTTTTTTTTTTTTAATTCGTTGGAGTTACGCAGTTACTACTTCGTTTGCTCATAAAAATGCGATGATATCAAACGGATACGTATAATGACATAGACAATCGATCGCCGTGAATTAATCGACTTTGCAATTAAACCGAATGGCGTGAGAGAGAATGGCTCGCGAATTGTTGCAGGGCGAGCGCGAGATACACGCGTTCCAAACCTGCTATGTTCGTGCCACCGCGTCTCGACACGGACTGATCGTAGGAACGAACCGCTGAACACCCGTCACCATTGACCATCAGAGTTGTAGCAACGCATGAGAGAGAGAGAGAGAGAGAGAGAGAGAGAGAGAGAGAGAGAGAGAGAGAGAGAGAGAGAGATAACACTGTTGGTCGACCCACACGCACGTTTAATACATGCTCGGTAAAGGACATACATAACCACTCAGCGCTATGCTGTGTTCTATATGCTTTACAATAGCTCGTCATCATCATTATCATCGTTGAATCGTTGTAGTCACCATTGCGTTGTCCAGCAAACGGACGTGCAAAGTCAACTGTTAGCAGTCGAGACTTTTCATCTCGGCCTCGGCCCTTCTTCACATATAAAATGAACACTCTATAGCTACGTCGGACCTTTGATCGCGACAACCGACTTGCTACGAGAAACGGGTCATTGCTCGAACAAAGTCATTTCAGTCCTTTTAATTTATTTGCCATCATTATCACGAATTATTATTCTGGATAATCAACAGAAGTGCATAGAAAGCGAAGACCTCATTATTCTTCGTTCATCATTCGTAATCAATGTTCTTTTTGTATTTTAAAGATTGTTCATTCTTATAAAGATTTTTCTATTATCACAAAGTACTTTTATTCTGATCGAATTACAATTTTTTATGGGAATGTATACATGTAACATCCTTAAAATTGAATGATTCTTTAATTTTATTACCGCCACATTGTATCCACCATATCAAATTTCGTACTTTTTACTTTGAAGTAAAAATCAGCGGCCTCAAAAATCTTCAGGTATCAATTTTTTCAATTAGAATAAGACTAAATATTGAAGATTATTTGTTCGTCTTCTCAGCATTTTCTGCATATATGAATCATCGGATCATCTCCAATCCAGGGAGATTGCAGCTATGATAACATTTTATATAAAAATGGTAATTACCATTTTTTTTACTGTAACAAAGTTCGACTTGCCGGTGTCTTCGTTTGCGTTAGATGTAAAATTTTCTTCCAGAGTATTAAAAAATAATAATTATAAATGCACAGCGATGCCAACCAAAAAGGGTTCATTAAGATTCATAGAATGTCGAGATAGCCACGGTCAAAGAATCACCTCCGCTAAATATATCCTTCAACGTGTACGCGTTTGTCAATGACGTGTAGTCGGAACAGACAGCTTCGAATATCGCACAACATATGGCAAAGCCAAAAAATCATTGAACATACGTATGTTTTACCAATTTTATAAAATGGTCAAATTTCAAGCATCGTAAATACGTGAGTGTCGAAATGCTATGAACTTTATGGGATGTTTTGACAATTTGGCACGCTGTGTGTGATTCAACAAGAATACGGAATCTTCACTCAACTAGCAGCAAAGCGATGCGGGATCGCTTCGAAGACCTTGGATTCTGTAATGATAGCAGCCAACAACCGGTCAGCCTACATGGCTATACATGCTATTAATTGCGTTCAGGCACGATTCACCGAGGAACGGTTTTTTTTTTCTCGATACATCGGCCTAAGAAGATCGAAGGTAAGAAAACAAAGTATTCCGAATAATAATAATAATAAAGATTGAAAATTGTAATTTGAAAAAGGCTTGATGAGCCAATCGACTGATTGAATGATCAAACTAATCACTTGGTTGGGCTAATAGCTAATTCCTTGATTCAACTAATCAACTGCTTAGTCCAAATAATCAGTTGGATGGACCAGCAACTGACTGATTGAGCGGTAAAATATGTATAAAATGGTCAACAGATTTTCCATTATTTCATAGATTAAATTGGTATTGAAAAAAAATTTCATAAGTTTCAAATAAGATGCGAAATAGTCGTAGCGAGTAGTAGAATAGTAGTAGAACTACTTCAGCGCTGGGTCAATTTTATCACACGCTTCAGGCAACCAAATATTTTCTTAAGATCACAATAACTGCATAGATAGATTTTTGTTAATAAATAAACACTTGTTTCATATACATGCTGTATACCACTTGGATTTTTTTCGACAATACAAAAAATTATTCATTTACGTAACCAAGAATTTTGAAAAATCGCGTTAATCGCAGGTGCCGCTGATGGACCTTTGCAGTTGATTTCGAAAGTTGGTCACTTGCAGCTTGGAGATTATACAGTGACCTGATTTGATACGCCATCAAAGTTAAAAGTAGGCTGGCGCCCACACGACGATTAAGAACTGAATCTCGTCTGTTACAGATACTCGCATTTTTGGTAGTTGAGGCGAGCAAGTCAGGTCAAAATCGCTGATATTCTTTGAGAAATATTTTACTTGTTTAGCTGCTGGTATTAGAAAAAAAAAATACTGTTGACCCCCATGAATCAAGTAATATTTCGCACTGTGTCAGAAGCGTCTGGTTGCTGTAGATAGCGTAGAATAAATTTATTTCTTTTTATACTCTGCACATATTCGCGAGAGAACCAATAGTTGAAACATCTTTAATAAATTCGGAGTGAATGTAGTTTTTTTCCCATCATTTGGTAAAATTGTTATTGATAAAGATCTTTTTTTAAATCACTGTTCGAGTGTATGGTATTTTGACAATTTTGCCTCCGATAGGCGCCATAAAACCAATAAAACTAGACGTGTGATTCTCGCCAATCCAAAGATTTTCCTCTACGGGGAATGGTTATTTCAATTTCTGGCATCCTCATGGAGGGAGTGGTATTAAAATTTTCACTAAAGTTTAAACCCCTTAATCGATTCTCCCCAAATTCAAGACCAAGTATCCTTGATTTTTAGCTAATTTGTATGCAAAGTTTCAGTTTGATAGATAAAAATTTACAAAAGTCAGAATAAAATTATATTTTTTTCAAAAAATTACAAAATTTCATGATTCTATAAAATTTGAACACCTCGATCGATTTTTGCCATACTCAATACCGATCAACCTTGTCCCCTGGACTATTTTTAAAGAACATTTTAACTCGGTAGCTAAAAATTTACAAAAGCTAGAGAGCGTATTTTTTCGAAAAATTCAGTCAATCATAAATGAGACACCCGTTAGCGATTTGGGCGAAAATTGTAGTAAACTGACGAGGAGGGGGGAGGGTTCACTACCGGACCTGAGTGCAAAGTTTCAGGATGATCAATTAGTATCTATTATAATTTTGCAAGCCCATCGCACACACGCATGAACATTTTTTTCTAAATATGATTTCTCGACGTTTTAAGACTTTTTAAGTACTTCCAACATTAAAATCACGAGAACATTTATGTTCACGAAAACATGATGAAGTAAATAGATATATTGAAAAACTCAGGCATCTTTTCAAATTCTGAAGTTATCGCTTTGCTAATGCATAGATTACGTTCAATTGAATTGATTTACCGAAAAAAAGAATTTTTAATATTGCAATATGATTGTTAAAAAAAGAAATAGAAACTAGAATATCTGTCCACATTTCAGAACCGCGCGAATCTGAAGTTAAGTAATTTTTTCATGATATACTAAAGAAGGATAAATCTATTAAGCAATAATTTACAAGCAATAAAAAAAAATTGTTTTTAATCCAATGTAGCGGTGTAGCATTTCACATGTGCGGAGGGCGTAATATTATGTTTGACGCAGTGCGTAATCGTCTGTGTCGTCACCGGTGGGTTATTGACCAGAGACGTCGTTCAATTCTGAATCTTTCCAAATATTATTAAAGGATCATCAGAACGTTGTTCGCCAATCAACAGTACATTATGCTACAAGGGAGGAAAGTCCCCGATGTCGAGGGTTAGGTTTATTACCTCGTTAGATTACTTCGTGCGAGCGCAACGAGGGCGAAACTCACCGTCAGTAGCCGTTTTTGCCCTAGGGTAGAAAAGTAGCAGCTGTCAAGCTTGACAACTCCATCTATCGGCTGGCGTTGCACGCGTGCAATGTGGTCATTTAGCGCAGTTGGGAAAAAAAATCTTTTTGTGTTCAAAATTATTGAAGGTAGCACAATTTTTAACAAGACACTTTACATCAATATTCGACTCTACGTTTGAGTTAAAAAATTCGTGATTTATTCAATGCATGTAGCATTGAGTAATTACAAAATGATTCAAATTTGTAAGAAGACCATAAACGTGAAATAAAAATGTCCAATTCTTTGTTATTTATGCCCATCGAGATGCAGTGTTGTCATGGTAAGATCTTTAATGTAATCACAATTGCGTGTTGTCGATCAACTCACAAAATGCATTTATATTATCACTCCCTGTACAAACAAGGAAGAGCCATGCACTTTTGCCGCATAACTTATAACTCGTGTTGTCTTTTCTTGAATGAAACAACACCGATAAACTTTTTATCGGTATCGTTGAACGTCCCGCATTGTGCCGTCAGATAGAAAAGCAGTTATACGACAAACAGTCCAGTCAGTGATTGGACAAGCCCTGTTAACGATTGCGTCAGCAACCTGTAACTAAGCATTCTAGTCCAGTTCATGTACGTATGACTGCATGCGTAATTAACGGCTCGAGTAACCTAGAAGGCATCGTGAAGACGGTGTTGTAGATTTTAGTAACTGACCAGGATTTACCTTTAGTTTTTGGCATTCTAATAATTGACATGTGTTCGTAGCAGTTAACCTCAGTCACAATATCAGTGTGCATCGGGCTTTAATCGGACAAAGTAGCAGCAACCTTATAAAATAGTTGTGCCAATGTCACAAATTGTTGATGCAATTACTCATGTAAATGTCGAAATCGTTGGATGAACCTCGAATCATTACTTCTGATACAGTCTATCAGTCGGTTGGTACAAACAAATAACCATGACCAAACCATTCAGTACGTTTTGGCAACTCCTACAGAAGTTCTTCAATAAATAAATTAATATTACAAATAAATGTGTTAATGTTAAAAAATATCTGCATCATCAACCACAAATTCGTACTTTTCAAGTAGTCATTTAAACTATTGGAATTCCTCTGACTGACTGGTACCTTGTGTTAAAACAAAATTTACTTAAATTGGAGGTTTGTCGAGTTTAATTTTAGGTTACTTGTATAATTCGCCTTATAATATTAATATAATAACGCTTTACTTCATCGAGAACAATGGTCCCTCGTTTATTTTGTTGTGAGGATGCACAAATGTAATCATTCGACGGAGGCGTTGACGTACAGTGACGAAATTCATGGCATTACGTTTCACGGACGTCACTGTGTGCACGTCTGGAATACAGAGGTGTCAACGTGGATGCGCACCATGTGAGGGTTTGGATCGCTCTAACTATTTAGCTTATTATCTATTCAGCAGAAACTGTTGATCATCGGAACTCTTCGATCTAACTATACGATGGCTATACGATGGTTGTTCCTTGGACTCAATGCCGGAAATTGACCGTAAGTTCTCCTTGAGATCATAGAAAAAAAAATGGGAAAAACCCAGGCGATGCCTGACGTCAAAAAATAAAAAAGCCTGCAAATTGAAAACAGTCCTGCAATTTGATTTCTTGTTATTTTCTACCTTTAGCAAAGTTACCTCTCTGAGAAAATATGTTGATCGCTTTTGACTTTCTTATAGAAGCAAGTGTTGCGAAAGGTAGAAATTAATGAGGAAGCACCGTGCAAGGGTATACTTCGAAGCAAATGAGTAAGATATTCCCTCGGGTATTGCCTCCCCTTAAGATAATATAAGCGGTGGGAATTGAGGTTTTTATTCAATTAATTGAGACAAGTTCCGTGGGATCTGGACTCCCTTATCACTGACGATTGTTAAACTCGATGCCTCTGTATGACACCATTCAACTAATTCACTTTAATGAAGGAAATACTTGTGCACGAAGACGGAGTGAAGGCCGCTTACACAACTTAGTGGGAGCGCAAAGTCCGGACAGTCAAGTCGATCGACGATTGAATGGATTCGATGCTTTTCGTCGATAAGCGCAGCGATAAAGCATCTTCTTGTTCTCCGTACTTCAGAGTAGACATTGCATCTTCGAACGAAAAGTTTCTTTATTCCAAACGTCTTCTAATCTCACACTACGATATATAGTTTCTATTGCTTCTTCATAGCAAAGTCCGGACAGCCAAGTTGATCGACGTATGGATACGATGCTTTCCGTCAATAAATCAACGATAAAGTCTGTTCTTGTTCTTTGTACTTGAAAGCAGATATTGCATCTCCGCATTATAAATCTCTGTATCGCGATCTCTTAATAGCTCAATACGATGCATAACGCGTATCATATGTGCTGCAGTGTGCATCATGTGTGCTACGATCCATAGTGTGCGTTCTCATAGGTGAAGAGTATTAAAAAATGTCTGCAAAATACAACCTTCCACGTTCTGTGCTCAGTATTTTCCATCTTTCACGAAATTTCATCTATGATGAAACCAAAATCAACATACTTCCTCACAGAAGTGGTTTTGGGTAAAAGACAGAAAGGAATGAGGAAGCAATGGGAATAGTACATTACGCAACTCTTTCAAAATGTTGGTCATTCCCTGAACATTTTGAAAGAGTTGCGTACAGTGCTTTTTGACATGAGTGCGAGAAATAGCTCAATTTTCGACAATTAATCAACGTTTTCCCACGTCATATCATTACACCATCGCGTCTGCTAGGTTAGCAGTTGACGTAAACAAAACAGTTGTGTTCATTCCTGTCACATGGAAATTCTTGACAGAAAAACAGAAGAATAACAGTGAAGGAATGAAATAATCATAATATTAGAATGAAGGAATATAAAAACAGGGGAGGAATGTAAACAGCTGATTGCAAAACAAAAATGATTCCTTTTCTACCATGGAAACGGGTCAAAATTGAGCTATTTTCAAAGCACGTGTGTTAAAAATATTTTTCTTTCAAGGCTTGTTTTTTCATTTTGCTTATATTTAAAAAATAAACATAAGTCATAGCACACAAACAAATTATAGCA
The DNA here is from genome assembly GCA_963942595.1 of Cylloceria caligata. Classification (NCBI taxonomy): domain Eukaryota; kingdom Metazoa; phylum Arthropoda; class Insecta; order Hymenoptera; family Ichneumonidae; genus Cylloceria; species Cylloceria caligata. The sequence continues at coordinate 42,740,437 of OZ012708.1, forward strand.
AGAATGTGAAAACCTTCTGTGAATCGCCCAATACGATGTATATTTTGTATTGCTTCTTCATCGAAAAGTCCCATCAGTCAATTCGATCGACGATTGGATTGATTCAATGCTTTTCGTAGATAACACAGCGATAAAGCCTCTTTTTGTTCTTCGTACTTCAAGGCAGATATTGCATTTCCGAATTATAAATCCCTGTATTGCAATCTCCTAATGATAGCTCAATACAATGCATAATGCGTATTATCTGTACTACGATGCATAGTGTACTTTCTCGTGGATAAGCTAGTGCATGCAGTATTCAAAAATATTTGCAAAATACAACCTTGCACGTTGTGTGCTAAGTATTTTCCACCTTTTACGAAACTTCCTTTATGATGAAGTCAAAATCGATCAACATACTTCCTCACAGAGTTGGTTCAGAGAAAGGTAGAAAGAAATGAGAAAGCAATGGGAGATGTTTTTCTTTGCAGGCTTGTTTTTCATTTTGCTGATGTTCTAAAAAACAAACATGAGTGACAACAAATTATAGCAAAGAATTCATAATTTATGAATAATATTAAAAGCATTATTAATATTTTTGTATTGCTACAGCACTGGAAAGAAAATAGAATATTAAAACCGGTAAATATTATATTCGTTAAATTAAACGTTGATTCCATGTAATAAAAATTATATTGGTTCTACGAAATGTTGCTTTTCGTGAAGTGGTTTCTTTACAAACCCGTTTGCACGATCGAATAAAATGCAGTGGTCACCAATAGCGCGTATTAAATACTTTTTATTTACTTTAATTCCTCGGAATTCCTAAGTCTCCGGTCACTGCGAAATATATAATTGAATATCTATTTTTTATTTCATCGATATGTTAAATAATCTCTAAATAATAATGTTTTGAATTTTATCATTAATATTTTTAATTATACATAATTGTTAAATGTGCAAACATTTATTATTTGTTTGCGCGATAGTGATTGAAGAAGAATGCCGGAATCGATCCGGTTAGCGCATCAGCGATGCCCGACCAACCGGAAACAATGACAGTCGTTAAAATAGTGATCACTTTGAACGAGATTACATTGCCTATCAAAATTCATCGCATTGATCCGACGAATAATAATAATAATAAACAGTCATACGCCGTTCTCTCCATGTTTGCTAAGCGTTCATTCATCTGCTCATTGTTTTTTTTTTCGACTGCCCGTTCCGTAAAACCGAATGCACGGCAATTCTAGAGATAAAAAAAGATAACAGTGATGAGATTCATATTCGGCATTTATTCGTTTATCCATCGATAGGTTAAAAAAATTTAAACAACATTTATTTTAAAACCAATGCCTTCAGGAATACGAAGTCTCGGTCTACAAAAGATTTTCCCTCCGTCGATGATAAAAGATAATTGTAGCTACATGCCTCCAATAATTTGACGGGACAATATAACGACAAACAAAATTAATACAATTTCACGGGATCGAGAAATGAAAGAATCAGTAAGAAGAGATTGTATTTCGGAAAATCCCTCTTTAAGATAAAAATATGAAATAAATCGTTACTAACATTTTATTTTATTAATATATTTTCAAATTAGTTAATAATAAAAATAAATACGTTTTTTTAAATATATTTGGATTGATAGTTTTGGATGAAATATTTCTCATAAGTTATATAATTATATAAGAGCGGCAAGACCTTATGATTTCGATAACAAAAATAATTGAAAAAGCTTGCGAGGAAACGTTTGTTGCTAATAAAAACGTAAAATCGCAACATAGTCACCCGGTCGACGTTTCAGTCAGTCGTTCATTAGGCCAGAATACAAAATGACAACCAAGATGGAAATAAGATGACGCAGATGTAGCAATGAAAATTGAAACCCCGAACAATTGCAGACACCAGATTTTTTTATGCAAACTTTACCAGATACTGGACGATTCTGCCTAACAGCGAATACATAGCATCCGTTGCAATATATAATTATAATAATACTAGAGTTTAGTACAATTCCGGGGCCACATAATCTCGCAATTTATCATTGATATCCCTCTCCTATTCTTTCATTGAATTCCTGGTCACTAGGTCTGAAAGGGGGGTGAATCAGTAAGGTGAACTTAGAATAATCCGGGCCTGGGAGGAGGGGGGCCAAGGAGAATTAAAAATAATCTGGGTCTGGAGGAGGGATATCAAATTCAATTCCAAGGGGAGATCCTGGAATAATCAGCGCCGGGCGACTGCTAAGAGGACCTAAAATTCGATCTGTGCGTGGCAGTGAATATCTGTAAGTGTATGTAAGTGTCTATGAATGTATTTATGTACAGGGCTGCGATGGTGAGATATTTTTATTATTGTATAAAGAAATAGCGGTTGTCAGAGCAACAATGGGTTCAATCGATCCATCGATTTTATTTCACGTGAGACGATGTTAATTTCCAACATTTACTTGTGTTAAAAGACGAATATCACGATTTATCAACCTTCTCATCGTTATTATCCCAAGATCGTTACAAACATTGATACGAGTCGGATCAAAGTTCTATATTAATCGGATACAGCGACAATCTAGTATAAAAATTGGCGCAAACGTTTTTTGGTCAACACTTTTGTCAGTAGAAAAAAGCTTAAACAATTTAATTAAACGTAAACTCAAGAAATGTGAACAATGAATTCCTGGCTCGAACACGGCTCCTCACTCCGTCATTGAGAGATACCAAAAAACATTTCCAGATGCAGATACTTGTGTACTAAACGAATCGCGTATATATTTGCATAATCACCATTCGAGATTTTTAAACGAAAGAATTCAAGCAAAAATCTTAAGCGAACGATTTGAGATTCCGTCGATGACACGTGGAACTACTTGGATCTAATGCCTCATTCAAAGTCCACTACATACACTATAATAGTATATCCATTACATATAATATAATATAATATAATATAATAGTGGGATATCGAATATAACATTCACTTATATAACACTATGTTATATCATATATATCACATTGATATAACACTATGTTATATCATCAATTTTTTAGTACAAATTCTGGAGTAAAATTGGCTGCAATTATAAATTTAATTAGTATATGAATTATAGTTTTTTCGAATACTTTATACGGAACGATCGGGTTGTTGATGATATTTTAAGTTGCAAATACATTGTTTTCAATACGAAGGAATCTATCGGTGGATACAATTTTTGCTCAGTATTTTACCACGACCGTCGAGTACCGGCAACCGTAAAGAGCTCGATCAAAAGTCCGATCATCATTCTCAGTTATCGCACGCTCGTTAGATTACAGTAACGATCGCGAGAGCAACGCTTGTCTAAAAATAAAACTCTCGTATAACTTAAAACTTCAACAATGAGGCTCACTTTGCGATCGTAACATTGGTGGAATGGATAGTCACTTCTGAACGACTCAAGCAATAACGATTTTGTTTTATTAACACGGCTGGCGATTTAACACATTTTTCGATATTGTTTAATTCCAGAATGAAGACGTTTAGTTGTAGCATTATGCTACAATCGATAAGAAATCCTATACATATACGTAGTCTGCTTCTCTTCGTAAACAATGACAGCAGCTGGTAAATAATTATGGTACGTATCATGTTTTTAATTATTTTTATTCATTTAGAAGTAATAAATAACTTTAAAAAAATGATGAAAAGCAGAACCTTCCATGTTGCTTTCTCATTATTTTCCACCTTTGACACAATGTCACCTCTATCAGGAAGTATGTTCATCGATTTTAGCTTTCTCATAGAAGAAGAGCTTTGTCAAAGATGGAAAATAATAAAAAATTAAGTAAAATAATAACTCGGTTTGTCAAATCCTTTGAAAGTAGAAGCAACATAAATTTAAAACAATGTAATTGTCATAAAAACTGAACCCTTTTACCGATTTTCACCAAATTGAATATACATAACACTTTCTGATGTAAATTCGTTTCTGTACAAAATTTGAGTTAAACTGATTAATATTTACGTCAGTCAGAGTGACGTCAATTTTTCGAAATATTCGAAATCTCATAAAATTCATCAGATTCAATCCCAAATTTACATCAACGTTACTCTATTTGTAAACAAATCTATTTAGCTAAGTAGTTAAATATTTGCAACAGCTAGTGTAATTACATACATTCTTTATAAAACTCAAAACGTCATAATATTGAAAGCCATGAGTAAATTTTTGTGAAAATTATACCAAACAAAGAAACGTTTCCGCTTTATATGCAAATTTCAGTTCGATCGGTATCAACTTTTACTACTTTTGAACTTTTGTTTGGCTCGATTCAAATATGCTAAATCGATCGTAAGATCTTTGTATTTTGGAAATCGTAGAACTGCCACTAGAAATATTATAAGTAATATTCCAGAATTTAAAAAAGTTATTCATTGGACACTTTTGCCCCAAAAAGTTGTAACGTGATGTAAATGAGAATAATCTTATATGATAATTGAGCTATGTATGTCATGTGTCATCGGATATTTGCGTTGGCTACTTTTCTGTATTTTTTACGTAAATTTATTTTCCGTGATTTGTGAATTGACGTTTTCTTACATTCGCTGAGAGTTAAAAGTACATCAAATAGAAAGCTACACACAATACCAAATTTGGATTTAATGTATTGATAGAAAAAAGTTAGATGAAACGATAACATTATAAAAAGAGTGATGATATTTGATCGAAGTAACGAAAAAAAAAATGTTTACATTTCAAAAAAGAGATAGTTTAACTTGTAATCAGAAAATTTTTTCAATCGAATAGCGTTCTAAAACGTACTAAAAACCGATATCGTTTTCCACTGTGAACCTTTTAAAACTGATAAATGTAGATTTCTTAAAAATTTCTTGGCAATTAAATGATTTGCAAGTGCCGAGAAAACTTAGAAAATTTCTTTTATTTATCCCGATTTTGGACCCTGTTGATATCGAAATGAAAATATAGCAAATATTTTCGTAATTTGCGCGTCAGTAATGTTTTCTTTTTCTGTTAAGGTTATTCTTACGAAAACTACGAGGGGTGACAGGAGAGGAGCTTCGCTGAACGTGTTAGCCATTGTGCGAGAGAGAAACTCCCGCGAAACGAGTGTCCTAAAAAGACGGCGTAAGTCTGTTGTTTATTTGGCTAACCTCAAAAACTAGACCGTGAATCATCATGAAATTTGTACATAATTTATCTTCAAGTATAGTATACGTTTTCTAAGTTTTTTTTTATTAGGATCGAACAGAAATCGACAAAGAGAATCGCTACATTGTACTGTTGTCAAAAGCAATTCGCAGCGTTCCATGTGAAACTACTTAAAATTTGGAACATATTGCTAAAAAAAAAAACAATGACATCGTGAATGTTTTTTTATGCAAACAAGTTAATCGTTCTGTTTTCTACAAGCTAGCGGATTTTTAACACATTCCAACAGAAACTCGTTTTGGTAAGGACACGTTAACCCATAAACGTGCGTGCGGATTTTTTTAACGTACGCTAGCGCGTTGGATGCTTGCGACGCGTCATTTCGAAACCGTTGTTATTCAAAAAGCTTTGAACGAATCTGGCTGATTATTGTTCGTAACATTGTATGAGGTCATGTAAATGAAAGATAAATGTTTGTCTTGAAAAAAAATAAATAAATAAACAAAGCTTTCTCTATATTGAAAACAATATATCGTTGATGTATTGAAAATCTCAAATCAGAGTGCTAAACCCAGTTCATGAGTGTTTCAAAAAACTATTCATATTAAGAAACAAACCGCATTTTCACCATGTTTTTTTTTTCATTTGTATAATGATAGTTGACGGTTCCCAAAGAGTTTTGACTGATAAACAATTTTGCTAAATTATTTGAATTTTACAGACACTTGAAATCGGGATAAATTATAAGTTTGAAAGCCAAATATAACAGTTTTCATTCAATTGCTATACAAATAGTGTGCTCTCTCTCCCATCAATAAAATAAATAAAGAAACGATTTATAGATATTGTTATGATATTCTAACTTAGTTAATATTTTTATAATTACGATAATGAAATACTTACCATTGCCGAAATAGCGATTAATGAAAATAGCAGCGTGAACTGGTGCGTGGGGAGTCGTTTACATGGGTTATGTTCTATAGCGTTTAGATTAAAGCAAAGAAGATATTTCTAATAAAAGATATACAAATCCACAAGTCGGTAAAAAAATCTTCTGTGTTCAGCTTCCATCCTCGGCCGCCGGGGTGTCTCAAAAACACCCTATGCGCGGTATCTCGGGTGATGTTGTACCACTCGGTCGGTAAGAAAACCTGTAATCGGAATTTCTTTGTCACGGTTGATCCGTTGGATAAAAGCTGAAAACGTTGCTCTCCGTCTAATAATTCGGCAGAGCGACGTTTTTGTCTTTTATCCGACAAAGCAACCGCGGTGGAGAATTTCGGGATTGCGAGATTAGTTTATCTTTTTTGCACCCATACATGTTCCACATAATCTTAAGATCATCTTAAGATGATGTGGAACATTTGAGATCAACGTTCTTGGCTTTTATCCGACAGATCAACCGTGATAAAGAAATGCAGATTACAGTTTGTGTTACTGATTGAGTAGTACCGCATTATCTTAAAGTGCTGAGCTACAAATTTCTGTCGGTTTCTATCGTTCCTCCATGATCGTAAATGGTGCTACCTCAGTTTTGCAATTACAACAATTCAATTGGTAAAGCACATCAGCTTAGGACGATGTACTACAGGTCATCTGTCTTCACTACGACTGATTTTTCGGATAAAAGGCGAGAACAGTTAGAAAACCTCCGAACAGAGGAAGAGAAATTTCCATTCCAGATTTTGTTACCGACCGAGGAGTAGCACGTTGTCTTAATGATATTCTTATTGTTCATTGTTATTAACTTTCTCCGTAAAAATTGTAATTCTTACATAGAGCTTATGACGTGTTTAGATAGTTGTGCAAGGTTTTATACACTGACACGTAAAATTATTCAAATTTCGTGATAAATATTGTTAGTGTACCGTGGGGCGCGGTAAACCGCTCCATTGTCTCACATGTTTTTCCTTTTACAATGTTCAGAAATTGATTACAATGACTATTGACAGTTACAAGACTCCCTTGTTTGCAGCGTAGTTCAAAGTATACTAATCAAAAAATACCAAGCAATTGATTAGCTTCGTTTACGCTCGTAAAAGATTTCGATCTTCAAAATCATTTTTTCGGCTTCGATATCACTCATTTATCAATTTTCATTAAATAGATTTATAGCTCAATTATGGTAATTTCTCATAAATAATTATACGAAAAATGTATTCTATGAATTTGATGAGTTCCACAAATACAAAAAATGCTTTCAATATTGCTTACAATGAAAAGTAAAGATTTAAAAAAGTTGCTCACTGTACCGCGCTTCCCCCACACAAATTGCTTTCGGGAAAGTAAGAAAAAACGTATATTTTTTTCTTCACAGCTTACATCGAAGTTTTTCCTCTGCTATCACGAATTGGCTATCGATTTTTTTAAAAACTAAACCAAAAATGACATTAAAAAAAAGTGCTCAATTTAAAAACCAATTTAATTGACACATCACTCGTATTATCCTTCTGGGTTATTTTCGGTTTTCTTTTAGTACAATTTATTGGAATTTACTTAAAAATTCTGTAAGATTCGTCGATACAAATCGATACAAAACATTCTAATCAGGCGCTCAGAGACCGAAGGCCAATAAGCATGCGCGAATCGTATCCATCTGATGCGAGTCGGAGTTCAAAAACGTAATGCAACACCCTCTTGGACTACGAATTATGCACTTATAGCCATAAAGCGATGTACACAAAGATGCAGAAATTGGGTACAAAGATCAACCGCTTGAGAAATAAGAAAAAAAAAAATTCAGCGCCAGCAGAGAAAGGCCATGCAGTATCGTAGAACCAGTTTTACGAACTTCACAGTGTTCATTGACCGTAAAGAGCGAGGATTGACGATCATGACTTTCGAGGAGAAAGAGAAAGACCAAGACCCTCAACCTGACCGAGCTTGCTAACGGTGCATGCTCTCCGGGAACGCTAGATGTAGATATTCTGCGTAACACACTTACGTAGATTGGTGCGTTCTGGGATAAAAGATCACGATGCGACGACAGTGCCGCTGCCTTGTGAATCGCTCACTCCCCACTCTTGATGCTTGATAAAAATCTGAGAGTTCGATTGAAATTGTAGCACAGGCATCGAGTTTCAATTGTTGTCTAAACCACAAAAACCGATTAAAGAAGAAAAAATAATTTTACGTAGCCCGATTCAACTGTGCACTGGATTCTCTGTATCGATTTTTTCCAATCGTTGACCCGAATCATCACTTTTCGACTTGACACAACGTACGAACTGAATTTGACGATCAAACGAACTTAGGAAAAGTTACAATTTAGAATAATTAATTCGATCGATCGAAAACCACGTCGTATTTCGATTTTTACATGTCTATGAGATAATATTTAATGTTAATTACACGCGATAGCAACGCTACGCGTACCGCCCGTTTCTTTCCCACAACGAGACAAAACAAGAATGGCTGCCGGACAGCTGATGCACAACAGCTGATACTCGGTCGGTGATGCAGCTGGTCATACGACGATCGAAGCCCCTCTCCCGATGCTCTCAAAAACAGGAAAACCACACACAACCGATAAGTACCGACGGAAATAACATTTGTAAGGCAATATCGTGCGACTTGCGGCAGGAATTAAGAAGAAAAATGTCGGCGCGGTAAACGTGACGCGCATGAAACGACAATGGCTTGAGCCGTTTTACCGATGATGGGCGAGAGCGGCATTATATGTTATTCACGATATCTCAAAAGCTGGATGATAGATTATTCTAAATTTTCTCCAGAATTTCCTTGTAACGTCTCTCTCTATCGTTCAGTGATATTTCGTGAAAATCATTTTAAAATGACATGACGAAACAGAACATTTCATGATAGTCATTTTTAAATTACAAGTCAGAGCAGGACATTCGTATGCGTTAGGTATAAAGTGATGCATACACAAATTGCTGATTTCAATAATAAAAATTATCTCAAATTTCGATTGATTAATAACTGAAATATTACAAAGGATCGGGTGAAATCATAATCAATACGTGAATAAACTTTAAAAAATATGTTTGAAAAGTGCTATCACTGGATAACTACCTTAAATAATTGATTGATATTTGCTTTTTTTTTTTTTTTTACAATTGTTTATTCATTTGTGCTTTAGTACAAACGTGACTTAACTTCGCTAAAACACGAGACGAAATACAATTTTTGTATTTTTATTTCACAACAATTCAGCATGATTTTTTATTCTTCATGTTTTTTGTTTGTTCTGTTTGTTGTTTGTTCAATTTCTTTACGTTGATTTATTTATTTATTTATTTATAATACTCGTGCCTTTTACTTTGTTTATTTCTCACATTCGTATATCGTAATTTATATATTCCCACAAGCACACGCGCGTTTTCTCGATCACGCACTGCCTCTCACATTTTTACTCTTTCATATAAAATTACATTATTTGAAAAAGTTTTATTTGGTAATGCGGTATTTGCGATCTAACGTCGTTTTAATTATTCAATGTGTAGATAGGTATAGACCTATCAAGCGAAATGCACGAACCATGCACTTTCTCCGAGCTCAGAATTTCGGGTTTGTCACCTCTCTCTTTGTTTATACGTTTTTATTTATATGTTGATAATCTTTCCGTTAAAAAATTTTTTGCAATGTTTTCCGTCCCTTGATTTTCGTGAGATCAATCGTTACAATGACAAAATGCGATGACACACTATTCACATCCGGCTTTAGCGAATTGCGTGTGTTACGACCGATATTGAAGAATTTGTTGTTTTTTTTTTAAATACTTTTGTATAAAACATATTCGCTTACGCGCGTTGAATCAGTCACGCCGGTTAAGAGAGAGAGAGTGTGTGTGTGTGTGTGTATGTGTGTTGGATGTGTGAAGGAAACTGCAAGTCGGTACGTTTGAGATTAAGTGACGTTTCCCATAAACGTACAGTTATGTGTAATACGTTTGATACGCGAAATATTGTAATTCACTGACGAATATCATTGCAAACTTATTGCAAAATCATCATTGAAAAATATACATTTTGCAATGATGTAATTTTTAAATAATTTTAGTTATACGAATCGTGATAATGGAGTGCCAATGCCCTGGGTATCAAGAAATTAGCATCTTTCGAATGAAAAACCATTGAAATTCGTACAATTCGTACCCAGAAAAAAAATCTAAACAATTTTTCTAAAATGCTAGTAATAATAATCATTAAGTAACAATTATACAACGTGTACCTATATTAATTGAGAGAGAAATAAAATGATAATAAAATCAGTTGTTAATTATTTTGTAAGAATAATAAATCGACTAGTTTTTCATTCGATTGTTTCCATTTCTTGTTGATATATTAATTAAGTTATCCCGTCGCTGGGTTTGATGACTCGTTCAGCGTAAGCAGTAAATAATAATTACATTAAAACCATTTAGCCACATTATTACCTACGAATGTCAAGGATTTATTCCCGATTGTTTAAAACTCGGTTTCACTTTTTCAAAAAAAAAAAAAAAAAAAACGTCAACGCGAAAAAATCGCATTAAAATCTCTATGAAAATAACGCATCACTACAAACGATCTTTTGAAAAATATATTTATCTTTATTGGCCTTGAATTTTTGTAGAAATTTGTTCTTCGTGTACTTAGTACGTGAATGAGTTGGCCCTACACCGTGATCGCATGATCCGAAAGCACCTTTGAAAATATTACAATTTTAAGTATTACAATTGAAATATACCGCAGACAATATAAACAGATTTACGCCAAATGAAAATAAAGATATTACACCGTCTAACGATTAACACAGTAATTGTATATCTACATTCGTACGTTTTAGCTGCGTGATTAAAAATTCTCAGCTAAGACGGTTAACATTCGAGCACATAAAAAATATTGTTTATCTACAAAAAACGTATATTGCATAATTGCTCGTGATAATTATTAAACTACAGTATATGATATATCACTTTTCGATCGCCAAGGGTGTCGCTACACTCATTATCGGAAAGTGCGAAACTTATAACTACGCAAACATCACCGTCAATGTCGGTGGAACGTTAAAAGTATTTTAAAGTAAAAACTGATGCTGCACATTGAACGATATGTAGGCAAGATTGGTCGAGCCTGAGAAGCGCATAGCCTCGCGAATTATGAAAAAGGGTCTCTCTGATAACAAGAATATCTAGATGCAAAGATAAGCTACTCGTGATCATCAACGACCACCCAGTCGACGTAACATCAAAAAGGCAAGTGTACTTGTAAGGGTCATGGTAAATCCTTCGTTTTTTTTATTTTAAAACCCAGTATTCTGCATTTTTTTTTAGAACGATAAATGCAGCCTGTTGGGTTTTTCTTAGAGAGAGAGAGAGACAACCCAGATCAGAAGAAATATGAGTGTAGTGAGAGTGCAGATCCGCTCGAGATCAAGACTTTACTCGTTGAACTGTCCAAACAACTTTTCACAATAATCGTTTATTGTTTTCTTTTTTTCTTTACTTTTTTTTTCCATTTCGATCCCTTGATAATCGAATTTACCGGATGCTCGTAGGCCTCGGTAAAAAGAACTATGTGGAAAATCATAATTGGTATCTTGTCACAGTCATTCGCAACAAACGCACAAAACGTAACATTACTCTTCAGCAACAACAACTCGGAATCATCCGCGCAAACATTCGTTCTCGTTCATAATTCTGATTTTATATTTGTTTGTTTCTTCGTTGAACAGCTTAAAATTCTTGTAACATCATTTCACTCCATTTAATATACGAAGCAAACACCCAGGCAGCCAGTGATTGGTCAAGTGTGAGCTCTTTATACAATAAACCTTTAACTGTAACGTGGATTTTTTTTTCTTTTTAAATTTTTTTTTCTTCTTTTGTTTTCATTAATCGTAGAGCATTACTGGGTAACTGTATATAATCATAATAATAATAAATGGAATATCGATATGAGTTTTAAGATCGATTGTGAACGGGGTAAGAAATGTTATACGTGTCTTGATTTTTTTTTTTCTTGAGAATGGCAATCGAGTTTCGAATGTATCAGCGAACGATGTAAATCTAGCGAGAATCGTCCATGACTCTCGTCACTATTATTCTTTATATTCTTATTCATTTTTCCTTCTTTCTGTTGTCGTATTACATGATATAATACGTATCTATATACTATCCGTGGTAAATCGGCTCCTATTGCAAACAACTCGATCGCGCATGATCGTCGTGGAGGGAAATAAGTCTTAAAGGTGCCTAAAATCACCTGGCGAGTTTGTTTGTCAATTAGCTATGGAGTTACGTGGATTCGATATTGTTTGTAGTATTGAAACGGTACACCCCATCGCTACGGTATATTATCAATCGATATACCATGATTCACGATCGATCGCGAAAATCTAAAAATTGTGTTGATGTACGCCGCGCTTACATTAAAATCTGATTGGAATTATCCTAGCAGTATAGTCTCTTATCAACGTATGATTCCTATAGTTATGCGAAATTTTCTATATTTTCATTAATCCTATATGTTGACGGTACGCCCGTTAAATTCGCTACTTTCGCACGCTTCCATCACTGTACTTTTTTGTTCTATAAATCGGTTGATTTTTTAAAGTATCCTCAATGTTCCAAGAACTAAAGTGATTCACTTAGCGTTACTCTATTACCTAATGTATCGTCGTAATTTTCAATAAAAAAAGCAAAAACGCGACAGCCAATATTTTCTCAAGAAGCGCCAGAACGTTTCCGATTAATTCTCAGTCTTTCAGTGAACTTTTACGTTTCTGGCCACGCTTTTCCTCGTTCCCTTTTGCTACTTAATTATTTCATTAGACGCGCGCACTTAATTTGCAATAATGTGAGGCCTGTGAAACTCTGCGCGTTAAATTGTTCGTCAGGAACGCGAGAATGAATGATCCTCGATACGTTCGAGGTGTATGTTGAGAGTTGAGATGACTCGATTTGTTTCGGCCATTTTTTTATTGTCTGGTTCTTAGTCATTGACCCGGTTAGCGGAGCGAACGCAGTTTTAGTCTGAGTACAAAGTACGTTACGACCCTTACGACTATGAGAAACCCGACGAGTGCCACGACGTCGACCCAATACACCGCATTTTCCATCGAAATGAGCTCCAGAATCTTCGTCGCTGGTTTGTAGTGGCAGTAAACCTTGGCGCAGTGAAGCTTTGGCCGGTTGTAACCGTAAACCGTGACCATCGCACCTTCGAAACCATAGCGAATATAACTCACGTACGCCAAAAACTTAAGGTATATCGGCATCACGTCTATGTTTACGAAGAAACCACCAAATAGAATTATCGGCACCGATGCCACTGGTCCGATGAAGACTCCGCTCTGTAATGCAGGAAAAAAAATCCAAATATATAACCAACGCGTTATCGACATATTGTCAGTGATGAGCTTTCCTTTCGTTTACTTTTATTACATTCCTTCATAACATTTCTATTGAATGATTGAATGAGTTTAAAAAGGTTGCATTCTCATAAATTTCTGCTGACGAAATATAAAAGTTTGGATCGCTATGTGAGAAATGTACCTTGGTAATTTCATAATATCCCATACTTATCTAGTAACTTAAAGAGAGGCTCGCATCGCGTGATCTCCAACGACCCGCAAGTGCGAGAGAGACAGAACTAAACATTTTTAATACATTTTTCACGGACCCAGATTATCTAAAGTGTCGGATTTGTGGGACTCACGCTGTACTGCCCACACGCAATGAAACCCACAAATTTCGACGTCCCTCCAAAAATCTGGGTCTAAGGAAAATAAGTTGAAAATGTTGAGGTGAAGTGTCGGTTTCGAGCCTCAAGTTAATGCACTGAAAGATAGCACTATTCATGCTAAGAAAAAGTGCTACCCCTCGGTCGGTAACCAAAACTGTAATACAAAATTCTTCAAGATGATTGATCTTGCGGATAAAAGAGGAGAATGGTGAACTGTGTCATACATTATGCTATGAAAAAATCTGTTATCTCTCCCCCACGTATGGCAATATAAGAGAGACAAACAAAGTGCAGCACGTCTACTCAAAAAGTAGTTTTAACAATGCAGATCACTGTTACAAAGTAATCAATATTGTCGCAAGACATAAAAAAAATATATTTCAAAGCAACGATGCTTGCCCATCACTGATTATCGTGTATTATTATTTCGGTTGATTGAATACATACTTCAACACTCATCGCCGCTCCGATCAACAATCCGAGCGACTGTGCCACCAGTGACGTAAGTACACAGATGTTTAGGTACATGAGAAACCTTTCGACTTCTAGTGGCTGTGACGTCATGAAGTACACAATCATTACATATGCCGTCGAGTACACTATCTAAAAATTAACGAGACGCAAATAGATTAATGAAGAATTTTTGTTCGTATCTTTCAGGAGTTGAAATAATAATTAATTCGTGGACTCACTTGGAATGGCAAATCTGCCAGTGTTCTGGCAAAGTAGAAGGCCTTCAATGAGTACCAATAATTGAGATGTTCCCTTACAAATACTGCCATGTCTACGGGAACTGAAAACAAATTTACACATATTCATTAGGGCATGAAAAATTTGGTGCTGTACGATCAAAAGAAGAAAAAAAATGTTTTCTGCTTTTTATAACGATTACTTACAAGTAAGAATCGTTGGCATCATGGCAGTGAACGTTAAAAACATTATTGTGAAAAAGATGCATCCCGCATTGCTGAATGCCTCGGCAGCATTGTTTCCGATATTATAATAAATTGCGCCAGTTAGAAGACCGACAATTATATGAGAAAACAGCCTTAATCTTGTCAAAGTCTGTAAATGATATAATTAATTAATTAATTAAACTGTAGAATAGAAAACATAATGTATCGGAGTTAAATTATTATTTTTTTCTTTAAGTCTTCTCACCATATCTCTAATTTGCGATAAGAAAGTTCTTTTGAGAAGAATCCAAAACTGAATCCATCCGTTCGTCGGAAATCCGACCTTCTGCTCTATGCTCTCGGCGCTATCAAGCAGCGAAGTTGTACAAGATACCGGCATATTCAGAACGGTATTGCCAGGACCTTTTACAACACCGTTCGGCACAATCACAGTCGCGTCCGGTTTCGCTGGCTCGTTCGGTTCTGATCTTTTAGCAATGTCATTCGCTATCGCCTGCGCCATCGTAATAGCCTGATAGTGTTGGTAGTTGTTGCATTTTCCGTTGTTGACTGCCGTCACGAGCTTCTCAACGCACTCTCCGTGCTCTCCGCAGGCGACTTCCATTACTGAGGATGATATAAAAATTTATTTCAATAACAAATGTACGAAATTACTTGAAGAAGTCATCTTCACGAGTCTTACCGTAATCTGCAGGATTGTGGTAACTGGGACACTCCAAGCCCATACAAGACAAAAATGGCACGAGTCCTCCGACGTTTCCCTGATAAATGCATTGACCCTCGGCCAATAGGTAGAGATGATCGAACATTTCGAAAAGCCTCGCGCTCGGTTGATGTATCGTGCAAATGATTGTTCGTCCTTCAATGAAACAAATAATGTTAATCTATTTAAATTGACAATAATAAGAATCACACAAATATTCCCAAACACATTCGTTTACTGTAAAAAAATTGTTTCTCTCGAGACAAATTTTTTTCTTTAAGACAAAGATAACCACTCGTAGCTAATGGAAACTTTTCTGGAAAAAGTAATCCGAAGAAATTTAAATAAATTTCTATTAGGTTATTATCTTTGTAGCAGTAAAACAATGTTTTCCAGAAAAATTATTCTATTGACTTCTACGATAACTAAGAAAAATTATTTTAAAAAAAGACTACGGAAAAAAATGTGACAATATAAATTTTCACGGGATAAAATTCGACGTAAAATAAATTATCGATCACCCACACATACATAGACATTCGCGCGCGGTCGTCCGATCCAATAGGACGCATGTTTTTTTCTCCAATGAACAGTGTTATCGTGTTACTTACTCTATTATGCTAAAGTCAAATAATGTAATGACGCGGGGCTCATGCACTATTCACTACTAAAGTAAGTTTCTCTAAAGCACACATGTGCTAATAAAAGATTAACTTCAAAGACTTTTCTATGAAACTTTTTTTCCGAAGTTTTCTTATCGCAGATATTTTTTCGTGTTAGCATTAAATGGTAAGTTTATGGGATCTCTCTATTATTATAAAAATATCTCGCCGCCACTGCCGTGCAGAAGAATCGAGAAGAGTCTTCGGGGTCTGAGAGATCTCCTAGGTCCTCCTTTATTCAAAGTCCTTCGATGGCCACTACTCGGCAGAAGGTTCTAATTGCCCAATGAACCCCACCTTGGCTTAGATTATTATTAGTCTCAATGGAGTACCCCCCCCCCCCCCCCACGATCTAGAGACAGGGGATTCAATGATAGAGTCGAGGGGAGAGGTATCAATGATAGGGACAGAGTAGGTTCTATGATAACTAATCATATTAAAAAATACACGATAATGCCATTCGACTTATCAGTGCTTAATATTATCAACGCGGTTGCAATAGCGTTTTTTTAGTGATTTAAGATTTTGTACTGACCTCCTCTGCTCAACGATTTGAGCAAACTGAGACACTGAAAGCACGAAGAACTATCGAGACCGGATGTGGGTTCGTCGAAGAACATGACCGGTGGATTGTTTACGAGTTCCAGAGCAATCGACAGTCTCTTTCGTTGCCCACCGCTGAGACAGTGCGTTTGTGTATTGCTCGCCTCGCTTAGGCCTAGTGTTTCGATTATTTCCTCGACTACAACTTTTTTAGCGGCCCTACTGATGTCCTTGCCGAGTTTTAAATTCGCCGACACTGTCATAGCCTCCTTTACCGTTAAATGTGGCAACAGACGATCGTCCTGCATAATGTAGCAAGACATCTTACGGAATATTCTGAGATTTCGATCCTTTCCGTTAATCAAGACCGATCCGTTCAAATTTGACGTCCTGAAATAGAAATAATATATCAATACAATTATAAAACATTATATACAAATAAAAATCTCATTCCTTGTATTAATAAAATCGCGGAAAGTTTATTAAGATTTATATTACTGTGTCTTAACTTAAAATACTCAAATATAGCCAAAGTACTCACTTGTATCCTGCTAAAACGTTCATGAGCGTACTTTTTCCGGCACCGGAAGGTCCCATTATAGCTGTAAGCTCACCAGATCTGAATCTCCCATTCACGCATTTCAGTATAGTCTTGTATCCTGCAATTATTGATCCTTCATACATAAATCAGTATAATCCTTCATCTTCTTACTCTCGCGTATCGCGATTTCTTACTGTTCTAAAGAAAAATAGCTCGCAATACAAATATTCTCCCAGAAATATGATCTTAGCCTGCATAAAAATTATCCGATTCCTATTTTTCTTCCAATTTTTGTCACGACCCTTCCAACCCTATAGAGTTTTCTTCTTATCATCATAGTTACGATTCAAAGGTATTCTCGTAGATGATTTACGAAATCGAGGAGTTTTCTAAGCGACGGTAACTACCCTTAGGACGCAGTGTAACACTGCAGATGCACTAAGGGTAACTGCATACGCGTGCCCTCGAAACTGGCTCTGTCCCTCTCGTTCTCGTCGTGAACAACGTTATCGATTCTTTCGCAGGCGCGGGTCGTTCACACGCCGCTCGATGTCGAGCCCGACCTAGCAAAGCTCAGCCGCATTGCAACCCCATAGCTGCATTGCCAGTCAAGCGTAACTGACCCACCAATACATTCAATCTTTCATAATCGAATTAAACTCGATGAGATTACGAGATTTATGAACTGCATTTCATATTTAGAACGACACTTGCGAAGGACTTCAATATACTTCTAGATAAAAGAAAGTGAAATTTACGTTACATATTTATTTTTTATTATTAGTTATATTAATAAGCTCTCCATTAAAATCAGTTAAGTACCATTGGTATCTCACGTGTACTTCAAAAACATGTAATTTTGCTGACCTACAAATTTTATACGTTTCCCTAATTTTGACATAAACTACTAAAAATGAAAATTCTATTTATCGTGTTTGCATTAACGAATCATTAATTGTTAAGTTAATATTTCAATCAAGTCTAAATTATGTCTACAGAGCTGTTGAAGATTTCGAGGTTTTTATTCATTGGACTCAAATGTGTGGGACTTACATTTTTTTGTTAACAACTGAGATATTATTTAAATATTTCACCGCTACCGTTGCTATGTAGGAGAATCGAAAAGACCTCTGGTCAAATGATACACCCTCAGAACTTAAAGATCCCTTAGAATCCAATTATTTTATGTTCCTCAAAACTGAAATCCCACTTGGGCCCTGATTATTCTGTCCCTCGGAACCTAAAGACCCCCTTACACCCTGATCAAGGTAAGTTCCCATTGAAACCCTCCTTCCAAGAATAAAGGGCGGTTGAGGAGGTGGGGTTAATTATGGGGACGGAGGAAGTTCAATCATAAATTGCAAATCATAATCTTCAAAACTATTTGAACATGTTTATGAGAAGTATCGAAAATTTTACGTTAGGATCGTTACGTTAAATTGGGTTATAGTTTGGTTGAATTGCGTAATAGCAAACCCACCTCTCTTTCTACCCTCGGAAACGCTGTAGGCCAAGTTTTTGAACTCGATGTCGACAGGCGGCCTCTTGGGCAGATGAGTGAGAGCGACAGCCGGTTTCTTGTTGACCTGCCCGGGGCTCACACCCGTGTGATTTTGAATTTTTCTTGCGAGCACGCCACCCGTGCAGGTACCGGCAGCATTTCCGTTCGTTGTTGCAGCACCATTGCAGCTACAGTGTAAATTGTTCTGTGAACCTCTGAAACAATAATCGATAAGAAAACTCTTTAAACTTGCTGCACTAATATTGGGGTTAGAGTAGCAGCAGCGGAAGTGTCGTTGATAGAACAAAGAGTCGCTATATCTCGGAGGGCTTTCTAGTCCATTGAGATCGATGCCAAAAATTCTGGCACGGGTGCGCAACTTGGCTTCCGTATTCCGACCACCAAGCGGCCGAGTCTGGTCGTCTGATCTCTTCTCTTCTCTAGCTTTCCTATCTCTCTCGTAAGTTTCGTTAGCTCGAAGATATACGAGAAGTACGGAAAAGATAGAGATTCGAGAGGCGGATCTCTTTATCTCGCTTCCACTATTGGCTTCTTTTTGGAGGCCAAGATAATCGACAGCAATAATGAGTCCTATACCGGCTACCCTTGATCCATTGAAATATGTACAGTTGAACTTTTCACGAGTTACACCGGTTTTCACGTTTTGGATCCTCCATAACAAATATCAAAGTTTATTGAAAGTTATATTAAGACCTCGGTACACGGTGCGTATCATGGGTTACCCTCTAAGGACATTAATTAATGCCTCATGACATTTTCAACATCTTCTTTGTCGTCTAATTGAAGTAGTGAAAGGTTGGGTGCATCCTGGAGGATTCGAAATGACTTCCATTCGGTCATCTTCGAGTTATTCGCGAGTAACTGACCGGTCGCGATTATACAAGAGTCAGCATTTAGTTATCGATCAGTGATGTAACTGAAGAATAACTCCGGAGTGACTTAAATCTGACAATTGTTAATATTCAGTTTGTTAACCAGTAAGTCCTGAAAGTTCAACACTTTTTTTAACGTAACTTTGTGGTTAGACAATCGGGAAATTAGTAGGAACGGCGAATAATCTAGAAGCGACCATCGTTTAACTGACAGTTAACCACGGAAATCGTTTACAATTCAGTTTTCCTCTGGTAAATCAATTAAAAAACTAATTATTAATTTTTTATACGTTCACCGGTATCCTCGGATTTTTCAGGGTAGTGGGACACTTTTTTCACTAAGTTTTTCCATTGTTAATTATCAATATCCTGATTATCGTAATCTGCAATATAATTAATGATTGTTATAATGATTTGTAATAAGATATTTATGCTTAGGAACTTATTTACTTCATGCTTAAGGTGATTCGACAAAATGATTATTCCTCCTAACGACACAAACTTTTTTATTGAACCTCCCAAGCAAATTATAGCTTATCGATCATATGTGTGACCCTAAAATGAAAATACATAATTTCCTACAAGAATCAAAGTAATTAAAATTATTTTATGTATAAGTACCGTAAATACTTTGCGAAAATATCGTAATTTTTACCAAACCATACATTTTTCAATTGTCAAACGATTCTAAAGCATCAATTTTCACGGACATAGCTAATTCGATATTTGACAATGGTATAATATTGTTCCCTTATTTCATACGAATTTCTTCATCCCTTAAAATATGTATCGTGCGAGCCAATTTTGACGCTCACTATCAAAGGACAGCCGGAACGAAAGAAGATCTCATGCAGGATCGTACTGTAGTCGTATTTTCCTAATCTATTCGTCACCAGCTTCGAGCCTCGATTCGTTGAATTATTCCATCGAATTTATATATTTTCTACATATTTCTTACGAGGTTTGATTGTGCTATTTCAACAGAAGAGGCATTGCAAAACGTACGAATACCTCACGTACAGCTGGCATCGCCAGAGTCTTGTTCCGCGTTATCGTATAGTACTGTGGTATTTGCGGTTTGAGTATTTGGCACGGTTGTCGTCAAGGCATCGATCTCTAGCTCGCTCTATCCCAGTTACGTTCTTCTCTTCTCTTCGTTGCACTAGAAAATTCTGTAGATGGTTGGCGCATACGTGGCTGTCGCGACTGCGCTGACGTATATATACTTTATTAATAATTAATCGAGAGCCGACGTCTCGAGAATTATTTTTAACTTGTTAGACCGTTGTTTCGATAAAATTATTCTCTTTGCGGGTGCATCAACTCGTTCAATTATTTCATGTATAGCTACACAGTTAAATATATCGAAGCTCAAATGAATTTACTATAAATGAAAGCTTTTTGTTTTAAAGAAAGAGTTTATACAATTCCAAACGCATCATTACATTTTTAAACAACTGGCATACCGATAGTCAAGGCATCGAACACCAGTATTTATAGTACAAGTACTTTTAATACAGACGTATAAATATATTATATGTATAATAATGTTATCTTCAATCGTAACATGATTGATGATTGTATTGAGATTGTATTTCGAATATATTACATATTGGAAAAATGTTTTTAATAACATTTTAATAATCAGAATCAAATATATTTAAGACGCAAAATAAATTTAATGGTTAATTAAAAATTTTTAATCACATTTATTGTATTTTATAAATACGATGTATACCGATACAGTAGATTTTATTTTTAGAATAGTGAACTTGATCTTTTAAATAGTTAATTGAACAACTCTTTTAACAGTTTATGGAAACCTCGCAAGCTCCGAGCAGTATATCAAGGAGAATCAAAAGCTTCCGACGTAGGAAGAACAAAAGTTACACTGTAAAAAATCCACGGTGTTAACTGGAATGGTGTGAGTGGTGAAATAAAACCGGTGTTAAAATTAATACGATTTCGTTGTTAAAATTACATCGGCCATGTTCTATACCAGTAATTCGGTGTAATATAAAAAATGTTAACACCGAATGGTATGATGGATCGTGTTAACCATCAATGGTGTTGCTTTTGTAAAAGTCGACACAGTTCTGTGTCAAGTCGTAGTATGCCTGATAGGACGTACTTTAAACCAACTACAAAATTTTTTAATATGTACTTTTTGGTGTCACATACACACCGAAAGTTGTCCTTATTTGATATTGCAACGCTGGAAGTGCCTGCAGAATGTTATTTTTTCGGTGTACGCAGTCTCGGTGTTAATCGATAACACCGACATTCCTACACCGTTCTTTTACACCAACGATTGACACCGAAGTCATGGACCTATTGGGACTACACAATGGTGTTTATTTTAGCACCGCATTTTTTACAGTGGATACACCACGTGATAATCAATTTTTCTGACAAGCTTTTTTCTTCAGCTTAATAATTTTATTAGAATCTGTTTGGAGCCACCGCTGTAATCGATGACAGTCATCGGATATCCCCAGCTTTCGTTGTCGCGAATATAGCGAATACTTAAATTGATCCTCGACGTATTGTAATTATAATGCAAACAATTGATCACTACGCGTGAAAATAAAATAAAGAGAATAAATGATTGTGCTAACTAAATACAGAGAAGAAAATCACTTTCGGCAAATGTATTTGGCGATACGAAGTAAACGATTTTTATCTATTTCAAAGAAAATTATACTTGGACACGTAACATAGTCCTATAAATAGATTAAATGGATGTGTTGGTAGCGAATTAGCATATAATTTCATGAAATGACAGAGAAGTATCAAATACTTCTTAATTGTCGTGATAGCAACGAGTACTTGGGAGTCAGATACGAAAAATTCTGTCACATAAGATTAACGACAACTTAGTCTTTCATTAAAGATTTTTCTTATGATTGAATGTTATCTCTCCCCTTCCTTATAAAATGGTCGAATACACTGTTACGTCTTATCGATTATGACCGGTACTCGTGATAACCACCGATTACGAGTGTACAATCACGAATCTGTGCAAATTACGAGTTGTTACGTCAGTATTAAAGGATATAGGACACAGTCTAACGTCCAAATGGATTTTTTTTTATTAATAATGCTCGCCCACGATATATGATAGATGCTTACTCTCCTCAGGGTTAATCACTCAATAATAATCGCAGTTAATTACAATAGGTTACAATAATATTCCTACTAACAACGCGTTAGCCCGACTTTGCTCTCAATAGTCTCATTCCTATAAGGTTTAGGGTGGTGTCTCTTATAAAGGTTTAATTGAAGATTCCTTCGATAATTCTTTCTGAGAAAATGGGTAATAACGTCTAAGAGGAGACACGCGAGGCTCGATCTCATTCCTTCGTGCCTCGTCATTGTATTTCATGTAAAATCTTCGTTGTCGTAATCACGTACTCTTCTTCAAGACAGAATCAGGCACAATTAGCAATGGGGCACCTTAGGTCACATTCATTTCTTCGAATGATGTCTGTCTATTAATTGTTAAATTTGTTCTGAAAATATCAACTTTCAACCGCTCACGTGATTCTTTTTTTTCGACATTACTTTGTTTCTAACAGTGGACTGAATAAGACTCACATACGAACAAAGTATGTAAGTCCATGACTAAATACGTTGCATTCTCCCCGATGATTCATTCAATTATAATATAACTTTGTTTGTCTTCAATCGTTATAATTTTGGGAGAGAGCATGTGCTATTTAAGTAAATTCAGCAAAAGTCTTTGAATGGTTTTAGCGAATCCGAGCCTTGGCTAAAAGGACCTTGGAACAATCGACCGCGGGCTGAATTTGCGAAGATACGCTCGTTCGTCCGGATTATTCACGTACCGAGTACCCCCGAGTAGTATTCCTCCGTCTTTTCATCCCCTGGTTCGGCTTTTGACAATGTTATTTCGCGATTTCTTGCCAGAATAGAACCTCGATTTGTTGTAGTAATTGTACAATCAAATCTATACAGTATCAGCAAACGAGAATCATTTCATAATAGCAGACGGAGTAACATTCTACTTCACGAATCATTACTCGAGTATTAAATTGAGAGCTTTTGTCGAATGATAAAAATAGTCTTTCGATTAGCACGGTCCTCTAGGGATCCCGTACGAGGTTTTATATTTATCAGACTTTCTCGTATCCTTGAAAGTAGATGCGACATTATTTATTCTAAAAAGATTTATACATTTTGTCAGAATGAATTAATTACTAAACTCTCGCTGTGATAAATAAATATTTTCACACTTAAATGGCCATTTAGCTACACCGAAATATTTTTTAAGTTAGAAATTTAAGTTAACTTTGTTCAATATTGTAGAGACACCGAAGGACTGTAAAGTTAAATATAAAAATATGTTTTTAGTCGATTACCCTGATACATAAATTTATTATTTACTTCTGCTATTTGCTATATTATAAATAAATGTAAACTGTAGTTGCAATTCACACCGTTCGTTGTATTCAAAATAATTCTATGAAAGTTCCGGATCGAGTATATCATTGCAGGATTAAAACTTTATCTCCGAATTGTTACGTAACTTGTTTCACCGACGATTGATAGTCAATTTTTCTCAACGATTGAGAATTCCACTCAATGAGTACATTCGTCCAAACGATAAGTAAAATATATATTTTTTATCGATGTGACAGTCAACAGAAGGTACTAAAAACCTGACATAAAATTTTTCTGGTAGAAAGGACATAAGGGTGGAAAAGGAATTCAAGTTTTACACCTCCTTTACATTGCTGCCATCATCAGGTCTTAAGACCTCGAAGTTTGATATTCCTCTAGATATCCTAGCGTCCAGGGTCAATCGATTTTCAGTTCGAAACTCGTAACGCGTGCGTCTTGTTTCGATGATAGTGCTACATCTAATAATCTAGCAGCTAACCGGAAACAAGCGAACAAAGTTATGACACGCACTCCATACAAATAAGATCTACTTGACTCATAGCTCTATCCGCGTCACCATTTCCCTCTGACAAATAACAAATACCGATCAAAAAGCTTAAGTCCCTGACAGTTTCTCACCGTACCGAGTCTTGTAAGGTATCACGAGATCAATGGGTCGGACAATGGAATCTTAAACGCGTACATATCGTTGTTGTTGTTTTTTTTTTTAGTTTGAAGAGAAAAGAAAACTTCGAACGTCAGACAAAATCGTGGCTGAGAGAGAGCTACGTTAAATCAAGTATCGAAACAAAAAGACAAGAAAAGCTAGTTGACCTCGCCCACTGCTATGAATCACCAAGATTAATTAATTTTTATGGAATCTTGAGGCGCGCTGGAAATGGAGAACTCGAGTCTTTCTATTTTACTTTAGGAATCAATGATAAAAGCGACAAGAATTCCTCCCTTTGTGGTCCCAGGGCGTACGGAAGGAAGGCAATATATATATTTTTTTTTGTTAGCCTCGATGCACCGAGATTTTGTCGAGCGTGTATAACAAAGTCGTAACATTCGTTCGTACGTTTCCTCGAAACAAACTCAGCATAAGTATAGGTGCACCCAAACGAGATCGGTGAATTTCGAATAGAAAATGGGTTCTGCTGCACGTAGAGCTCAATGGAATTCGGGTCAAACGGCAACCTTACTGGTCGATACGACTACTAGGAAGGTTGCTATCTATTTATCCAGGATTCTTGTTGAGACTGCGAAAGAGTAAGCATGCTCGAGGCGTTTCCATGTTACTTGAAACGCTTGTTCTGCTCCATTTTCTAGCATTTCCACTAAATTACTCCAACAATTGCTAAGAAACTGTGCCTTTCTATTAAAATGATGTATTGTTTAGATGGTAAAATGACTAAAGATTCAATGAAATGTATGAATTTTCTCTGTGAATATTAATAAACACAAAAGTTTTTTTTAATTAAAGAATTTTTTTGTAAGCAACAATGGATAATTTTTTTTGTACATCAATAAAGTAACGAACGTTACTTTAATGGTTAAGTTGTCAATTGATAATAGTGCATTTTTGTTCACAATCAATTTTTTTATTACATCTTGCTTCCTCATAGACGAAGCTTTAATTTTATGATTTTTTATCTATTTATTCGTTAATTTTAAGCAACGTGATTTATCATAAATGTCTGGATGGACCTTGAAAATGTAACATTTTATTAAGTTGAAGTTTTTTTTTTCTTCGATAGATAGCTCTGACAATTTATAAGGAAGCAAACATTGATGGACCAATCGATTCACAGAGCAAGATCTGTGAATTATGGAAAAAATATAAAAGCAAATGTGATAGTTGGAGGGTTAAACATTTTTTTTTAAGTTTAAAAAACTTTTTCAAGGATGTCAGTAACTGTTGGTGATCGGTATATAGTAGGTGCTGCTTGTTATTTAGTATTCCGCTTTAAATGAAAAGTATTGTAGACATTACTCTAAGACTGCATTGTTGAGATTTTCGAGATAGAGAGGAGGAGCGTTGGGTGGCGGAGATCTGATAGTCACTTGATGACTTCCGTCAGCGACGAACTGCACCTGCTCGTCACCGTTGTATCTGGAGCCTCCGCTTACAACCGCGAGATTCCTCATGTCGCACATTCTCTAGGAAACCCAGCTTCTTGCCTCCCTGAAACAAACGATATCATTTAGTTTTATAACGTAGGAATAAAATATAATTGTATTTGGGTATCGGGTTTTACCAAATTCTTCGGTTATTATACGAAACAATTTGTGTGTGAACATACAAAGTGGACTGTGTACACTCAAAGGCAGAGGATGAGCTCAGTTCTGATCTCTGTAGATTCCTCAGGACAAAGTATACGCAAATATATATTTTAAGCGCAAAATTGTATACATTGCATATATTTATAGATATATTTGATGTATATAAACTGAAAAATGTATAAAAATATATATTTTAACGTCTATGTGGTAATGTATATAAAATACATTAGCACAGAGTGAACTGTGTATAACCGAGTGCGTATGATAAGCACATTTCCGATTTCATTTCCAAAGAACTTACAGAGATTTTCTCTCGGGAAAAAAATATTTTTACATCTATAAAATATATTTTAGACAAAAAATCGTATATATTGCATATATTTTTAGATATATTTCATGTATATATCCTGAATAATATATTTCAACGTCTATGCGATAATGTACGTAAAATATATGTGCAACATACACGAAGAATATATTTTCTCAAAAAATGAGATATTGAATATATTTTTATCATTTTTTTTTTCAATCTAATTCTTTTCTAGTGGGGGCTAATACTGTTTTCGTTAAAATATAGATGTGTGGTCAGTTGAAACTTTCGAAAGTCCCACGTGGATATAGCGATGAGACTAGGCACTTTGGTTAATTGTAGTCGCGAAATTGTTATTTTCTCAATTATCTTTCATTGTATCAAACATCATAGCTGGTCGACCTATCGTAAAAATTAATATAAGGAGTTTTGTAGCTTTAAAAAGTTTATGTGTAATGTAAGTCACAAAATTGGATGAAAGAAAACTGAACGTAAATTTTCTTTGACCGTTAGATCTACCGTACAGCTTTAATCTTGATCAAAGTCCCTGACATCCATCCGCTGGTAGAAGCGTCTAGACGCTTCAGAAACTATATAGTACTACAAGAGCTTCCGATACTCCCTGGAGGCATTAGGATTCGAAAAAGGGGTTGATCACCTCGTACGAAGGTGAGAATGATTGATTCGAATTTACCGGCAACTCGACAAAAACGATTATACAGAGAAGACGAAGAGTGTATGAATATGCAAAAATGTATCCCCATGCTCCATCGAGCTGACGATCGCTTAGTACCTTCGTATCATCAGTTTTATTGTTCCATGTAATTAGGGAAAACTGGAGCAATTAGCGTGACGATAATGAACGACCTTTAATTTTATTTTTTAAGTTACAGTCCTGCGTCGGGATTCTCATAAAATTTAGTTTTTTTCTAGATCTTATGAAACATTTGCGTTATTTTAGAGAAGAAATCTCTGTTGTATCTACTTTTGGTAATCTAGCTCAGCGGTCGATAATTGTTTTAAGGTAGAAAACGATCAATTCCTTCATAGACGGAGTTCTTTCATGGGATTCAATGTTATTGGTGTGATTTTTTTCTTGATTTAATATATCAGACCGGAGAGTTCGGACAATGAACTGTTACACACTAATTACATACACGGCCACAGCACCATTAACTATCAGAAACTAAAGTAATGTGGGTTATTGGATAATAGAATTAGAGCTTACAAAAATTCATTAAGGATATCAAGAAAACGCTTATTCCATATTCTAAAAAATATATAAATTAATTTATTCACCTGTAATACGATTTTTGTATGTGTTTTTAGAAACGATTTTCAAATTTATAATAATTTTACATCATCGAGTTTTTTCTTCGATAATAGTTAACATTGAAAATTGTATCGAAGCGTTGTTTTATTGAGAAAATCTTGTGACAGAGATACATAAATTATCCATTAAAAGTTTCTGATTTATCTCAAAGTTCTCTCTTCAATTAAAAATACTAACATAATACATAATACGAGCAAAAGTTCTCTTCTAAGCAAAACATAAATTTAAAAAAATAGGATATTATAATAATAGTTTATTATTTTATGCAACGATTGTTAAAGTTTTGGGAGGTGGCTTTTCATAACTGCAACGACGGGCGAATGTCAAAACTTTACGTTCAAGTGAAGTTGTAGTCACATGTTTCCCCAATATTGCTACCCTGGTCTCGGTCATGAATAAACTCGGTTGAATAGAATATAATTCACTAATGTCAGTCTCTAAAGTAGCGTACTAAATGTATGAGCAAATGAAATTTTTTAAATACAGATATTGTATTATAATTTTACAGATTTATTCTATATTTTTTATAATTTTCCGTACTTCGCTGTACTGAGAAAAAAGTTTATTCAATATATCTCATTCGATGTTTCTTACCAATGAAGAACAATAGTTGCATAAAGAGTGAGATTTTATCAAGATTTTCAGGATAACCTTAACGATCTCCTTGCTCGTGGAGCTTGCATGTAGAATCGAGGCAATCCTTTGAACGTAAGTATAAAAAATATTAATTAATATAAGTTTTTGCAATAGATCTGTTTAATCTCTGTTCAAAGAAATCGATTTGACAACAACAATTATATATATAGTTCTGTCAACATAAGAATTATTCTCTTTAAGTTATTGCAATAGTGACTATTAATGAGCATTTTTAATTAATATCAACGGTATATCGAGTCAACATAACATTAATCGGACCCCAATAAAGGAACATTTCATTTAAATATACATTTATTAACTGTTAATAATTAATTATTTGTATCAATTAAGAGGTTCAAATAAACGATTTGTTCACTCTAAGAGAATATTGATTTCGCCATATCGAATTTTATCATTTGTTAATAGTTAACAGATCCCGGTGCCTGCAAATCAACTCTTTTCTCAGTGTAGATAAAGTAAAGAATATGGGAATTGTCCTTATACTCGGGTAGTAATTGAGATATATTCCAGCAATCTAGCGATTTTTTCCATTCAGTATCTATATCGTTTCATCGATACTTTATGGGAAAGCAGAGTAACGACATAGATACCGTATAAAAAAAAATCACCGAATATATCTCATTTGTCACACGAATACAGGGACCATTCCCATATTTTGTTCTCTCCGTGTAGGTTTGTCGGTTACTGATTTCCAGTTGATTACGAAACCTTTGTCTTATGCGTATTTCGAGCCTCAAATATTTAACGAATTTTCATTTAAAATACTGAACATGCGCGGTAATTAATAAAGTATTCAAACATTCGATCAACGCCACATATGTTTAGATTTTTTTTGAGCTGCATTCTCGGAGAGCTGTACACAATAAACACGTACTAAGAGTTACATTGAAGGATTCAAGGTAACGATAGTAGTCTATCGATGTATAGACATGAATGCAATTCTGCTGAATACTTATGAATCACCGAGTATACGTGATGTACGGAAAAGCCTTCGCAAATCAGCTCCGCGTGTGTCACATTATCCGGATATAGTATTTAAAGCAGAATTTACAGTTCAGCATTGAGACGAGTAATTTTTGTTGTGTAAACTTTTAAAAAACGGTTAAAACGTTTCCTGAGTTAACGGATGCGAAGATCCTCTCGTGATGCGATGAGTCAGTCACGACTAACGTTTATTAAAGCGCTACGCTTACACAATATTTAAAGAGTACAAGTAATTATCGCAGCATGTATTTCACGTAGTTTTCTTGTAAAAGAAAACGTACGTAAGAATGTTACGAACTTTTAAAAATTTTATAAAATTGAATGTCCATCTATATAGATGGTATCTTCTTATTACATAATAAGAAGGTTTATTAATTGTTATATACCTGGTATACAACAAGTAATCGGTGTCTGCAATTTTTTAACTACGGACCGATACCACATGGTATGATTGAATATTCGTATTAACTTATTTTGTGAAAGTTATTTATTCCATGGATTTTGTGCCGGTGCCACAAATAACGATTATCGAATTCATGCTATTAGAGAATTTTAATACGAAGAGAGTACGATCTTTCCCCGTTGTTTATTCGAATTCAGTCGTATTTTAGTCGGAATGCGTTCAATCTCACAAGCATAGGTAACATTCAATATATTTTCAACTCTTCCGTTCGCCGCTTTGCAATGTTCGCGCTATAAACACCTGTTTTTATTTATTTCCATTGCGCTTCTTATTTCAATCTTGCAATGACGTATTAACGTTTGTTATTATTTCTCTTTGAACTCTGAGGGTTATTAGACTTGGAATTTCATGATATATCAATGTGAAATGAAAATAATTAATAATAATGAGAAAAAATATGTTTTCTTTGATACATTCGTGAAGGGGTAAACTTTTCACCGAAGCGTATATGGAGTATTGAATTTAATTAATTATTATATTAATGATGTCCAAAATGGTGTAAATATTTAATCAAGAATATTTTGATAAGTTGTTTACGCATGTCAGCATATATTGATAAATTGAATACAAAACGAAAGTGCGCGTAAGCTATCGAAACTTTGATAAAACTCGAAATTGCGTCAATGATGTTGCTTTATACTCGGTCGAAGAGTATCGCTGTTGAAAACAACATTGTACTCGAATTGGTAATATTGCAAATAACGAAAGTCACCTCCGAATATTTTACACGCATTAACGAGAACAAACGTATTTCGTATGGTTATTCGCCGTAACGTGTAATTTCAAGTCTCGTAGAGGGGAAATCGAATATTTCAATGAAATATCTCAACAAACGCGCATACATTGATTCCGTATATACGGAGCTACTTGCTGCTGGAATATTACGATTATAATGCAAAGAAATATCCCGACAGTGCAGTGTTTGCTGGGCATGCTCGTTCTATATTGTGCAGCAGTGGCAAAAGTGAATGCGCACGAGCGATCGATTCACGTGCGGCTAAACGTACCACATTATAAACCGTAAAGTGTCCATGAGCTCGACTTACTAACCAGCAAAATAAACAGCGCAAGAGAGTGAACAAGGAGAGAGAGGGGGGGGGGGGGGGGAGCAGACAAAGTGAGAAATTCACAAAGTGCTTCGACATGCAGGCTGATAAGCGGCTAACGAGCCATAATTTTAGGCCGATATGAGTCACCCGAGTTCGTGGTGTACAATTCGCGTTGCTACAGAGCATGTGGACTTCTCTTGGATGGCAACGAGCTCCAAGTTCACCGAGTTCATACAGCCCCAGGCGGATGTGCCCAGTGTCTCAATAATTTTACTTTTTCCAAACCAGCCAACACGATAATAAATAATATAATTTATTATTTACGAAGATAACATCATTTTTTTGTTTCGACCACGTGCCCTATTAAAATTAAATTACATTAGTATCGAATATGCATTCCTGTGATTAATCGACGTAGATTCGTTTGTCAATTAATGATGCATCAATTGGTCTATGTATAGGAAGATCCATGATTGAATGATTGACGAAGCCCGATCGAATAAAAGCATTTATAAAAGCATTGCTCGTCTAAAATTTCTAGCGTTTAATTTATATTGATCGATGGATTTTTATATATATCAATGAATATAAATTCTAGAGATTCTCTGTTTCGAACTACAAACGTTAATAATTACTGGGAGGCTCGTCCTACCTATTATCGTAAACGGGTGAAAAATAGTTATTCAAAGTGAATGACCGATAAGTATAATATATTTGTGACGAGAGATATAAAAAGAAAGACACCAATTGAGAATAGATTAGTGCGTTTCGTGACGCGATACGTTCTCGTTCCGGTAGACTGATCGGCGACAAAAAAAAATCGAACTTGCCGGTGCATCAACGGCTATTGGCCCGGATCCAGGGAAGAAGAATCGCTCTTTTCCTCCCGTTTAATTTTTTTCTTTTCATTAAAAAACTCAGTGACTTTAACGTATGACAACGTACTACTCTATGTAGGCATCGTTGCGTCACAACAATGGAAGATGTTTGTGCAACATCGATTTTTAGGTGTGTGCGACTGACTTTATAATGGATGACGTAATTGAATGCGAGACTGCAAGTGCAGTGCTTGTGCAGTATCGACCATGCGTATACAAGCACGTGTCAAACAAACTTGTTTGCAAAACTTTATTATTTTGACGAAAATGTATTTATCATTATTTCTACTTTATTCTAAAAAGCGTGAGAAATCTACAAAGACGAATAAATTGTAGTAGCAATCAATGCATATTAATTGATTGAATCAATTTTTTAATTAAATTAATTAAAAATATTTTCTTGTATGAGAATTTAATTTAATCTTTTTTCTTAGTTCTCTGGAGCGACGATGACGTTGTCGTATTCTTTTCTCGAACGTATTCCATCGAGTGTTTGCAATTGCATTAGCATCACCGTAACCACTTGCCGTTAAATTTTATCTTCCCATACCGTATATAAGAGAATGGGACTTGTTGTATCACAAAACGAGAACAATGTCATAAATAATATTGATGCCAGTACATATTTTATTATTTCAATTGATATTTAATTAATAGGTTTCAGCATTTTTTTACTATCACAGTGCAGGGCAAGTTGAAACGGTTGTGCACAGTCTTTTGATCCTCCTAGGCGTTACTTGAAGTACTTTTTGAAGCAATTGAGTCTAGCACTATTTTCATATCTTCATTCATTCATCATTCATATTTCGATAATTAATTGACAGTCTCGTATCACGTATAATTTTTTTTTAAAAGAATTTTGACTATCTTGTCTTGAATTTGAGTCACTACTCGATTACTTCCTATAGAGATTTGGCAACATCACATACTTCCGATACTGTTGGAGTTTACGACAGTCATAATGTACTAACTATTTTATTTTGTCAATCTCCGTTAAGCAAAATGTGATCAGTTTATGTAATGAAGATGCATAATGTTCGGGAGCCTCGCAACATGCACGAGGAAAAATTCGTGTCATCGTGTCATTTAAAGTTAGAAGAGCTGGAGAGAATTTGTTGCTCCTAAAATCGAGTGGAAAAGAGTCATCACGATAAATTTCACTTTTCTTTGATACTTTCGTTTAATTATTTTTTAATTCTTCATTTATTTCGTACACATAGGTTATTTTGTTCTATATTTCGTGTACATCAGTGATACGGCCTTTTCATACCCGCCGTAACATATCACGTGACTTTCGATCGCAACATTGCCAAGTCATGGACGCGTCGGGCTATGCAACGAGAAACAGTCGTTTTCGTACTATTTTGCTTATAAATCCACGGAATTAATGTTTAATTAAAATAATATTGTTGAAGAATTCAAAATTGGGAGATACCAAGTCTGTTGTGTACCGTGATTGGTATTCCGTTAAGTAAAATGCAATCAGTTATGTAATGAAGAGGCATAATGTTTAGGCCACTCACGACATTGACATCGAAGAAAAATTCGTGTCATCGTGTCATTTTAAGTCAAGAAAGCTGGAGAGAATTAGTTGCTCCTGAAATCGAGAAGTAAAGATATGTGGTACACAACAAAGAACCTATGAATCAAGATAAATTTGACAAATTGCAGGTTTTTAAAATTATTCAAACTATTAACTCTAGATTTTAGTCACAATTTGCAAATTAAACTCACGAAACATACTCATGTGTGGCCAACAATAACATTTTTAAGTGATAATGGGTTTGGTAAAATCCAACTTTTAATGCTTAATCGATATTATTTTAGTACAAATTTCTTGGGCGTAGAAAAACTTAGAAAATCTTTTCTCCAAATTAGTTTTATCTACTTTTTTGAGTTACCTATAGGAAAGCTTGAAATCTAATGAACATAAGGATTATTTGATTGTGTTGATTCTACTATTTTTATATGAGATATATCAAGTAATCTCCGGACGGACACGGCATTCTGTATACACGCTGTGCTAAAATCACGATTTTTAACTTAAGACAAGGAAATACCTTAACAATTACGCACATTAACTGTTTCTCTCTAATTCGCACCTATATATATTGGGCCCCTTAAGCTTAACTTTACAGCTGCAATAAATGGTACTAAAAGATCGACATTTGACTTAACTTTTGTCAATCAGTAGAAAGTCCCACAAAATCTCAAATTGGGCATTAATTTTCATGAAAATCGTAACGAACAAAGGGAAGGAAACACTTTACTTATGTATCCAAATTCAACTTGCTGTGGTAAAAATAAGTAAAGTTATCCTCGTTAGTTTTAATAGTCGTATGTGAATACAAGGAAAAGTTGCAGCCTGGATGATACAACACTCCAAGATATTCGGAGATAGCGTGTTAACATTAATAGAGAATATATCTGATTAACCTCATAAAATAACCCTGAGCACTATATTACCGTTAGACCGTTGAGAAACTTCTTAAACAACGACGAATCAAAACTAATTCAACTAACCCCGATGTCTGTCTGCAGCAAATGTGTTGCTGGTTCTTAACGATGTAAAACTGCGATCTCGTGACAGAGTATGTAGTAGAATCGTTCGAAATACCCCGCCAAGACCACGTGGTCCTCGAGGATATCGGGTGAATATACCGCGAGAAAGAACGGAATATCGTTGAGGAATCTCTCTTTCTCTCTGGGAACTCCGAAGGACGCCTCGGTCAGCATCGGAACCCCTCGTCTATCTGTTTCTACCTCCAGGTCCTGCATCTCAAACGATCGAAACTTCCTACATTTCCTCGT
This sequence comes from Cylloceria caligata, assembly GCA_963942595.1. NCBI lineage: Eukaryota > Metazoa > Arthropoda > Insecta > Hymenoptera > Ichneumonidae > Cylloceria > Cylloceria caligata. The sequence goes on from OZ012708.1 coordinate 42,775,190, forward strand.
CCTCTCTGGAATTGGCCAGCCAGAGGTACGCTGATTGATCTTTTTGGGATTCTGGAGTTCTCGAAACCCGTTTTTATCTCAAGGGAAAAAAGAGGCATCGTATGGACAAACATACAATATACAGTCGTTCTATGGAGTTGAGTAAAGCTTATCGTTTGATTGTGTATCATGCAATCTTTTATCTCGAAGCTACAATGTATTGTACGATTGTTATAATAGTACTTCGATGCGTCAACCATGTTATTTGGTTGGCTACTCGATTTGATTCTTCCTAAATACAATCCCAAAGGTTCTTGAATATTAATTTACTGATAAAGAAATATTCAACTCGATAACTTAAAAATTGCGGTCAATAGACAACAGATACTTGTATCCGTTAATTGATAATAAAGAAATCCAGATCCGTTAATCAATTTTGAAGAAACTGAAAGATCAGCCGGGTAATTCTAGAGAATTCAATTTTCTCAAATCTTAATACACATATACAATCACACACACCAAACCGTTCGATAAAAAATTCATACCAAGATTTAATTATAATACATCAAATTGAAATTTTTACAAGTTGCAGGTAAGGTTACAGTTTAATTACTTATCAGAGCGCAATGTCCGATGGTATTCCATTGATTACGAGTCAAAGCGATAGGCATGAGATAAAGAATCGAAGCAACACCTGACACCTGATATCAACATCGGTTATCCCACGAGCGTCTTAAGGAGGTCAGGACTGACGAAATCTTTCTATCAGTCTCGGAATTGCGCCAACTCTCCAATCTCGAGTATTATCAGCTTCATTCATCGACTGATATCTTACGCAAAATACATATTCGACCAAGTGTTCTGTTGCGTTATTGATTATCCATATTTAAAAAATCTTCAATAACGGGCTAACGATTATTATTACTTAAAAATAAAAATTGAGGTTGGTTAAAAATAAAAATTGTGTGGCATACAGATATATTAGTTACGCATAGAAAAACCAAAAGAATATGATGTGAACAAAGGGAAGAAGTGAAGGCGAATTGCGCCTCTTGGAAGAAAATTGAGGAAGGTCACGGATGGTAGATTGTGCCAGTGGTGTCGGAGAATGCGTACTGCCGTATAACCGAACGGACCGTTCGTTCGCTCGTACGTCGAAACACTCCGCGATGTTGAGAAAGGATCACGTGCAAAAAATTGCATTAAATCGGGTCGGTTCTGCCTAGAACTTCGGTTTCTATAGTGACGCAGAATAGCCAATTCGTTGCGCTGTGCGTGCGTGACACACGACACATTGTGATGTAGAGTTATGCATCTGAATACGTATCAGGTTGAAGTACTAATTGCAACCTGATAACATATTTCGATCTACAATAAAACTGTTCCATGCGAAAATTGAGTTGTCGATATAATTTTTATCAAATTATTAATCAATATTTGAATTCAAAGTCCCGTACTACACGGAGATAAGAAAATTGTGATGGTAATTATTTAAAGTGACGAGCTATCAATAGTTAGTCCATGGGACTACAATGATTTCTTTGAATATGAGAGTTTTTCGAACGGTTGTATTGAGCTCTAGAAAAAATTAAAAGGTTCCTCGATGAACTTTTATAATGAAAAGATCCTTTCGAACAACAGACGGATAATATCAATAAAATATTAGTTAATTATAAGATTCTATAGTTTACAGTTAATTAGATTTAAAAATAACTCGTCGAACACCAGATTGGATCTACACATAATTTAGAGTTTTGATCTTCATCTTTTTTCAAATATCAATCAAAAACCGGATGCTTCCAGAAAACATAAATGTGTGCTTAGGTCATGTTATAATTAACTAAAAAGCTCATACATTCTTGTAATAAACATTTAGTTGAATTACAAAGTGCATTGATACAAAAATATTGTATTCTCGATGACTCAAGGTTGCGGAGAACACAAAAGCTTCCTACAAGCATATGTGTTCTCGTATCAAGTATATTTATAATGACCACGTGTATAGCGTACCTCTCAACAAACACAAAGCATGCAAACAAGTTGCCCTAATCAGCAACGACCATAAAAATCTTCTACCAACTCTGTAATACGACATCAATTAAAATTTTGCTATCGACTATTGTGTCTACTCAATAACCTCGATATGATTTGTACAACAAACTGGGAATACACATGAAGGAACGCGTTATCAAAAAAATCTTATTGTACGTGCATAATCACGCGTATCAAGCTAATCACACCTACTCCAACGTATGTCTATGTAGAGTTTAATGGCAGAAACTACATAACTTTTCGCCATAAGTTCTAAATTACCGTTTTCGGAATCATTACTCCGAGAGTTTTATTAAACTGATGTTCAATAAAAAGGCGCGTAAATTTGAAATGTTCACATTGCTTCCTCGTGATACTCGCCAACCCATAGATTCTCCTCTACAGGGAATGGTTATCTCAATTTTGGCTTCCTCATAGAAGAAGTAGTTTTAAAATTTTCAACAAAATTTGGTAAAATTACAAATTTTATTAAGTTTAAACCCCTTGATCGATTCTAACCAAATTCAAGACCAAGTATCCTTGTACCTTAGCTAATTTGTGTGCCAAGTTTCAGTTCGATAGATAACAATTTACGAAAGTTAGAACGAAAATATATTTTTTTTGAAAAATGATTAAAAAAATCATGGTGTATAAAATCTGAACACCTTTATCGATATAATCGATCGATAAAATATCGTGCGCACGTGCAGGAATATATATTTATTTCTAAATATAATTTCTCGACGTTTTGAGACTTTTTAAGTACTCGGACATCAAAATCTCAAGAAAAAATGTTGTCATGAAAATAGCTTCCTCTTTGAAGAAGCAATAATATTAAGATCCAACGTTAGAAATTTATGAAAATCTTTCCCTGAATCCTACAGTCGTGTAATATATAAATAGATTAATGAACTATATGAATAAAAACTGTTTAATTTTTTAACTTAACATATAGATTCTTGGTTCCATTTTAAGAATAAAATGTATTTAAAAGAATGTTTATTGCATTTGATACTACTCGTCTCTGGGTTTGTGGTATTTATAAAAAAATGCCGTGAGATAGTCGTTTTGTTTCATCAAATACTTGATAAACTGTCAAATTTGAGATATATTCTTCATTATGCATGTAACTTTGCGCCGAAAAAATTATAGTCTTTATCGATCGTTTCAGCAAGTAATTTCGACTCAAAACCGGTTATATTTGCATACGAGCTGTGTTTATACGATGTAGTCACTGAATTAACAACGTATTATGGAATTTTATGCATATTTCGATTAAATAAAGGATTGAAAATAAAGATGCTAGGGTGAATGACAGTAAGTGACTAGTCACTAGAGAATGAACGAATGAATGCTTTTTTTTTAGGTCTCGTGATAATTTCTGATAATTTAGATACAAATTGTATCTTTAATTTGCTCATTTTATCATTATTTGCGTTGTTCAGTTTGCTATAGAAATATAATTTCGAATGAAAGTATAGGTTAGCTTGGCCCATTTATTCCTTGGTGTTTTCAAGTATTTCGATTTTTTTTTAGTTTTCTAGATTGTTCAAGTATTTTGATTTAAAAAAATTTTGTTCCGCGTATTTTGTTCCATAGATTATTGGAAAAAAATGTTGCAGTTGACCTGAAAACATTTCTGTTTCTCCATGACTAAGAAGTGATTGTACTTAAGTCGTAATTTACTGGTGATTTTACCCTACTTGACTATCATAGGATTCTAACACATGCGTAAAAAAAACGTGGCTTATCGAATATTTTTAATGGAAATTTCGACGTACGACGAAGGAACAGTAATCCTTATAAAAATCGCTGGATCAGCTTGACAAATCAGCAACAAAATGTATTAAATTTTTGTAAATAAACTAATCTGGAAAATTTATTTAGTTGATGCATTCAAGCTTATTAGTAAACTAATTTATAAAATACAGTAAAATTTCATAATTTTTTTTTCTATAGGGCATTTGTACCTAACCACAACTTGATTAGCACGCAGTTAAGACCTTAAGCAGATTCAAAGGTTTGCACCTTTGGATAATAGCAAAGACAATATTGATGTTCAGATAATAAAGTACTTTTGCTTGCAAGGTTACGAGAAACTAGAGAAATGCTTTTCGCGTTAAAAAATAATGAAATATAAGAAACTACAGTAAGTTACTAACAAAATAAAAAGTTTTGTTACGTCTGGAAGGTATTAAATTGATCTATACGTAGACTTTCCTTAATAGATTCATAACATTAATCTATCGTAGGTCAAACTTGTTTTTTTTTGTTATAAAAAATTAATTCAACTTTAAATATACTAAAGTTGATGATGAACTTTTTCCCTTCGCGTATACTGTATGTGTACGACCGATTGCTGACACTAGCGATTAATTTATATTGTTTATTTTCGAATAAAGAGGGACCCAGACGGCTAGTACTCGTGGTTTGGAACTTGCAGCTGATGAATGCGAAATAGTAGGTACACGTCGTCTAACAGAATATACTCAATGTCCTACCAACCGTCCAGTGTCGTTGCAGGCAGTAGTTACTAATATATATATATATATATATATTATAGTAGTTACTGATATATTATATGCGAACAAACGATTGGCCAACTATTGCCCTCACGCTACGGACCAAATTACGTAGCAAGAACAAGGCATACAAAGTAGCTTCTAGAGACAACTACAAAAAAAGGAGCAATTTTTTTTTTTGTAGTAATAATAATATATATGGTAAAGCAGCATTGACAGCTTGCTTTAGGCAAATTACTTTGCGAATCAAGTCTGCATTGACGTCAATAATATACTTCCATCATACTTCGTCATGCACTTTGCATATATTATAAAGTCTCAATAGACATGAGAAGAGATGGAAGTAACACAGCGATAGAAGTGGATGAGAAGCAAAGACATTTTATTGACGGTCAGATGGAACAGCCTCGGAGCGTTTGACCTCTTCGTAATTTCGAACAGAATTTTCTCACCGTGTCGATCCCACGACACTATGCGGTTGCACATTGGACTGGACTGCACCAGCGCTAGCTAAAAAATTAAAACGTAATCCGATGCGAAGTTCCTTCACCCTTTCCACCGTCCATGCTCAGATATGATCTACGATTCTCGACAATTGTCCCTGAAAGATTTGTTCTTATAGATCGTCGATTAAATTATACCACGGTCAGCGGTAGCACTAAGAAGTCATAACCATTTTTGAATACCAAATGTGTATAGCGGCTGATTTGACGGCCTGATAGAAGGCATCCAAATCAATGCGTGCTGTATAAAGTTTATTATCCATGGTCGAGTCGCCAACATCGATCGATCGATCGATTCGTAGGATTATACGGAACGAGGCCGACGTAGAGCCACGGAATTACAATTGAATATTATACGTACTGTGGCAACAGTGACGTACAATAGCTTCGACTACTAACTGCTGCTGTATAACTAAACTTATCTTATGAGTGTGTCTGTATGCTGTTACCAGTAGGGATCCTTTTTCGATTTTTAATCGTCGTGAACAACGAAATTTAACGCGTCATGAAATTATATCCGTACTCGATATCGCGTTAAGAGAGACTCAACTTGCAGTATTGTCTTACCGATGCAATTCATCGCACCGTTCGTCGAGTGTGAATTTAACCTTCTATTTAATTACCATAATCATTATCATTTTTTTATTCAATTTCACTTTTTTTTTTCATCACTACGATGTAGTTGTTTTCGTTGTTGTTATTATTATTATTCACTGGACGATAAAATAATATTTCTTGCTTTCGTTCAACAACCTGTGGTCTGACACTCCTCCTTATTAAAAATTAAATGAGCTCTAAATGACGTATAACTATTCGGAGTAATTACAATGTAAACCTTCTAAAGGTCTTTAAATAAATAATATTTGTACTTCCTTATTACATACGTTGTATTAAAAGAGAGAAAGTGTCGTTATTAATATTATTTTTAAGCAGTTTCATATTTTTCTATATTATTGAAGATGTTTTAATTTAAAAAAATCATTCGTCAATTAAGTAACCGCACAAATAATTGACTATTAGTAAATGTAGGTAGCTTATGCTACATTTTATATTAGATAATTGTAATTTTTAAAGATGCCGCTAGGTCGTAGTACGACCCGAAGAACTTAAGAAGGTTAAATACCCACATTTTAACCGATCCGGACCTTTTATCTCTTTATCATGATTCGTAGACTCGTAGTCTTCGCTATTAACGAATACTTGACTAACCATAAAGAGATTAGTTAATCCTTCAGAAGTCTGTGAAAACAGAATTTCTCTCTGTACAACTTGTTCGGGATTATTTTATTATTCATTTTTATACAAAGTTATTTCGTGTAAACAAATTATGCAAAGGGAATTTTAAGGATAGCTGATACGCATGTTATCATTGCAACAGTTTTAGTGCCTATTGTAAGTTTATCAAAGATGTTATCATCATTATTTAAATGATCATTGGCTCATAAATTTTTTTTCTAAATAAATACAGAAAAAATGCTGTCCCTAAAAAAAATTATGTTAATTAATGAAATTATTGAGCTGCAATGTTGCAACATGTACTGACTGTAGCTATTTTTATCGAAACTTTCTTAAGAGCAAAAAAATACTTTGTTCAGGCTCTGGTATTTTTCATTGAAAGAAAAGTCAAAGATGTCATCAATCAATTCTATGAATAATAGATTTTCATTTAACAAAATATATAAAAAATAATTTTTTTTTTCAATTTCATGAATTTATTATTATTAAGAGATATTTAAGAGGTTACTAATTCAAGTTTTATATATAATTTTAAAAAATCGAGTTATATTTTATGAAAGATCAAATATATAGGAGCAGGCTTAACTGACGATAATGATTTAAAAGTTGAATCAAGTGCGCAGACGCATACCAGACACTTGTTAGTACTTTCCAATACTCAACTTATGTTTTCAAAGCTACATTCTGTTTACCGATACGTTTCAACGATAACTAATAAACTGAAGATTCAAAACATGCGAATAGCATCAATTTTACCAAATAAACCAACAGTGTCGCATATGTTAATGATAAAAAAACAAGGAGAGAACTGAGCTTCGCAGTATGGACGTAATAAGAATGCGAGGGACGCGCTGAAGAAAATCGTTAAGAAACGATAGTATACATAGTACCGGTCACCGACTGAACAAGCAGCCCAGTGTAATAATATCCAATCGTGGTACATGAACTATAGAGAGTATAGCGTCGAGCGGGATCTCAGTAGCTAGAACGTGGATTCAAAATAAAACTTTCTCGAGGCTCAACATATCATAAAGTGACGCAGTTTCGCGTGATGAAAATCAATTCAGGCGCGTAAATAAAAAAACAAAAGATCATTTTCTCGAAATAAAAATGGTAGCTGGTTGATACGGTGGATGAGAAACGAATAATGCTGCGTGAAAATATTTGAAAGAAAACGGTTGATCGTTTTCTTTGACGTTTTCGTTTCTTAGTTTATATTTTCCCTGCGAACGACGCTCGTGAAATCGCGTGGAGGCAATTAAAAGCAGCGGAAATCTAGTTTCTATCGACTTCGATCATCGGTAGAACATTACAGAGAAAAGAATATGGACACGTGGCTTGAAAGAGGAAACATAAGAAAATATTGCGAAATGAGAAAGAAACACACTCGTGATAACGTCGTACACTGTACTGAGAAAAATGCTCGCAACATTTTACATTTCCATTTGTTAATTATATGAATCGTATTACTCGATGCAATTTTTACTCGACTTCCCGTATATACGGTACAAGCTACATATTATATACAATTAAAATGTAAATCAATTATATCCGGCAAGTATACTCGACAACAAAAATGTATTTTATTGACCGAAAGATTATTGAAATTAAATATTATTTAAAAACATCGAGATAACGACTTGGCAAAGTCGATAAAATCTGTGATTGTAGATGACGAATTCAATTTTTAGTCGATCGAACGAACTAAACAATTTTTTCAATTAAATATTTAATTGATCAAAGAAGAATTTCGACCGATTAACTTGATTTTCAAGTTCGCCACCAACAACCGCAACTTTAGTTGATTTTTCTACATTTTTCTCGCACTGTAGAATTTTTTTTACGATATTTTTTAACATTTTTTATTTATATTTATAATCAGCTAAAAAAATATAACTAATAAGTAGTTTCATTCTCTTGTAATCGTTGATGGAAATGTCAAGTTTATCGATCATTGTTCTCGGTCTGTTATACAGTGACAGACTTAGTGCACGCGTTCAGAAATCTGGGTGTCTCGTTTCTTTGTCTGTTACTTGCAGCGGTAAGTAGAAGATTCTCAGAGAATGAGATTCCGGGCTTCACGAAGCAACTTCCTTCGTTGGTGCTCTCCGTGTGGTTGACTCATCGGAGGATTCCAAGGCGAGGGTTATACTGTGAACTAACAAAACTCGTCTGGATAGCCACGAGTCATTCTGGCAAAAATGTTTTTTTTTTTTTTTTCAAGCAAAGACCCTTACAAAAAGTATAATAAAAATTACCGTACATGTGCAGCAGAGTGTACATGAAATTTCAAACTTGTCATTTAATATTAAACAAGTGGTATATTTAAAGTGAAAGAAACTTTTAATAATCAGAGACGAGTATGAAAAAAAAAAAAAAAAACGCAGTTAAATAAATGGTTTATTATAAATTTTGCAACGTCCATTCTCATTTACTTGATCTATTTTGTAAATATGATATAATTGTTTTGTTAACAGCTAATCCACCTTGCATTCCTAAATAACTTCAAAGAAATTACAGCTCACAGATTACTCCTTTCATGCTTCATAATATGTTATCGTATAATTGAATAATATAAAAAATAAAGATATAATAATAAAATAATATAAATTTATGAAAATTATTAGATGTATAAGAAGCATAAGAACTAAATGAAAATTCATGTAGACGAGCATTGTTGAAAGCGGCAATGATATATATAAAGCTCCCTATAAATTACTAGGCGATATAAATGTCATATAAATATTATATTATCCCCCATAGAAAAAATATCGTTAAATATATCCGACTTTTCGTCACTTTATATATCAGAAATACATTTAAAGTACATTTTGAATGAATCTCAGACATATTTTTCCGCTTTCTTATGTTTCGTATGTATTCTAAAATATATTGAAGATTTTCTTATCGTTGAAACATATCCGATATACCTTGAATATCATTTATTTTTGTCAGTGATTTATGTAATAAAATAAGTTAATCTTATCGTTTCTAGCGAGACGCTAATATACCTGAAAGTAAAAGCAGTTTTTCCGTGTATATTTGTCCAGAGTTATCTCTCAAAAACCCGATAACTACCGACAATGTTCTTTCTTCTCAAATCACAATAGTTTGTAAGCAAAATGAATCCGATGTTTCATTATAATTGAGAAAAAAACGTAAGAAAAATCCGATAACTATCGACAATGTTGATTCTACACAAATCACAACGATTCGTGCAGCAAAGTGAAACCATTGTTTGATTATTATTTGATAAAAAAAAAAACGTAAGAAAAATTCGATAACCACTAGGCAAATATTCATTCTCGACAAATCACAACCATTTGTAATCCAAAGAGAAACGATTAGATGATTATTATTGGAAGGAAAAAAACGTAAGTAAGCTTACATATTTTCACAATCAATATTGATTATCGAGGGTATAAAAAATTAAGGGTAAAACTCACCACGAGTCCAAAATGAGATGATAGATATTAAACCAGTGGTAACACAACTCATAACCCAAAGATACGACTGGAATCAATCATTATCTAAGTAAATTGATATTTTTCACGATATATTCGATTGACCACTTCGCAGTGTTTGGATTGTCTGACACTAGACGGACGGCACTACTGTGACTGATCACGAACCCGCGTACCACTAACGTGCAAAGAGAGAAGAAGGCGGCGGTAGCATTAGCGAATGATCGAGCGTGTTGACCGTCCCGCGTACCACTCGGTTCTGATGCTTCTGTCTGCCCGTTGAGTGCTGGAGAGGTCCACCGAACGACGAGGCTCTCGTGGATTACGATTAACCCTAGAGCCAGAACGAGACAGGCCGTGTCTCACCTGGTTCCACCTGGTCCCTCTTTTGTGTGGAAACCGAGCAGCACGCGTTAACCAGGGACGTTGGCAACGAGGCAGTGAGGGAGGCTTCAGGGGCAGTGCGGATGACGTATTTTCGTAAAGCATGTAGATAGAAAACCCACCTGAGATCGCGAGGCCGTGTACAGATATCTTCCGAGGTCGCGATGCTTTATTCTCTGCCCTCCCTTATCGTCCAACCCCGCACAACATGGATTCACCACGCATTACCGTCGAATCACTCGCAGCAGAAGTAGTTTTTTCACTTTTTTATGCACCGTACTTGACACACTCGGTGTTTTCGAGTATCAAACGCGGAACTATCACAGAATCCTCGTTAGTTATACTCGGTCGAGTACACGGGAGTTTATTACGTGAATCGAACGAGCTCCTTCTCGACATTCAGTTCGTGCGCGGTCCGCACAGCGACGTCAAAATCAGCTGTGAGCCACGCTATTCGCTTCTCTTCTTCGCGAGGGTCTCTCCCTTGGTGCAATAGAATCGTACCGTCGACCATGCCCAGGGACGTAGCTATTCGCAGTTAAGATACGACGGTTTCCACTGTTCGTTCTTTCGAGGCTTCGAGTCTTTGTTAACGCAAAGGAGCGTTTCTATGTATTTATTTAAGTACTCAACAGCAATTCGAGAAATATTTATTTCGGTTTAAAATAATAATTCGTAATGATTTTCTCTATCTCGTAAATACAATAATTCCGGTTAAGTTTGTTTAAATATTTATTTGGTAACGTCGTATACCTTCTATCTCAATAATGTCGCTTACCATTTTTTACTTATATTAGAAATGGCCTTTATTTACAATTACAATTGTACGCATGCGCACAAATGATATCGCTCTATACAGAACATGGACACTGTCCTGTTAAATAAATATCAACTATAGGAGATTTCGATCCTAACTCGCTGAACCACGATCGACCGATGGATCGTCGCAAGATGAATTAGTACCCAAATCGCTGTTATTATAATAGTAGTTGAATTTTATAGAATTAACGCGGCAGAGAAATCTACGAGTGATTTTGTAAAAAAAAAAAAAAAAAAATCATTAACGAACACGAACGCTCTAGTAACGTGCCATATCGATCGTTGTAAAATAAAATTGTACATCCGTAACAATCGTGGTAAAGTTAGTGAAATTATACAATTCGGAAGAAAAGACTGTTAAATCACTCAATCGTATCGTGCGAAGAATCACTTCTTTACATATTTCGATATAAAAGGTCGGGCGAACTATACACGAAGAATTTAATGTTTATGAGAACAAATTGAAAAGAGAGATTTATACTTTTAACAAAGTTTGCGGAAGCTTGTACAAAGAACTTCGTAATTATTACATTAAGTTGTAATAATTACGAAGTTCTTTGTACAAGCTTCCGAGCATGGAAACTGCTTTCGAAATATTTTCGATGTATGTACAGGAATCCGTAAATATTAATTAGGAATAATTAATACATACGCGTTGCAACTGTTGTTGCCTGCGCGAGTCAAAAGCAATAGTTATTGCACAAGATTTCAAAAAATATCTTCGATTTTTGCAAATTTGTCGCAAATTGTATACAATAAATAAATAAAAAAATAAATAACGATGTTGTTAAAAACTCTTTCGTTAAAATAATTATTATATGCCTTATTTATTTATTTATTTTGTTGCCCAATTTGTAATTTGTGCATTTAAGAAATTTATTTTTCGCTCGTTAACCGTCTTGGTGAAAAATATTTTATTTCTAAAAAATTTAACGTGGTTATTTGCTAAAATGATTATAACAAACCACGATTTTCGAGATACACTGCATACGACGATGTTACTTTCTATTGATATATTAATTTTTTAAATTTCTAATTACATTTTGTTCATAATTATAATTTACAAAAAAAATTATAAGATTATGTCCGACGGTGAAGGAGATGATCCCTTTGATCCTCAAGTTGAAAACATCGGCTTCGTTGGGCGAATCGATGAGTGAAAAATCGGTTGTGCGTAGTATCTTTCAAAAATTCTGTAGCATATTCTCCGTTAAATCTCTCCACAATTTCTTGAATGAAATCATCCAAGTGGGATAGCGTTTCGGGATTGGTTCAACCCTCGAATTCGCCATCGCCCACGTAGGACGCGGTACGTGTACCACTCACCTCCCTCGTAAGCCATCTACATAGTACATGGAGTTTTTACTACGGGAGGCAAATAATACGAGGAGTGAGATAGCAGACGAGCGCTTGCGCACATTTGCTCTGTACCAACGCGAGTGCACTCATTGAGGAGAAAGGCCTCCAGCGACACCAACAGCAACGGGCAAGGAGAACGCGTCTATGTATTCTCGTTTCCAAGAAGGCAATTATGTACGAGCCATAGGAAAATTCATTCGTCTTCTCGGTGCAAAGAATTATGACGCGACTTCCAGCGAGATCATCGCGCGAGATCATCGCGCGAGATACATCGTTGTCATTTTTGCTGCACACTCATCGGTGCAGCAACCGCGAACAATGGCTGACGGTTTCGAGTAATTTAGCAGGAGAATCTTCAAGTTCAAAGAAATAATGAAGGAAGTCTCGATGATATCTAGTCATCGACGATCTTTGCACTCAATGCAAAATTCTGTCCGAGGATCAATGTGGAATAAATTGTGGATAATTTAATGTCCAACATAATTTACATTTTAACAAAGAGCAAGATTCTAGCAATGAAATGTATTTTATTGTCCCTTTGAATCCCTTCGTATGATCCAATGAAACGCATTTTTTGTAATTCTTTTTCTAGATAACATTTGACTTTTAGAATGCATTTATGTCAATTTTATTTATAATCAAGTCACAGTAGAATATTTATTCTTATTTGTTATCGATTTTTAGAGTCAATACGGATAAAAGAAAGTATTTTAAAATGAACGAGTATTTCTGCGGTAACTAAAAAATCGTTACGACAATAAAGTTAAAACCGCAGGGCTCCTAGAGTCGGTATTACTTCAGTGTTTTACTCGCGGCTGCTATATCGGTGCGCATGCACCACAAAGAGATGTGTGGCCGTAAGGTCGATAATCTTGTAGGCGGTCTGGGGATTTTCGACCGTAAAGCGAATAGTACCAGGCGAGTTTCGTGGCGCGCAGTGTCGAGAAGGAGAAGCTTCAACAGAAGAAGGAGCAACAAGATGTCCCGAGTGGAAGGGATGATAGTTAAGGAAAGAGACAGCGCGACGTTCCGTGAGAGGTCTGAAGCGAAAGGACAGAATTGGCGGAGCTGACGAGCGTAGAGCCGAGTGAGATGGATGAAGAATGAGAACCATAGAGAGAAGAGTAGGATAGAAGACTCGTGGGGAGAGGAGAATCGGCTACTGCATGTTCCAGGTCGATACTCTAGCACCCGACAGACCAGAGTTCGGTGCAAGTGTACTCACGCGAGTACGTTTGCACTGAACTGACGCAGGAAGGGAGAAAACGGAAGTTCGATGTGCCTGATGGTAGATAGAGAGAGGGATTGGGAATCAGAGAAAGAGCTACGGCCTAGTGACAATACTTGAGGACTCGTGCACTCACCCGAATGGAAAACTGAACGTCTTTGGTTCTACGCAATTAAGATTTCGGTTTCAATCGCTCAACTCACGTTTTTTTTGGCGCATAATTTTGATCACTGTGTACATAGCGTAATTGGGAAGTGTCGGGTTATTTAATTTTTAACTTGTTCAATTATTTTTGTAAAATGGCATTCCATAGAATTAAGTTGTATTGTAGCTACACGTTTGAAGGATATCCTCGCGAGAAACGCGCGGTAAGAACCAGCGAAGGGCGAGAGGGGGGCTCCGACCACCGCGTTCGTAACTGAGCTAAAGAAAAACGTGAGTCCGAGCGAGAGAACTAGATAGAGATGGACGCTGAAAATCTTTTATTTATTCGACTAATCTTAAAAGCAAAACCGTATATCATCAACAAATGTTTACATAATCTGTCGTAAAGTATCCGTTTCGTTCTGTCTTTTCTTTGTTTCTGTTTTCCGATTAAACAGAAATTGACGGAGAATGTCGCTATATTCTATTGTTGTTGATCACTTTTCACACCTTTTCATGTAAAATTACGTTTTTATCGGCACACATTTCTAAAAAATTGACCCAACATCTTTTTTTTTTACATATGTAGCTAAATAATTCAGCACACTTTTTCTACAAATTAACAGAGTTTCAACGCAATCAAACGGAAACTTGTTTTGGTAATATAATCTTGAATATGTTGAGAAAGTTATTCAACTGTAACTCGATTCATTGTTCGAACACTATGGGAGAATGAACAGAATGTGAAACATTTTGAATCACACACGAACATTGGTTCGTTAGAGATAGAACTCGAAATATAATTCATAGAATGCAAAATCATTTTTGTCTCTAACGATGAGCTGAATTGCTTTGATTGCAAATGAAAAATTTCAAAATCCATGGACTGAAACACTTAAATTAATTAATTTGTCCCCACCCCCTAGTATAAAATAAATGCTACAAATAAAGTCATACACAAAAATCTTCATAGATCTTATCAATTCTTTGAAATAAAAAAAAAAAATTACGATAAATTGTTATTGTTCTATGCAAAAGGAAATTGTCCTTTTTGTTTAATATAGAAAAAAAAAATGAGTACACGTTTTTTAAGAGCTTCAAATTCCAACACGTACGATGCAGTGAATAAAAACATTTATTCACTTTTAAATGTCTCGTTAAATGTACATCACGTACTTGCTTGATGCACTGTTCTAATTATATAGTTTTTGCCAATTCCGACAATTGTCTCATTGAGTAAGCTGTCAAAATCGTTAGAGCAGTTTACGAGAATGGATGGTACACATAACTATAGTGATAGCAGTTGATAGAAGGCAGGTTACACGTGCGCTTCACTTTTGTTGGCAAAAGTAAAATATACTCTCACTGTATATTTGCCGGATTATGCGAGTAGTCGATGGAAGGAGAAAATTAACTACGCATAACGCTGACGCGAAGTATTGTGTAATTCTAAACGTCAGGCCGGATCAAAGTTCGATCGACAATTTTTTATCCAATAAAGTTGAAATAAAAACGAAGGATGGATGCTTTCATTGAATATAATCGACGAATAATGACGTTGCTCGAGTCTCGCTCTCTTTTTAATTCGATGATCGATAAGTCGTGTGTAAAGTCCCCAGGTTTTTTGAAGACGAGGAGATAACAATGAAATGCATGAAATAAAATTGTCTCGAGTTCTCGTGACAAAACTGCATGTACCACACGACAGAAATTTTTTAATGCTTTACTTCTCCGCTCGTACCTCTGAGTTAACTTCTGTTAGGAGATCAAGAGGGAGGTTCGATATCCATCGTTTCCTGGACACCAACTAAATCAAGAGTACACGGTCTTTGTTGGTTGAACGATCGATTTTCTATATTAATCCTTCCACAACAAGTTTTACAAATATTTGCTTGTAAAGTGATAAACAAATTGCGACGTAAATATTACAAAACCGATTCATAACGTGATCATTTTTAAGACACTCGTATCAGTTATACATACATTAATCACAAAATGCTTATTGATTCTGTGTGTATTATTAACATTCGAATTATAAGATTGATATTTGTACATTTGTTCTTTGTTGTTTCAATGATAGAATTAATATCGTCTTCCAGAACAATCTATGCCGAACAGGAATGAAAATACCACAATAACAAAATCTCCGTAGTAGAAAATTGCAAATGGCTTTCTAATTATTTTATACTGTTAACAAAGCAAGTTAACAAAGCTACGAGGAAGTATATTCATAAATTTTGGTTTCTTAATAGAGGAAACCTTGTGAACGGTGTTAAATAATGAGGAAGCAATTTGCAAAGTTCTACACTGCAGTCTTGTTTATATACTGTAAACACCAGCTGTACTCGATAACTTCACATTTGCAAGAATGAGAACAATCCGACATTATCATAGATATTTCATAAAATCTTTGATTTGAGAATTTGTTAAAACGTAACATACGTATAATTCAATGTACCGTCTGAACGTCTGTGTAATTTAAATGTTATTTATCGTTTCCAACTCGAGATAATTATAATCAAAGTTGGCACGAACATCATGTTTCTCATATTCGCGTTGCTCGCAGAATGATACACTGTTCGTTGGTTTAAAATGTATACACTCGAAAAAGTTTCGCGAACAACGCTTTTTTTCTTGTATAAACTCACATTAATCACAGTTTCTATTCGTGGAAACTTCTTTCGGATCACGAGGTCAGATGCTTGTATCACCGCCAACAGTCCTGAGCTTAGTGAATAGTAAATACGCACATACGACACTTTTTTCGTTTTATTATTTTCACGAAATTCAATAGTTGAACAAAAAAACGATTTTTTTCTAGTCGAGCATAAAACGAATGTGTCTAAGAAAATTAAAAAACCGTTTACCTTTTAGTTATTGAGATATCGTGAGTTAAATAGAAATGTTGCAGCCGCGTGAGTTGCGCATGATCTCTCTTATATAATTCTACTTACACACCGCACACCTTCGTATCTATCACCGCCGTAGTGGCGCGGAGGTATTCTGTCTTCAAAAAATCTCGAACCTGTTATCGAATTATTATGTAAAATTTTTATCATAGGAGCAAGTACCGACGAATGTAAATTTTTTAATGTTTCATCAGGTGTAGGTGCTATTTTATAAAAACTATATTAGGAAGTTGCGTCAATGAATGACTATTATATCAAAGTAAAACATTTTTGGCGAAGCACAACTCAGTTTTGAACTTGGTGACGTATGTATTGTTAAGTTACCAATAGTCCGGTAACATATCGAATCTCTTTACTTTTTCCTGACTCTGATTTCTTGATGAATTCGTTATTAATTGATGAAGGTAATTTATTTAAAATTAAAAAAAAAACATTATTTAATCATTATTAAATTCATTCATTAAGAATTTATGAAGCAACCAGACCCGACGAATTTGAATGCTATATAAATACATCACAGGTTGGGATTTAACAGGTAAATCCAGAATTCTAATCTGGTACGTAACCAATTATACTACCGTGGATAAGCGAAATGAATGATTAATAAATAGGTGACGTCACAACACGCACGGCAATTCGCGTCATCTGTTAGGTTAAAAAATTTAATATGAGTGGAATCAACATTTTTGTTGACATCGATGATTTTTTACTTCAATCTACAGATATTTTAGTTTTTAATCTTAAATTTTATACCAAATATCCTTGACACAGTAGATATGTACAAAACGTGTTTAGTTTGTTGTTAAAATAATTTCAGCCGTGATAGATTGAAAAATTCAAAATCAACTCAAATTTGAACCAAGTTACAGATTTTGATGAAACTTTCTATCAAACATCATTTCGTATTGTGCACGAGTAGAAATTTTTGATTAGCAGGCTCAAGTTTTAACGAAAATTAATGCGATAACGTAAATTTTTCGAAACCCTCAAAATCCCCCAAAATTCGAACGCCTTTTGCGATTTTCGTCAAATTAAACCCCAAACAATCTAGAACGTATCAACAATCGTAAATAACTATTGGACTTCGTAGCTTACAATTTATAAAACTGAGAGATTGCACGCTCTTTTTCAAAAACCTTTCGAATTTTCATAAAATCTGAAATTTTGAAGAAACTTATGAAAACTGCACCAAAAAAAAAACGGTAATGTACTTATGTTCCAAAGTTGACCACGATCGGTCTTTCACGAGATATAATCGTTCGAATTTTTGGAAGCATTTTTTCTAACTGTAATATTCTTACTATTTAAGGTAGTTATGCCGTGAAAGCGTTTTTAACTGCGGTACCTCAATTTTGTATATACTCGACTTTAAGTAATTACGGAGATGTTATGAAAATTTCAAGTTCAGTCGCGCGCTATTGACAAGAGAAATAAAATGTCAAAAATCGACATTTTAGTATGGAGTCTTATGATAGAAAGATCGAATCGCGACTTCAGGTCAATTATTTGTATACTTCGGAACAAGATTAATAAAATAAAAGATGCATCACGCGTTCGTTAGACATTAAGAATATTTGTTGTTAAAAAAAGGCAGGTCACGAGGCATTTGGAGGAGTTATTTCACGTTAACAGAGACGGAATAAATCAGATTGACATTCACGTTACGGTATAAAAATGGCGTGGAAGTTTGGCAACGGCGCGTTGTGACAAACGTCCGGCTGAACCACCGCTTTACGTATTCTATTATACTAATGAAGGATGTGTAAGCACAAAAACTGTCAGAGAATATTAATACGTACATAAAAATGCCTAACACTCCTTCTTCTGGGATCGGGAGTCAATGATTGGAATTCATTATAATAATTCCTCATGAAAAAAAAACATAATTAAACGATATACTTTATGTATTTTCCAAATATATATTGGCTTTTCATATTGAGACTTCACGTTGTAATATTCCTTACTGACAGCATTTGTACGCATACTTTTTTCTTGGATGAAACAAAACATAACCTCACATATCAATACGTGTATCGTGGACAAACGACTAGCGTCAAAACGCCGAGCCAGCAATCGAGCAATAGCATTTAGCGGATTGCGCAGTCGTACATCGTATCCAAACGACGCGTGTTACGACGTTGCCACGTTACTGACTAGTTTGTTGATCTAATGATAATCATAACTTGAGTAGAGTCAAAACAACATTGACACATCACATAATTACGCTACGGTAAAAGCTTCCAATTATTTGCGCTTATTATAACAACATTATATAACAACATATACTTGTTATTGAATAATATAGTCTCTAGGGTCTGTGACTTCAGATTACCAGCAGAACTACCTTAAGACATTTTAAGCATTCTGGCATGGAAAAAAGGATTAATACAAACAAAACTTCCTCTATTAGGTATCAAAATTGTCGTAATTACTACTCTGAAAAAATACTCCGGAATCATTTTCCTAAAGGGATAAATATAATTCTAAAACAACATTTACATCAAATTAATGTCAATTGATAAATAAGATTTTTTTTCCAAACAATTCTTTATAATCATTTTATCAGAAGAATAATTGGAATCCTTTTTCATCCAAATCATGCCTGTTTTTTTATCTAGGAGGGGGGTATGGGGAGTATAATTGAGTAATTAATCATTACATGTCAAACTGGATTCTATCGGTCATCAGAAAGTTTTTTAACTACGATAAACTAATTACGCACGTGTTTTTGCGCTCAGTAAAAAACACAATTGAATTTTATGATTTCTGAAAAATGATCGTTTTAGTATTCTGTATGGTCGTGAAAGAATCACGTAAAACGAATATAAGAAGGACAAAAATATGTCGAGTTTTGAGCATAATTTGCAGAGGAATTACTTTATTTACTTGTTAGTATTCTCGATGATTCACGATTGAATAAATATATATAGCAGAGCATCAAATAATCGTTGTACTCTCTGGAGATTAATAAATATGACTAAGCAAGCCTGGTAATCAATCGACGAATTGTTATTGCAAACATAGTGCGACATAATGAAATGATATGCTGCTCGTGTGCGTGATATATCTTTGCCAAGCGATACCCTGGGCAACTTATTAAAAAAAAATTATATTACCGGTGACTACTGCTGCATTTAAAATCGCCATTCGTTATAGATACACGAGTGCGAGTAACAAACTACAAAACTGACCTACGAACCGGAAGAACTAGGCTCTGACGCGTTTCCTCGTGAATATAACAACGCAAACCGCGGACCCTGACAACAAGAAAAGTCGCGAGTGGCGAGTGCACGCGCACTTGGCAACTATCGTCAACAAGCTCTCATCTGGTACATGTGGCGAGCAATTCGCCAGACACGAGGAAATGCTCGACGCCAAACCTAAATATATATATACGGCATGTGCATTCGATATAATTGCATGCATGCACTTTTTTGTTCGTTACATCACCGTCTATTTTAACTTATTTTTTAGAAAAGTGCCTCAGAGGATAACTTTGTACGTGTGTTGATTTTTATTAAATCAAGACAGAGATCGTCGTCGGGTGTATCGGGGTTGCGTATTCAATTCAAAAGAAGTTTTAACTTTTTTACATCAAGTTTAAAAAATATAGTCGCATTATTTAGAACTTAATGGCACGAAATAGCAACATTATTTATAATATTATCATTATTACTTATCTAATAACAATAATCATTTATTTAATATAATTTAGTGTTCTATATGTTAACAATAATTAATCGATTTAATGAAACGTTTGGTTAATATATAATAATTTATAATAACATAAGTGAAAAATCATAGACACGTTTTAATTATTTTACTTATCTCGAGTGCCACGTGGCAGTTGTACTGCTGTACGGTCTCTGTGATGTGCATTGGTATAAGCGCCTTATCGTTAGGATGTGAAACTATGAGAGCATTGCGTCCGGACTTAGGGAACTTGAATCATCAAAGAGATAGGCGACTTTGAATTCCAGCAGCAAAGTTACTTATGATTCTGCTGGACTTTGTCATCTCTCGGCGCGCGAGGATGGTAGGCTGTGACTCATATCATCGTGAAACAGCCTACTTTTTATGACAATGATAATAATCCTCAGTGCCCCACTATCTCATCTATACTTATTCTATTATCTCGTTACGCATGACAAACTGTCGAGTGCAACAAAGTTGCAATAACTCGCTTCTGGTGCATTCGCACTCTAATACAGTCAACGTATCAGTTCATTTCTTTGTGAATAGTTTTTACACTTGGAAATCTTTCTGCGTCATTATCAAATGAAGCTAACGGATTTTGAAATACGAAAACTGATAAATTTATGTCCACCACACGAGTGCGACAGATATATTAAACATTTTTGGACAAATTGCACTCACGTTTGTGATTTTAGAAAAAAATAAAAGCATTTAGGCTATGGAGAATTTTAAGCCGCAGAGATCGAAGCTTTGCTTTTTCCTTTAAAATCTCAACCGCTATGAAACGCACTTGACCATTCTCACCTTTTATCCGAGAGATCAACCATGGCGGAGAAATTTAAATTACTATTTTTGTTACCAACTGACTTGTATCGCATCACTGCGGTGGTTTGGAAGGGAAACGAGACAGGGACGTTAGTCAGTGTGCAAGAGAAAAGTGTTGACCGCGTCACTGACAATGAGTTAAAGGAGATGAAACGCTAAGTCCCGTTTCTTCGACGAATATCAAAGATTAAATCGACAATCAATTTGAAATTTGGATAAAAAATATCTAAAACTACTCTTTTCCGATCTGCAGCATGTGCTTCCAAATGGAGTACATCAGAATAACGTAATTACATTTATAAATGAATACATATGCTTGTAGTTATTAACTCGATATAAAAACATGTCGCCATCTTGTGGCACTAGTTACTACCAGCTTGTAGAACTACGACTTATCGCGGTGTACAGTTTTCTCGTGCAGAGCCTTTGTTGTGCTTAGATTTTCGGTACCTACCCAACATTTTGGCACAGAGTTTTTTTCGTGCAAACATTTCTTGCACTCACTTATTTTTTTCATGTTCGATTATTCCAGTGCAGGTTTTGTTTTTCGCAAAAAATTTCCGTGCAGAGATCCGGGTGATAACCAATGTTTCGAAGACTGAATCTCTCGAATGGCTTTTGACCGACAGGAACGACTGATGCAATTCGTCAAAATGCAATTCGAGAGGTTGAGTACTTCGAGACATATTGGTTACCAACCAGAGATCTTGTTAGATGGTCAGTAATTATATTGACGAAGAGTTTTTTTGTACCCAGTTATTTTCCTGTACAACTTTCCAGTGCACAGTTTTTCCGCTGAAGTTTTAATGTGCCGTGTTTCTCGGTGCACAGTTGCACCTGTCGCATATGTAAAATGAATAAACGCGGTATGTGATTCTCGTTTTTTTCTTCGAAAGCGAAAAAAAAAATACAAACTAGTTACCGCGATGAATCTGTAATTCATAGGTTATGTATATTTTATATTCACTGCCTTAATACAAAAAACCGCGCGAACGGTTAACTTGACGGCACAAAATACACTTTCTAGTATGCGAAAGTTGTTATTTCTTATAAAGAATAACAAGAAATTTGCGTAAGTACTGTCGATAAGTATTGATATCATTTGACGAAACTGGAAAAATTCGACACGCCTTAATCAACTCCGATAATGGCACTGATTACAAAATCTCTTGCAGGAGCAGATGATTCATCCACGAATAAATATAAATGTATGATGGCCGTATGTCCAAGGCCGTTTTGGAGCAAGAACGAAATGATAAAAACGTTTGAAAACATTTTCAATGCGTATCATCAAAATGTTTTAATTCAAAATATCTTTTAGTTAAATATGTTTAATGCTTGTTGCTTACGTTCTGTTATGAGGGATGCATGTATCGTTTTCTCTTTTTTCATATTAATTCCACGTTGAATCTTGACTTAATGATTTAAGGATGCTGAGTCATCTGAATATCATGAAAATAGAATTGTGTTGCAAATGCACATGCGAAATGTTGAAACTTCGGGCTGTTACCCGCGCCATCTAGAAATATTGGAGTTTCAATGCATAAAAAATTCGTTTAGATGGCACCATTGCCGCCCTATAACTATCTATCGTTAAAATTATACGAGTCTACGACCCACGGTGGGTCACCCACCAACCAGCAACCATATGAAAATCTACGGGGAGAAATTCATCACCCGACATAGTTTGGTAGAATCCAGGCCATTTCATGACACCGCTCACCGCAGATAAAAAACATATATGAAGACACAGGTCCCATGTTCCGTAAATTGGGCGACAGCTACTAATCACGAATTTTGGTTTTTGTTTCAGATTATTCTACGCTGAGTAATCGTCGGCACAAGCATGAGAAAAATTCTGAGATACGCGAGATTGAGGCCTTAAGAAAATGTTTTTTTTTTTTCCAAAGTCCCTCGTTTTCTTCTACAAAACTTTGGTTGTGTAAAGTAAATATTGATAAACATTTGTTGTATAATTAATTCCCCCATAACTTCCTATTTTTGGAGTGTATACAGAGGCGTTCTATCTTAACCCTTTGTAAGTCACAAGAATATTCTTACCCTTCAGCTCTACCATAAGAACGCGTTACCCTCACTCTGCTCTTCCTTGTATTATCCCCGGACGGTTTCAAACTGTGTGACTTTGTTCTTTTTGCGCTCTATAACAGCAGAGACAAACGTGAAAAACCGTATTTTCGATATTTCGCATTTGTCCGACATCTTATTCGATGTATTTCGTCGCACTGATCACGAATATGGCCATAGTTTTGCGATATCTTCAGCAAGATCTTAAAGAAAGGTAAAAAACTCAAGTTATCTTTAAAATTTATTCCTCTCGCTTATTAAAATAGATCGGTAACTTTTGCCTTCAAATGTTTCGTAAACGTGACATTATTATTTACCGGTATTCTCGGCATCCGCCTTATGACTGCACACTGTCGCTTTGAAAACCGATCGCAAGGTGGCAGTCGTATGTCAAAGACGTATCTTAACAATCTTGGACAGCCGGTGGCAGAACCGTGTTAAAATATTTTTAATATTTATGCAAATCTGAAGACATTACATCATCATTGTTTTAAAACCGCTGTACATCAATTATAAAAATTTTAATTAACTCTATCCCGTTTATTAACCTTGTGTAAATATATAAGGATATGACATAACCTCTCTGCGAAAGAGATATCCGCAAACTGTACAGAAGGTGATGTTTGGTTTAGGCGTATAAATATTTGTGATTAGACATGAGTGATTCGGAAACAGACAATGTCTCAAAAACAACTGGACCGGTTGACGACGCTTGGGCACTCGAAGTACCGGAATTCAAGCCCGAACATAACCCCCATCGCCTCCTCGAGGAGAGCTCGTTCGCCACGCTCTTTCCGAAATATCGCGAACAGTATCTAAAGCAATGTTGGCCTCTCGTGCAGAAAGCACTGGATAAACACGCGATAAAAACCGAGCTCGATTTACTAGAGGGCAGTATGACTGTAAAAACTACAAGAAAAACTTGGGATCCTTTCATAATCATAAAAGCTCGCGATATGCTTAAACTCATGTCACGTTCCGTACCTTTTGAACAGGCAGTCAGAGTACTCCAGGATGATGTTGGAGCAGACATTATTAAGATATCGTCTTTAGTCAGAAACAAAGAAAAATTTGTTAAAAGAAGACAGAGGCTCATCGGACCCAACGGCTGTACGCTCAAGTCCATCGAATTACTTACAAATTGCTATGTTCTCGTTCAGGGACAAACTGTAGCCGCATTGGGGCCCTACAAAGGTCTTGCGCAAGTGCGGAGGATAGCGGAGGATACAATGAAAAATATTCATCCGATATATAATATAAAAGCTCTGATGATCAAGAAAGAATTGGCTAAAGATCCAAAGTTGAAGAACGAAAGCTGGGAGAGATTTTTGCCTAAGTTCAACAGCAAGAACGTAGCAAAGCGGAAGCAGCCTAAGAAGAAGAAGGTGAAGAAACCCTATACGCCATTCCCGCCGCCGCAGCAAGAGAGCAAGCTAGACAAGCAGCTAGCCTCCGGGGAATATTTCTTGAAGGATGAGCAGAAGCGGGCCAATAAGAAGAAGGAACAAGACAAGAGGCATGAGGAAGCGACCAAGAAGCGAGAAGAAAGAAGAGCCGAGGTATTTGTACCGCCTGTCGAGGAGAAGACTTCGGATAGCAAAACAAAGAGAAAAATGAATGTCGATGTAGATGAAATTAAGCTTAAAGTTAAAAAAGGACTCAAGAAACGCAGTAAAAACGTATAAAACGTAATAACGTATAATCGTGAGTCATCTGTTATTCTTACAAACCTTATGTTTATGGAGCAATTCGATGAAATTAGTAGACAAGAGCTGGCAGAAGCAACTCCAACGTCCTACAGTGCCTGCTGACTCTTGATACCAGTTTCAGCATTGCGCAATTAAAGAATTAATAAAAACTGATCTGTTTGGAAATATCCCTTTTTTTATTTAAAAAAAACTTTTATCTTTCATCCTATATTTAATATTATGGTATATCGCTGACGTACATTACAGTTATTTATTTATTTATTATACAATCGCAAAATATGGAATAGAGTAAATTTCAGCATTTTTAAATATAATTCCTATAGTACAACACGATCACAATATCAAATCCTACTGCGAGAAATTATCGTGACTCGAAAAGCGGTCCATTTTTCATGCTTTAAGATTTAAAAAAATTTTGTTTAAATCTTCGATTAACAATGAGTATTATACGAAGTTTTCTTCATATCGGATAGTTCTTCCGATTGTCATAAATCCAAATGTCCGATACTAACTTTATTATTAGCTGCTTACGCTACACGTAATTCAGCGTCAACATTCGTATTTTTATTTAATTAAATTGTTTTGTTTTTTTTTTCGAACTTGCACAAACATTAACATTTACTTCTCACATCTGTCTTTCCTCCATAGTTATTGATCTACTTCGCATCACGTAACTAATATTTTACAGCTTACATCTTGGAAGTACGACTTTGCCATAACTTACGGTCTGTATTTTTTTTTTTCATCTAATATTTACAATAGTTATCATAATTATTATTATATGCGATTACCATCTTTCAATTTCACGGTATTTCGATGCATACGACAAGCGCTTCGTGGTAGACGACAAAATAAAATACGATTGTTATCTATGAGAACGAAATCAATCAACAGAAAATGTCGCGGCAGGAAGAAAATAATTACAGAAGATAATTAGGTAATTCACTGACACGAGTACAGAGAATACTCGTCATCTATAGTCGAGGACTTAATGCTAATTATAAATTCGAGAGATGCAAGTTTTTAAAATGTATTTCACACACGTGAATTTTCTCTCGGACTGTAGCGTTTTTTATTGCCTACTCTTGTACCTCTGATAATCATAAAATTTTTTTTCTTTACCTCTTCTCAATCATCCGTTAAAGTTTTATCATACAAAAGCTTACCGTCGTTATTTTAGTTGGAATTCGTTAATCGCGATAGTCGATAGCGGATTTTGCGTGTAGTTACTACACGTTAAAAATATTCCACACAAAATAATATCTCGTCACGGATTGCTAATTGATGCATTCGATAATTTGCTTCTTTCCGTACGAATGCTCACTCGAATTAATCTAATCGCACAACCAAGTAAGTGTACAATATTGTTTATAAAAATAAATGTCTGAGCGAGGCTGCGTCATCGTTTAGTTTGAATTTGAGATGATTCTTATTTCATACGCCGGTTCAGTGCTCGGGCAATTTACCGAAAGAAACAAAATCCGGTTTTCTTTCTTTTACGGGGAACTTGACGATATTGGGGGAGCGATAAATATATTGAATATATTAAAAACGAATAAAAAAAAATACGCGCAATATACAATGTAGAGAAACGGTTGAGACTCTTAAGATTCGTTGGACAAATATATTAGCACTTTGTCCTATGTCTACCGTTAACGCAGTTTGGAAGTTGTGTGAGTGTAAAAAAAAAAAAGAAAAAAAAAACAATGCGAATTATCGGAGCAACGAAATTGTTCGTTACTCGAATATTTTCCTTTAACACCAAGCGCCTGAATTAATCCTTAACTTAATAGTAATTATCAAAGACACCGCCGCATTTATATTTACATGTAAAAAGAATCGACTGCAGACGGAGCCTAAGAGAACGAGGCTTTTTCCTCTATCAATGTCGTGATTCAAAACAAGTGATGATAACATGTATCGGAATTATCACCAAACGCAAAGCTTCATATTTTCGTCGTAAAAACGATTGACCCACTATCCATTACTGATAAAGAGAAATAGAGAGGGAGATTATATCAAATTCAATAATTAAGTTTGCTTCGAAAGTCTTGTTTCCTTTGATGAACGTGTGTGAATGTTATTTAAAATAACTTATTGTTTTTAATTCGTGCACTCGATTTTTGATATATTTTTCAACGATCGACTCTGCGACTGCGGTCGAAATTCAAAGTATCCCCACGGAAATAAAATATATAAAAGATATATCTCAGATATATAAGATGTATTGTGACGAAAAATTCAATATGTCGGATATATTTTAAGATAAATATGAAATATATTCAACGGAAAAATATATCTGAGATGTATCGAAAATAGGCTTAAAATGTATTTCTGATATATAAATCGACGCAAAGTTCTATATGTCGGATATATTTATATTCCATGGGGGTAGGAAGAATTTTTATTCCAATTACGGAATGTTTTCTTAATTTCACTTTTTTGTGCCAGAATTAAATAACCGTTGGTATCAAGAAACCTGACTTTCTTCATTTACATTTGAATAATTTACAAAAACTGCTCGTGTTTGTGTTCTCGGTTTGTCGTCTACGATCGTCATTACATACATTTTCGCATCATCAACGCGAGAGACGATCCGCTCTGACCCGGAGAACTCCACAGTCGCGATAACGCATTTTGCGTCTCCGAGAAACCGAAGCTATACCTCACGACATGCTGAATCTTTTTAGCGTAAAATGAGCAACGAATTTTCACCCTGGCGATAATTATGGTTGCAATCATCTACCGTTTATAATTATAGACAAAATTTAATTCCTTTGACGTCTCCGCGTCAGGCACGAATGCAGCACGCACCAGATAGTTTCTGTCCGGTGAACGAACCCATTCCGCGATTTTTTTGATCTCTCTTTGATTTCGTTAGCATTGCAGCTCGAATATTCTCAGGCACTCTCGATGCCTATTATCATTTTTATACTTCGTCCCTTCTCGTTTCTCTACTCGCGAACGCGACGGACTTTCTCAACTCGGATTAGTAATATAATCTAAGCTAGTGACTGTGATTGTAGAGATGCCACCGTTGCGTCTCAGCGCTTGAGTCGCACTTCTCCGCTGTTATGCCTCGTTGAGCGTGTAATCTCGAATCCACGCAGACGGGAATTCTCGAGTGTCTTATCAAGCCACCCTCGAGGTGCCTCCACTTTTGATTTTCGCTCCCGTCGCATATCTGCATCAGAAGGGTCGTACCCTTTGCGTAAACTGGTAGGGTCAGACATAGGTCGTGATGCTTAATGAGACCGTCTTTCGTGAGTCCCCACTCCTAAGAATCAAAAACAATTCATAAATATTCCAGCTTACCATACGGATGAAGCTTACTCATTATTATTACTATATTTTTCTTTTTTTTTTTCACTGTACGATAAAATACCTGATTGCCACCCGTGTCGTGGCAGGGATAGAGCCCAACATTTCCATCGAGAAGATGACCCATGCTGTCCAGGCATGCCGATCCTTGTTTCAGGGAGCCTCCTGGACCACCCTCGCTCGTCGGTATCACCAATTCTGGATAAACGTTCTTCAGGTACCAACTGAAAGGCTTGCAGTGTAATTTTCTCTTCAATTCCATTCTATCTTGTATGCTGAAATGATAGGATGACGCAGGAATTAACGATAGTGTTCGTTTAAATAAATTCTCCTGTACGAGTTCATTAAGAAATATTTAGGCGAAGGAATATAGTGTTCAACAATAAGTAATATTGTTCAGCGCTTACTTTCCATACGGTATATTTCGAGCCAGAGGAACCGCGTTGTAGTAGAAATGTTTATAGTCGTCCATCCAGACCTCGGCGGCTCGACGTGTGTTACGAGCAAAGACGTTTCCGCTTCCACCCGGAAAGGAGTAGGGATGACGTTTCCGAAAAACGTGACCTACCCTCGAGCAAGGAATTATTTCGAGGCTACCGCCGCATTGCCATACACGGAACGAGATTTCTGTTGGAACAAGAGCCATTGGAGATATTAGAGAATTCAGTACACGCCGATAATTTCCAAGATTAAGGTAGACATTCATTGTTACGTGCGTTTTGAAACACTGGTCGCAATTAGAAATTAAATTTTCTTCAATTATTATTAATAATAATTTATATTAAAAACATATTAATGTTTCTTAAGCGAAAGAAAGGTTTAAAAATTTTATTTTATTCATCAAACTCGATTTTCATTGAACCAATAAATTTTTTAATAAAAATAATCAAATCGTTATCGGTTTAATTAAGATTTTTAAGTGTTTATCAAATTTTCAAGGCATTAATAAAATATTTACTTGTACGTTGTTATTTTTTGTAGGATTTCAGCGTATACCCTTTGGACATTTTACGAGCGTTTCCTTTATCTTTTAAACTTATAATTGGGAATGTGCATGGGCGCGGTGATTTGAACTCGATCGAACCAGATCCTTAAGCTCCGATACATGTTCGACCTCGTCCGAATAGTCCGAACTATTCGAACGATCCAATCCGTCTGGACTGTCTGAACTGTTTGAACCTGGTTTGAGCGGATTCGAACGGTAGTATTCCGAGTTGGACAGTTAAAACCTGTTGGAACTCGTGTACATCCCTACATGTCCTACATCCCTATTTCATCTGACCCTTTCCTGTTATGAGACCACAGTCAAGTTATATACTCCACTATCGTATCGAATTCTCACGAGGATACAGAAAAATTGTCGAAAACCTGTGCCGATACAGTCGATCCTTTCGAAGAGAGTTCAGTGGTTCTACCGAGAATCTTACGAGATTCCACAAAAATGACCTTACGCTCAATCTTTTTAATGCGCCGGCCAGCGTGCGTCTGAGCTGTCATCCGTCCAAGTACCGGAAGTACGAAATGCTCTTTAACACGGTGAAACGCTAGATTCGCATGGCGACCGTGCATTACCGTGTTGTTAGATATCGTTGTTAGAATATATTTGATCTTATTTTTCTAGGTGCGTATCTTTAACAGAGATCTTTTGGAAAATATAAACGTAGGGTACATTATCAAATGTACTTCGACCGTCAGTGATTGGTCTCCTTCCATCATGTTTCATTTTCTATCGATAACAGCTACTCACCAAGATTCTCTCCACCCCATACATCCATTTGTGTGTCGTATTTTCCGAGCCTCTCGAAGTACGCTTTATTGATGACAAAAAGTCCACCAGCAATCATAGGGGTTCTTATGGCTTGCGTAGGATCTTTTTGTCGAGACTGTCTCTCCGTTTGGCTGAGATACTCCCACTTAAATACGAGACTCCAGTCGAAACCACCCCTCAGGTCCGCCGATGCACCTGTCGTTCGCAAGCATCGAAAGCTATGTCAATATTTGATAGCGATATTACGACGAACCAATTCCCCACGAAATAAAGTACATTCGAGATATATAAAAGATATGTACAATATATTTCGATGAAAACTTCTATATCTCGAATATGTTTTAGGATACACGAGATCTGTAAATTCAGCTACTTTTTTTTTTAAATTTAGCTAGATATTTATCATAATTATTCGGATTTTATTACACTCGAGATTACTGTCTATGAATTTCGTTAGTTTCTTTACCCAGAACATTTTGGAGTTGATTCTTCTGGGGTTATCCTACTGTTAAATTTAAAAAAAAGTTTTTTTACCTATATAAATCGTTTGAACTGTTAAGATTAATATGTAGATGGTTTCCTGTAGATATTCCAAGTATATTTTGAGTTATAGCATTTGGAAATGGCATTTGTAGCGGAAATATAATATTTTGTGAATCAAGTATTCACGGACTTGGGTTCAAGTTAGTCGTGAGTTGTGATAAGTGTAAACCACGTTATATCGACTCTTGATTAGCCCATGAAGAGGTTCTACATGTCGAGGAAGGTTCCATGTACGAGACAGGAATGGCAGATTAACGGTAAGACATGAAAATCTAATGATTTTACTGCAAAAGCTAGTGTTCAAACTTTAAACGCGTTTTTACTCGAAACTATGTTTTTCAATACGATGGGCACGATATCTCGAATTGTTATTAATGAATCGACTCAAAATTTGGTACACTTGTTCAGAGGAACAGTGCTTTTGATAAGACGTAGGATTTTGTGGTTACGTTTTGTGTTGTGCAATCAATATTAATAATAAATAAGTACGCATTTTTCAGCCGAAAATGGCGAAAAAAAATTCAAGATTTTTGTTTTCGTAATCTAGGAGAGAAAAAAAATTCTACGTCGTACGATAGCCAATACAATGTAGTTAATGAGCTTTTTTTTTTTCTAACCAAGGGTTGATTTCCGAAATCGTGCTCACCGACCGATCGCGCACGAAATATATCATCAGACGCAAAGTTGTAAAACTCACAAAAATGTTAATATTTTTTAATAAAAATTTTTACACACACTCCTTAAGATGCTTACAAATATATATAAAAAAATATAAAATATTGCATTTGTAGTTTTTCCGAAATTAAATCTCAAATATTAGTCTGTTTAGACGCTGGTAACAGTAGGATCACTTCTTAAAAACGATTTATCTCTCGAGAGGGAATCGAATGACAAAAATACAAGTTAAAAAATGTATATTTTCGATAAACTTTAATTACAATAAAAGTTCAATCGTAACTTTGATTTGAAATTTAAAAAAACCATTATTTTTGAGCGAAACAATCATATAATATTTTTTTGCGTGTTAAAACATTTGTCACTTTAGTTAAAATTTTACAGAAATTACAGGAATGTGGGTAGAATCCACGAAAAATATCACAAGTGTGAGAATCGAATATTGAAGTTTTTATCACAAATTGCATAATATGTCGTCATTTAGTAAATTTTTTTCGATTATTTAATTGCGTTCTACTTACGTCTCTGTAATTTCGGTGAAATTTGAAATAAAATCGATAACGTTTCATTGGGCGAAGAAAAGTTCGGAGAGGGTTAAAAAAAAGTGTCTGAATTGACAGAGAATGACTTGTATGTGAGATATGTGTACGAACGAAAAATATATTTGAGATATATCGAAAATATATGTAAAATGTTTTTTTTTTTGAACCTGCTTTTGAAAGTTTATTTTTCTTGAATTCGTTGGATTCTAGAGAAAAGATCAGGAGTCTCTTACCAATATATTGGAAGGTGTCCATGCTGATTACGTCAATGACAGGACATACTACCCTCGATGGATCTTCGGCGACCCTTTCGAGAAGTGGCTCGAGCCAGTCGGCATTGCACTCGCAGTGAGAATCGAGAAACGTGAGAACACTCGCCGTTGCCGCATCTGCACCTCTCACTCTCGATCTCATAAGACCCTCGCGTTTTTCGTTTCTTATAACGCGGACTTTGTGAATTCTTGATAATTCCTCGCCATCTTCAGCTGTAAATAAATCAAATGAAATATATAATTTTTCGAATAATTAACGAACAAATAGGATAAATAAATACACCGAGAACAAGACATTTTTTAAATATTGTTTTATACTCACGATGGTCACTAAAGTCGTCAACGAGAATGATTTCTTTGATGAGATGTTCAGGACTTCTGTTGAGAACACTGAAATCAAAGCACAGATTTGTCATTTTTCCAATAAATAATTCCGTAATATTTAATCACTGTAAAACAGATTTGTGCCTCTTGAAATTATTTAAACGCAAAAAATGTTATAATTCGTAAAATTTCTTCGGGGGGGGGGGGAATAAATTTACACGATGGCGGATCGTTTGGCAAGGCGGTGGTGCTTCGGCACTCGGAAAGGGTGGTAACCAGAGAAAAATGTCTTAATTAATTTCTTGGTTATGAGAAAAATCTCTGATTTATGCTGTGAAGCTTCGCGCGAAGCCAGACACACACCGGGCGTCGTTCTCACCGAGTTCGTGCGAGAGAGTCGAGACAAAAAGAAGAAGTGGAAGATGAAGAAAGGGTGGAGACAGTGGGGTGGGATGAGAGAAATGAGAGAAAAGAGAGACAGAGTGGTTTAACAGCACTGCAGTTGGCGAAGGAGGTTGGCGAAGCTGTGGGTACAGTCGTTACTATGGGAGGATGCCACCCACTGGTCGAGTAATGGCTGCCAGAAGGGAAAGCACGATGGAATGACGATTAGAAAATTCCATTGGTCGAGGTACCGGACTTTCGGCCGGAAAATGGAACGAGACGGTTATGGAGCGGGGTGCCGAACGTTCACTACAGTGAACCTGCGTTGCTTCCGACGGATAATCCTTAGCACAGAGTTTATTTGAAGGGATTTTTCGATAGATTAAACTCCGCTTTGAAAGCTGGTTCGAGAATACACATAGAACTGGACAACTGAACTGCTTCGCAAACGTTAGATCGAAGGACACTGATATCCTACCGATCATCGTGTCGCCCTTTAATTAAAAATAATACCTTTCTATATAGCAATATGAAGCAGCATTCAACGATAAGTCTTTAGGTGGTTGAGCAATCTAAAGAACTTTGTTATTGCAATAACGGATGATGCATATCTCATCTCTGGCTTCCTCATAGAGGAAACGGTATTAAGTAAAATTGCAAATTTCATAAAGTTTAACCCCTTCATCGATTTTCCCCAAATTCAAGACTAAGAATCCTTATCTCCTAGCCAATTTTTATGCCAAGTTTTAGTTTGATAGATGAAAATTTACGAAAGTTATAGTAAAAAATGATTTTTTTATTCGAAAAATTACAAAAATACATGATTCATCAAAATCTCTGAACGCTTTGATCGATTCATGCCAAACTCAATACCGAACAACCTTGTCCCTTGGGCCATTCTTGTAGAAAATCATAAAATGAGACACCCGTTAGCGATTTGGGCAAAAAATGCAGCAAACCTAGAGGGTTTGCGACACGACTCGTGTGCAAAGTTTCAGAAAGATCCAGTAACCCGTTCTCAAGTTATAGCTATTTGAATCTCACACACACGCGCACACGCACACATACACAGAGGCATTTTTTCTAAATATGATTTCTCCACGTTTTGGAACATTTTTAGTAGTCTGACATCAATTGGTAATTAGTATCTGGGAATTTCGAGGTTGTTAATTTCGACTTTAAGGGGTACTTAAAATAATCCGGGCTTGAAGAGGGTAGGGGGGGGGGGACTCCTAATGGGGAACTCAAGGGCTTCTACAGGGCTTAGCTTCTTCCAGTGGGTCCCTTCATGTACACAGTAGTTGCGAGATATTTCTACTACACTGAGATGGAACTAAATGAATCCGTAAAATAAACAGAGATTAATTTCCAACTAATGTGATATTAGAAACAATTTTATTCGATAATCGAAGATAAATTTATTTTCAAAGCACAATTAACCGACTAATTAATTACTTTCAAGTGATTCAATCGCACAATTAATATCCGTGAAGATGCAACATCTTAGAGACGGTTTTAATTTGTTGGTTCTTAGTTTATTAAATGCCAATCGTGTTGATGTTATTTCAATACCATATGAAGTATATGTAGGATCATATTAAAATAATTTTTTTTTAAGTAACAGCTTCGCTCAATAAATCAAACGTAGCAGCACTTGTATTATCGAGATAAAAGCTCACCTGACGACTGTGCGAAGTAGAGTCGATCTCGCCTCATTGTGAAAAGTGATAATGACGGAAGTCGGTGGAAGATCGCGTCTCCACTGCTTCATCCGACACCTGGAAGAATGGAATATAAATTTATTGAGCGTGGTATAGAATAAAAGTCTCTGCGTGAATTTTATCGGAAAATCGGGTACAGGACGAAAGGAAATAACGCGGTCGCGCGATGGGAGACCGGTGGAACGTTTAATACTCGTAACCGTAGCATTTGTAGTTGCAGTATAGTAGATGGTTGGATAACGCTATTCGTACAAATGCTACCTGTCACGATATCCCAGGTAACTCGTAACGTGCTTATCGACTCGTTCCCTGTGGGACTCTATCGTCTCCCTCTCATACTCGTTTAGTTCTCTTCTCTCGTGGCTTCGCGTCTCATGCGAAGCGCGTTGCCGCAGTAGAAAGCCTCAGGCGCAATGCGACTGCACTCGCTGTATCTACGGTACGTTACCGATTAAGCACCGATTGTTCAACTGTACGTGGAGCTACGAGAGGATATGTATATACAAACGAGACGTGCGCGACGAGAGAACGCCCGATTACATGTGCAAATCCGTAATCGATTTACCTTCCACGAGAACGGCCGATTCTAATTTCTCTAACGAAGAGATAATCAAGCACGAAGCAGTCGCAAAATTATTCTTTAATAATTTCGTAGCGTTTAATCTCGTTGGTTTATAATTCATCAATTATATATATTATCACGTACTCACCTCATATAATTCTGGTGGTTAAATTGAAAATCGTGGCTGCAATTTGCAAGTGACACGTGCAAATGAAAATGGTCAATTAATCTAAACAATCGGGAAACTTTACGTATTTGTTATTGAATTACAATTGATTTTACGTACATTCGTTACTTTTAGAGATACACGGAGAAAAAATATTAGTTGCGATTACCGATCATCGGTTAGAGCTACCAAAATATCGGTAACTCCAATTTATTGGTAAACTAATAGTTTTTTTATCTAATGGTAATGTCTAACGGTAGTGTTCACTAGCTTATACACATGAAAAATGTAACATTTTTCAATTATCAGAGAAGTACATTCGGTTTTACTGTCAGCTGAACAGAAGTACGATACTTTACTTTGTTTTCATTTTTTTTTTTCGACATTGTCACGTCAACTTATTCAGAATGTTCTAAAAAATTCGAAAATTACATTTCGTAAAAAATGTCTGAATGTGTGCGCGCGCGCGTGTGTGTTT
Source organism: Cylloceria caligata (assembly GCA_963942595.1). Classification (NCBI taxonomy): domain Eukaryota; kingdom Metazoa; phylum Arthropoda; class Insecta; order Hymenoptera; family Ichneumonidae; genus Cylloceria; species Cylloceria caligata. The sequence goes on from OZ012708.1 coordinate 42,810,839, forward strand.
TATCAGATTTAATTACGTTTTGATTTTTTTTAAATGTGACTTTCTACAGATATGGATTAACATTAAACAATTTTTGTTATTTAATTTAGGGAGATTCTATCGAGGGTATTAAATTTCATGACGCTTTGAATTTTTCAAGTATTATTAAAATTGATCGTCAAGATAAGTTTTGACGTCGAATGACAACGATTCACTCTGCTTTCTTCGATGTCCTCTCTCTAACTTCCGAAGACTTTGAACTCAAGGATGAAGAGAATACGAAACACGTGTCTCTTCAAAAGTTAAAAAGTTGCAAACTAGAACCTTGCGCATTGCTTATTCATTTTTTTCCATTTTTTTACCCTTTTTCCTCGATGAGAAAGCTAAAATTGATCAATTTCTTCACAGAGATGGTTTTACAGATGACGAATAATGAGAGGAAGCGATGATTATAATTTGCATTCTTTTTATTAATTGAAAAAATTACAGAGAAATTGAAATTTTAACGTTTTGTTTTTACATTGTTTCTACTTTATAGTAATTTATTACTCAAAACTTGTGAGACGAAATGTTTAACTCGTATAATTAACAACTTCGTAATTTCACTTAAAATACGTTTAATAAATAATTGAAAGTAAGAAACCAGATCGTATTTTAAATCAATAAATGAAACTGATGATTGACAATTGATTTACAAAAAAAACAAAACAAATTGTCAACTAAATTTATACTTTCTTCTCGCATACGAATCATGTAGAAAGAAAAAGTATCGATGTTTTATTATTTAACAAATACAATCGTATATATCGTGAAATATTGGTTAATAGAGATAGTTAGGTCCCAAAGAATGATTTAATTACTAGCACGAATGTCGAAGCACAACATTTTTGTTCTTCGTTGAACGAATCTCGTTGTAACGTTGATCCCTCTTCCCTCGAATCCGATTTTCCGAGATATTTATACGAGGTCGTGTCAAAGGGGTGTGGAAGACGAAGTGGAAGAGGAAGGAAGAGGCGAGGCTGTACTTTTTGTTCTTTCTTTCATTCTTTTCTTTCGTTCTCGTTCCCATCTTCTTCCGTTCGGCCCCGAGCCTCGCATAAACAACAGCGGCAGCGGCATCAGAAGCGCGGTGAGTCAACGCAAGGGGGTGCAACCCATGAAAAGGAAGTCGGAGTCGTATGTAGGAGGCTAGACAATGAGAGAAAGAGAGAGAAAGAGAGAGAGAGAGATATGGAAAATAAGAGAAGCATGTGACAGGAGTAGGCTGCGACGCAGGGTACATAAATGCGGCTAGACGGCGGAACGATCCCAATATGTCAGACACCAAGGGGGAGGAAAGGCACCTCCTTACTCAGCCTCTTGCGTTCTGTGCTCTCGCTTCCTCGTACTCTCCTCATCTATTTGAGATAAACTTGCGGAACGTGTGCAGAATTTACCTTCTCACGCGTGTTCAACCTTTGCCACGTATATAGTACATATATGCGGTATGTGTATGTGCCAAGAGTCCGTACAGCAAGCAAGTACGGCAGTTACGCTTTATAACGTTGCCAGGAGGACGAGAACCTGATGGAAGATCCGATAGTTCTTTATACATGGAAACTAAGACGATCAACCTTAACTCTTTAACCGACGATATGTAGGGCAATCTTCAAAATTTATGGAAGCTGGTAAAATAACTTAAGGGAATATTATTTTGCTGAGACAAATGTTGCGGAATAAAACACACAGTTGTTGAAAAAAAAACTTTTTGCATTTGCAGAGAATATCATGTATTTAAATATTTTTTCTTATTTAGTATTTAGGTTAGTACACATTTTTGTCCTCTTAAAAGTATTTAATGCTGTAAAATACTATTAATGTAAACGGATGGAAATCCATTTTTTATTTTTGTGATTTGGTTTACAAATGGTCTCGAAAAAATGTCTTTTCATCTCCTTATTGTTTAATTACGATGCATAAATAAAATTTTTATGACTTATATACACACGCTGAGAAAATAGATTGATTGGTTCATCAGCTAAACCCGGCGGACACGAACTATCAAAAAAATCTTTAATCAGATCAACAAAGTTTTTTGTTTTATCAACAGTCATTCAGTTTAGCGGAACAACACATGTTTGAGGTGAGCAGAAACGTTGATGCGTTTACTAAAAATTTATTTGACAGTCCGCGTCCGTCGAATTTTCTTAAGTCAACCAATCGCTTTTCTCAGTGCTCATCGAGGAGGATCTAATGAATTTTACCATAAATCTAGTAGAAACAGATTTAATAGATCCCTGATACATGGATACTACATCGTAATTATGGTAAATATTCTTATAAAATTAAACAAATTTTACAAGATAATATTATTATCGTTGCCACAGATATTGACATGATCTTCAATAACTTTCTTATAAAAGTTAAATACTTTTGTCTAAAAAATATTAATAATCAGTAGCGTCGCTTTCGTGAATCAACACCTCTTCTCTCTCTCTCTCTCTCTCTCTCTCTCTCTCTCTCTCTCTCTCTCTCTCTCTCTCTCTCTCTCTCTCTCTCTCTCTCTCTCTCTCTCTCTCTCTCTCTAATTTTTATCTATCACACTGGCTTGTTAAAAAAGAAATCCATTAACGTAAATCTTAACAATCATATTATTATTATTTAATTGTAATGGTAGATAAAGAATTATATAGAAAATAGTGTCAATAATAAAATGCCTTTTGAAGATAAAATTACCATTTTGGTCGGATAAAAATTTCTATGGTGTTCGTAAAAATGTTCCATACAGTAAGCAATAACGACGGTGTAACATGTCGACTTGTCAGATTTTATCATCTGATTTGGCAATTTTTATCATATCCATCCGTGTAGACGGCGTAAAAAATCTACTATCTCTGATAACGAATTAGAATATTCTGTAACCTAATACGATATAGTACACCATATTTATTAATTAATTTTTTTACATAATGCATATAATCTACCTTGGCTTTCAGGATCAAAGGAAATTCATTTCAAAGCAGATTAACCGCCCCAAGCTGCAGGGTACAAAGTATACAGCGGTATCTCTTCTGCGTGTATAACAGCCACACTGTATAGCGTATCTAATCGCAAACCCGAGTTCTGCAAAGTAAAACGACCAACGGATCGTGCCCATCCGAACGAATTAGACGGGTCATCCGACTAGTTTCATTTGAAACTTCAATTTGGTTTCAGTCTGGCGCTAAAGTGGATAACGTGAGAGGAGTTTGAATTTGACAAGCTGTGTACGCTACTACGTGTACATACGAATCCGTAACAGATGTATACTAAAGTAAGTATAATACACGTTACGCATCGAATCGGTATTTGAAAATACACGTGAATCTTTTGAACACTGTATTCACGCATGTACACTGTGTGCATCGTATATTATAGCGCGATGTGCTATATTCGTCTATGTATATGCATCGATTTGAAACTATTGTTGGTTTAATCCGAAGAGATGCAGGCTCCGACTCACACGGAAATGCACTCGGGCATCGGTCAATGTACCACCTCGCCTCTCTGCTCAATTCCGATAGTAGATTATCCCCTTTGTCGAGTGAACCGAAAAATAATGAAAAAAAAAAAAAAAATGGACGATGGTGTCGAATTTTACAATTGTACTTCGTTGGATATTAATGATAAATTTATTTCTCTTTTTAGTTGTAAGAAAAATTGCTTTCTCATTATTTTACATCGTTTACAAAGGTTCCTCCATGAGAATGCTAAAATCGATAAACATATCAGGGGTACAAATTGAAAATGCGGGTTTGATAACAGATGGCGTTACTAACGCTATACGCATCAGGCAGTACTGTGACTATGTTCATGTCAAAGCTACGTCTTATAGCTTTAATTTTCAGTATGTGTCAATTTGTCGCAGTGTCAAATTCATAGTTTTTTTGAGCTCTCAATATGTCGAGTTTCGTGCCAACAAAACAGCATTTGCGGGAAGTTTTAATTTACTTCTTTAATTTGAAGAAAAGTGCTGCTGAAGCACATCGATTGGTCTCCGAGGCTTATCCGAGTCATGTTCCATCGGTTTCAACGTGCGAGAGATGGTTTGTGCGGTTTAGAAGTGGTGATTTTGACGTTGAGGACAAAGAGCGGCCGGGCCAAGTGAAAAAGTTTGAGAATGCTGAATTGGAGGCAATACTCAATGAAGACTCGTGTCAAACTCAACAAGAGCTCGCAGATTCATTGGGAGTGACACAACAAGCCATTTCCCATCGTATAAAAGCCCTCGGAATGATCCAAAAGCAAGGACATTGGGTGCCGTATGAGCTGAAGCCGAGAGACGTCGAGCGCCGTTTTTTTGCATGCGAACTGCTGCTCGAACGGCAAAAACGGAAGGGTTTTTTGCATCGCATTGTCACTGGTGATGAAAAGTGGATCCATTACGATAACCCGAAGCGCAAAAAATCATATGGTTACCCCGGCCATGCATCATCATCGACGGCCAAACCAAATATTCACGGCGCCAAGCTCATGCTCTGTATTTGGTGGGACCAGCTGGGTGTGGTGTATTATGAGCTATTGAAATCGAACGAAACCATCACAGGAGCACTATACCGAACTCAATTGATGCGTTTGAGCCGCGCACTCAAAGAAAAACGGCCACAATACGAGCAAAGACACGACAAAGTAATTTTGCAACATGACAACGCTCGGCCACATGTTGCAGCGCCGGTCAAAACATACCTACAAACGCTGAAATGGGAAGTCTTACCCCACCCGCCGTATAGCCCAGATATTGCTCCTTCCGATTACCACCTTTTCCGATCGATGACACATGGCCTAGCTGACCAGCGCTTCCATTCTTACGAAGAAGCCCAAAAATGGGTCGATGACTGGATAGCAGCCAAGCCGGCCGAATTTTTTCGCGACGGTATCCGTAAATTGCCAGAAAGATGGGAAAAAGTTGTGGCTAGCGATGGACAATACTTTGAATAATTCATTTGTTACCATTTTTTCAGAATAAACGTTCAAAAATAGAAAAAAATCCCGCATTTTCAATTTGTACTCCTGATAACTACATCTTCAGAGATATTGCTTTGAAAACGGTATGAAATAACGAGAAATCGATTTGCATGGTTCTTTACACGCTTTTATTAAATTGACATTTTTAGCAACTGCAATATTTCTTGCTTTCCAAATATTCGTTATTACGCGCAAAGCGAACTCTTTCGAACGAGGCCAATTAAATTATTCGTCAAAGGAATATAACCCGAGTGTCGTTGTGTGTTTTTTTTTCTCCATTAATTGGTACAGAGGGATGTAAACACGTTGGAAATTATACAAATTCACTATCGTATGCTATCGAAATTATTTGAATTCTCGCAGAGTCTAATTCTATCGAAATTCACTGTACAGTAGTTGTATGTTACGTAAATGGGAGTATGTACACAGAGCATAAAGTGTAGCATTACTCGCTTATCCGATAGGTTGACAGAGAGCCTTGTCGACAGTCAGGTCGATGTGTTGAAACACGTTTCTACGAAACTAACTGTCGACGCGCACTTAAGTGTAAAAGTGCGACTGCACTTTGGTCGTTCGGTTGGATACAATGTGTGTTCTCGTGGCGTCCGTTAGTTCGATTCCACCCCCTCCTTTGCAGGGAGAAGGCGCCGTAAATTTCCGCCGATTTTATCGGTGAAATTTAGAGGCTACGGTAAATTGCTACGAAGCCACCAATACACGAGCGAATGAGAGCTGCGTACTCTGACCCGCGACTAGCAAACATGCATACGTCCTCTCCCTTCTGTCTGGCGAAAAGCTCCTGAACGCTGTCGATTTTACATGGCTCTCGGTAATAAAATAAAATTTATATCAAAGAGCTCTGGTGGATTTTTTTTTCGTCATAAACCGATGTCATATATCTAAATGGGTAAATGTAACCGAACGATATATTTTCATCTCGTATAAAAAGTTATACGAGTACGTGAACAGTTAAAGTATTTCCTTTAAAATCCTTTAAATATATTTTCAATAAAAGGAGATGTTCTCTTGTGGCATATTTCCAAAATGGTGTTAATATTTCTTCAAAACTCGATGATCCAATGATTTTATTCTTTCAGAGGTTTACAATTATTTCAATGTATTGAAATATTTATTACAAAAGTTTAAAAGGGCTTTCGATACTTATTTCATTGAATCCATTTTAATTATCGAACCGTGAAAAAAGTTGAATACAGAGATACGCTTTTGTACCGTCGATTAAACGCGTTAGATCTTTATTTATTGTACGGAGTATTTAACAACAAAGCGAATAAATTTCTTTTTAAATCTATCCGGTTAAGAATATATGACAATAATATATTTATAATAATAATAACGTATTATATTATGTTATAGATATTGCTATGTTTACGAGGGAATGGGTTAATCTCCTGTGTATATAGAGTTTGACGATGCATATTTCTTTCGATGCGAGCCCTCGATATTGGACGACGTTAGCAGGGGAAGAAAGGGTGCAAGAGCTTTTCAAAGTGCTACATGACGCGGATAAAATGAAAGCGTCGAGTGCATGGGGAGTCGGTTCTACGGGTTATAGAGCACTAGAGAAACTACTAATTAATTAACACGGAGGTTAAACGAGAGCACGTTCAAGCTACGAGAGTATAGAGCTTGCGGCATCGGTTTTCGAAGCTTGTGGCCGGTGTTCCAACCCCTTCCTCTGGGTTCGACGAACCAAGTACAGGTACTGCATCAGAGCTTGTTGAGTTTGTGTATACGAGTGTACGTTCCAAAGAGAGTATGTGGTCTTGGTCGTCGATCCACCGCATTATTCAATCTTCGGCGTTGAACCTTCATTGGTCGAACGCAGCGCACTAGGGGCGCAAGCCGTCATCGCTGAGTCCAACCCTTCCACCTCTTGGCCACAAAGTGCATCAAGAGGTTCGAGTCACCCTTCAAATTCAAAAGTTTAAGTGCTACTTGCACGTATTAAATCATAATAAAACTCAAAAAAAAAGTAATTAATTAATATCGAGGAAAGAAGAATTTTATAATTGGACCGAGTCTTTCACGGTTGTTTATTGACTATATTTTTTTATTTGTCGTTTTTCATACGGTTTTCGTTACATCAATTTAACTAAGTAAAGACCCAGGTAAATTATCAGGAGTACAAATTGAAAATGCGGGATTTTTTTCTATTTTTGAACGTTTATTCTGAAAAAATGGTAACAAATGAATTATTGAAAGTATTGTCCATCGCTAGCCACAACTTTTTCCCATCTTTCTGGCAATTTACGGATACCGTCGCGAAAAAATTCGGCCGGCTTGGCTGCTATCCAGTCATCGACCCATTTTTGGGCTTCTTCGTAAGAATGGAAGCGCTGGTCAGCTAGGCCATGTGTCATCGATCGGAAAAGGTGGTAATCGGAAGGAGCAATATCTGGGCTATACGGCGGGTGGGGTAAGACTTCCCATTTCAGCGTTTGTAGGTATGTTTTGACCGGCGCTGCAACATGTGGCCGAGCGTTGTCATGTTGCAAAATTACTTTGTCGTGTCTTTGCTCGTATTGTGGCCGTTTTTCTTTGAGTGCGCGGCTCAAACGCATCAATTGAGTTCGGTATAGTGCTCCTGTGATGGTTTCGTTCGATTTCAATAGCTCATAATACACCACACCCAGCTGGTCCCACCAAATACAGAGCATGAGCTTGGCGCCGTGAATATTTGGTTTGGCCGTCGATGATGATGCATGGCCGGGGTAACCATATGATTTTTTGCGCTTCGGGTTATCGTAATGGATCCACTTTTCATCACCAGTGACAATGCGATGCAAAAAACCCTTCCGTTTTTGCCGTTCGAGCAGCAGTTCGCATGCAAAAAAACGGCGCTCGACGTCTCTCGGCTTCAGCTCATACGGCACCCAATGTCCTTGCTTTTGGATCATTCCGAGGGCTTTTATACGATGGGAAATGGCTTGTTGTGTCACTCCCAATGAATCTGCGAGCTCTTGTTGAGTTTGACACGAGTCTTCATTGAGTATTGCCTCCAATTCAGCATTCTCAAACTTTTTCACTTGGCCCGGCCGCTCTTTGTCCTCAACGTCAGAATCACCACTTCTAAACCGCACAAACCATCTCTCGCACGTTGAAACCGATGGAACATGACTCGGATAAGCCTCGGAGACCAATCGATGTGCTTCAGCAGCACTTTTCTTCAAATTAAAGAAGTAAATTAAAACTTCCCGCAAATGCTGTTTTGTTGGCACGAAACTCGACATATTGAGAGCTCAAAAAAACTATGAATTTGACACTGCGACAAATTGACACATACTGAAAATTAAAGCTATAAGACGTAGCTTTGACATGAACATAGTCACAGTACTGCCTGATGCGTATAGCGTTAGTAACGCCATCTGTTATCAAACCCGCATTTTCAATTTGTACCCCTGATATAACATATAAAATTGTATTGGTCATTCGCAGTTTTTTAAATATAAATATGGGTATACAAATATAGAAAAACTGCTTCAATCTAATGAATTATCGGTTACGTCTAGCGAATAAAATGTTTGGTTGATTGAAAAGAATACTCAGCAGTCGATCGAACGGATGGTTGCTTCAATTGAATATTTATTTATTTATTATGATAATTATTGAGTTCAAGTAAACCAAATATTTTGCTCGCCACCCGTAACTGCTAATTCAGTAGGCACGAGCGATTTTTTTATCGTAGAATCCAAAGTACGAATCATTGGTAATAAATTTTTTGTTCGATTATTATTATACTATTATCAGTCAACATCGATATCCATAATGGGTAAAGAAACAGATCCTGATAATCTTTCGTGAAAAGACGAGCGAAATCCTTACCATATCCGAATATTTAAGCTCTTCATTTGATCATTAACTTAGAATCAATTTGTATTTTCCGACTTTAACGCGACGTGCGTGCCCTGCGGCATTTACTCAGTCATCGGAAAGAATTGATTTTTTTTTCACGAATACAAAGATGAGGAATATTTTCTTAAGGTTATGTGACCTACCGCAGTTGATATCTAAAACTGTTTAGCTATTTTGTCAAGGGTGTCGGGAGTTTTTGAACAAAAGCAAATTAGGTATCTCTTTATCAATTCGTTACGAACATTAATCTAATTTGCTTTTGTCTAGAAACATTCGGCACTGTTGAAAGAATAGATAAACAGATTTTGATACCGACTGGACCAGAGATGGGCGACGGAAGGATGTGCCACATTGCTTTAGGACGTTCAAGACGTAATATTCTAAAGTAGCTTTTAAAAACGCATTAAAAACTAATATTTCGTCAGTCCAGTACACGTGCTTCTTCCGTTTGCTTTTTGATAAAAAGAGAATCTCAAAAATAGTAATTTGAATAATTCATTTGAATAATTGTATTGAATTATCGAAACGTAAATTATCTTTTAAACTAATAAATAATGCGTTAAAAAAAAGAAAGAATCTCCCACTTGTGTCTAAAATGATATCCTCATTTATAGAATAACTTAAACTAACATTATAATAATAAACGTATTATTGATTTATTTATATTAAAATTAATATGTAATCGTTCCCTTCGACTCAAATAGCAAATGTGAATTGATGTTTTTATTAAAAATACGCGTTGAATGACTTCGGTCAACGGCTTCCAACATTTGCATTAAGCCACATATAAATGAACACACACACACATGTTTATACGGATATCAATAAAACTCATCTACTAATCCTACTACTACTACTACTACGACTACTACTACTACTACTACTACTACTACTACTACTACTACTACTACTACTACTACTACTACTACTACTACTACTACTGCTGCTGCTGCCGCTACTGCTACTGCTACTACTAAAGGGTGATTTTTTTGAGGTTAGGATTTTCATGCATTAGTATTTGACAGATCACGCGGGATTTCAGACAAGGTGTCAAAGAGAAAGATGCTCAGTATGCTTTGACATTTCATAATGAATAGACTTACTAACGAGCAACGCTTGCAAATAATTGAATTTTATTACAAAAATCAGTGTTCGGTTCGAAAAGTGTTTCGCGATTTACGTCCGATTTATGGTCTACATAATCGACCAAGTGAGCAAACAATTAATGCGATTGTGACCAAGTTTCGCACTCAGTTTACTTTATTGGACATTAAACCAACCACACGAATGCGTACAGTGCGTACAGAAGAGAATATTGCGTCTGTTTCTGAGAGTGTTGCTGAAGACCGTGAAATGTCGATTCGTCGCCGTTCGCAGCAATTGGGTTTGTGTTATTCGACGACATGGAAGATTTTACGCAAAGATCTTGGTGTAAAACCGTATAAAATACAGCTCCTGCAACAACTGAAGCCGAACGATCTGCCACAACGTCGAATTTTCAGTGAATGGGCCCTAGAAAAGTTGGCAGAAAATCCGCTTTTTTATCGACAAATTTTGTTCAGCGATGAGGCTCATTTCTGGTTGAATGGCTACGTAAATAAGCAAAATTGCCGCATTTGGAGTGAAGAGCAACCAGAAGCCGTTCAAGAACTGCCCATGCATCCCGAAAAATGCACTGTTTGGTGTGGTTTGTACGCTGGTGGAATCATTGGACCGTATTTTTTCAAAGATGCTGTTGGACGCAACGTTACGGTGAATGGCGATCGCTATCGTTCGATGCTAACAAACTTTTTGTTGCCAAAAATGGAAGAACTGAACTTAGTTGACATGTGGTTTCAACAAGATGGCGCTACATGCCACACAGCTCGCGATTCTATGGCTATTTGGAGCGAAAACTTCGGAGAACAATTCATCTCAAGAAATGGCCCGGTAAGTTGGCCACCAAGATCATGCGATTTGACGCCATTAGACTATTTTTTGTGGGGCTACGTCAAGTCTAAAGTCTACAGAAATAAGCCAGCAACTATTCCAGTTTTGGAAGACAACATTTCCGAAGAAATTCGGGCTATTCCGGCCCAAATGCTCGAAAAAGTTGCCCAAAATTGGACTTTCCGAATGGACCACCTAAGACGCAGCCGCGGTCAACATTTAAATGAAATTATCTTCAAAAAGTAAATGTCATGGACCAATCTAACGTTTCAAATAAAGAACCGATGAGATTTTGCAAATTTTATGCGTTTTTTTTTAAAAAAAAGTTCTCAAGCTCTTAAAAAATCACCCTTTACTACTATTATTATAAAATTTGTCAGTAACCAACTTTGTGATGCTACAAAAAATGTTTCCAAAAGGATAGTTATTCCAATAGAAAGTTTACTTTTTATTAAATTCACCTCCATTCACCTACAACTACGTAAGGTAATATTTATCTTTTTAAAAGATATTTTCATTTAATAAGTTCAGGAATTTTCTCGATTTATCATCATTCGTACAAGGTATATGAATTCCCTTTCATAAATCGTTTATTATTTTTAGTTTTTAAATTGAACGAAGGATGAGTTGACGTTGATAATTATCGATCGGTTACACTCGCAATCAGCCTGGTATTCATAGTGTATCGATTACTCTTAGTAATCTAATGCCTTGAATCATATCTTCTTGCGTTTTAACAAATTACACGGATGTCCTGAATTGCGGACAAAAATCGGGAAAAGACGTGCGATCGACGCACCGACGATCTAATGAATTTAGGCCGCAAGAAGTTTCGCAATGCATAATAAGATAGGAGTCTGATGCACGATCTTCCAGTGCAACGTTGCTACAGCTACGTAGAAATCGGTATGGCCGATTTTCCGAGCGTTACTTATGTGAAACGACGACCTGGTATCCTCTAGCGCCTTTCTAATTGCAATGTCGGTGATTTACCCGAGACAATGTTTGTACGCGTATAGATGTATAGCGAGGAGAGCGCACGCATTAACCTCGGAACGATAAACGGGGTCGGAATTTATCACCGGTGTGCAAGAGAAGAGCGGTGCGGTTCTCCTCGCGAGCTCGGTTTGTCCTGAAGGATATCTGTCATCGTTATACGACGATCGTTATGCGCGTTGGCGGCTACGTCAATGATTATACTCCCGACTCGGACTCGAACAATTCTCCGCTACGAAATCGTAAACTCGGGCAAGAGTAACGGAGGAACTTCGTATTGTCGCAATACGATTCGTACTTTCATTCTTTTCCGCTTGCTGTACGAGCTACAGTAACGGGAGAAGGTAAAAGGGAAGACCAGTTGCAGCGACAGGAGCAGCATGGACAATCGATTCGTAAGAGCCTCGAGCCATGGAAATGGAAATAGAGATGAATAAAAGAAAAAAAAATCTACGGAAAAGAGAGAAAAAAAAGGAGAAGCCGATTGGCGCTGGAAGAGGAAAATAAAAGAGTTGGGGCTGGATGAGTAAAATACAAAAAAAAAAAAAAAAAAAAAAAAAAAAACGAAATAAAATAAAAAAGTGATGAGCGGAGAGAAACGAGAAACGAAGAGCCGCTTGACGATCACCTGGCACTCAACATTTCCAACCACCGAACAGTGCCCGCACCACCAATGGATTATGAATCGTCACCCGGTGAGAAATTATGGCTCTCGAAGCCACACGAACACTGCCACGATTTATGACACTTCTCTCACTGAGCTTCGACCTCGTCCTTTACCCGACAACCCAGTGAAATGAAGACAGAGAATTTTAGAGAGAGAGAGAGAGAGAGAGAGAGAGAGAGAGAGAGAGAGAATTAAACGCGTGACACAGAATGAGAACAATATGGAGGCGGAAGAGCTTTTGAAATTAAATTTGTCCGCTGATGGAAATCTTTTGAGTCGTTTTTATCATTCTCTATATTATATTTTTTTTACCTTTACTCGCAATCCTCACTTCATCAGTTTTTATTCTAGAAAATAATAATAATAATATTATGTGTTTTTGAAAAAAGTTTGCAGAGTTTCAGACGCTTCGCTGGTACATTGCTTGCTTCGGTGGAAATGCACTTCGACTGTCGCAAGAACTTTCTCAACTCGCCCTGAAGTCTGTATATAGAAATATGTGTCTGCATAAGGGCGTCGACGAGAGACAGGGGCTAGGGGTGGGGAGGTTTAAAGTATATATCTCGTTGGAGTGCAGTGAGATTCTGGGATGCACAATGAGATGACGATACGTGGTGCACGCGATACGTGTTTCCCTTCCATTTCGCATGTATCACCTCTCATCGACTTACTCGAGCGAAGGGTATTCGTCTTACAAAGGGCTCTACACGAAAGGCCTGGCTGTATAGGTCCGCTTTGCTATTTGGGGCGACGAAGGAGAGGTCTTGTAGGATTTAGTAGATACCGACAGTCGAATGCTTCACGATTTGCAAGTTCGAAGTCGACAATGTCTGGTTCAAGATACGTACATTGTACATGGTACAATGTATTTAGGCTTGAGGGAAGATAATAGGGAATTTTGTGTTGAGATTGCAAATTTTCTATGGATTGTATTAGTGCTAAACGGATGACTCGTGTTTACAGAATTATTGGTGATCTCTTCGCAGGCGTATTTTACAAGACAACTTGACTCTCGTTTTACAACTTTAGCCAAAAATGATAAATACATTTTGCGCTTGTAGTATTTTCATTGAACGTATATCCATAGCTTTAATTGAACAATCAAAAATATCTCTGGTTCAATGTCACATCGAGTTAAAAAATTTCATGCACGGCCATAAATTAAATATTACGAAATCTTCTCATCAGATTTACGATATTTTATGCATAACGTGCGTATCTTGTCTGCAATTAAAATTAAATTATTCATCAAACATTATTTTCATGTGACTGACGGGTCAGGTACAATTATTTATTGACATGTTGGTACGTAATTTTGAAGTATTAATTCAATCTTGTATATTGACAAGTTTTAGCTTAATTAGTTCAATTTGTTACTAGATGTCCCGGAAAATTATAGGAAAATTACATTAAAACTTGCAGGAATTTTAAGTTAAGTAAAATAAAAAAATACAGTACAGTTTGTTTTGTTGAGGCAATTTTTTATTCCTATGCTTGAAAGTTGACTATAGTTTTCCCTTAAGGTGATGTGCTATACTGAATGATGCGCCATGAGTGCGTGTGAGATACTTCTAATGTGGCGATCATGCGGAAGCGAGACAAAACGACAGAAACGTGTAGCACATAGCGTTAATATAAAATCTCGTGACGTATATTTATAAATGAACGATTGGATGATTTTACGGAAATGAGAAAATCCTTAAACAGCGCAAAGCCAATTTATCTTACGGTAAACGAGCTTCTCGAATTTATAGTGGACAGAAAACTTTTTGACACTCGAGCTTTCTTTCTTACTCCCGGCTTCCATGTACGTAGCCGGAAATAATGCACCAATAACTCATGGTTCAGTTTGCGTCTTTCGTATTCACGACGGGTATGCCAACCTCCCGCTCACGGTGGAAAATCGCTTTCCTCATGGTGGCTGGATGCTAGCTCACTGGATTTCTACTCGGCTTTTCACGTCCCTTCTCCATGACGTGCAAGCATGACTAGGATGTGCTTCTATTGCCTCTGCTTCAACCTTATCTCCTCGAACACGCAAGCTCCTTGACGAGAAAAAGATTCGATGAGGTTCAACCGTTCGGAGACGTAGTTTCGTAAGATTTTGTAAAAACAAATCTAATTTTGCTTACTACTCTGGGCTGTCGTTAACTATTTCGATCAGACATTTCCAAGCGTAAAAGACAAATTTCTTTCTAGACGATAACTTAATAAATAAAATTCAACACTCAAAATACATTTTCTTTTCCTCAAACATTATTGTTTACTCAACATTACTTTCGTTTTTTTTTGTATTCATGTTGATTTTATTGCTGTTGTCTTAAGTATGTTGATCAATATTGGCTTTCTTAGTACGTAGACTAAGCAGAAGTTGACATGGAACCTAAAGAGAATTTGTAATGAAATTTCTGATCTAAAGGAAATCTGGTCTAAAGTTAAAGTTATCTGCGACTGAAGTTGAATTATTCAATATTTTATTTTGTTTTTCGCGTAACGGGCAGATAAGAAAAAAAATTATGAGCTCTTAAAGCTTTACTTGCGTACCGCAATCCTCGCTCGATTATTCAATCGATTGACAAATTCACAGAACGTTTATTTTTGGTTATGTCAATCGACGATGACGACAAACGTAAATTTAAAGCTAAGCATCGTTGAAAGTTAACCCTTTGCACTCCAGCCTACTAGGGCATAGAGGCTTTAATGTCGCAAATACGGCAACAACGGAGTGCAAAGGGTTAATCTATTAATGAAAATCGATTTAGCACGATTCCAAAAAATTCGCGAAATTCAGAGCGAGCACAAATTGTTTTTGAAAAAAAATTCAAAACGATATAAAATCTGAATGCTTTTGTACATTTTGTTTAAAATCATAAGAATCAAAGGAGAGATTACGACTTCACTTATTTGCTAAATTTACTTTAGCGATGCTTGAATTTTTGAATTTTTGCGATTTTGGAAATCGTGCGTGTACGCTCACGCACACAATATACTTTTCTCCACGTTTCCAAAAATATTGAGTATCCTGATATGAAAATCTCGAAAGAAAAAAATGACTAGAACAAAGGTTCCTCTACGAGGAAGCAAAGCAATTTTTAAACGAAATAGTTAACATCTTTTTAGTTTTCTTAGGTCAACTTTTCTTTTCATATCGAGAATTATTTTTATTCCCTATCTATTCTTCTCAATTTTAAAATCAATATATATGTATTGTTTTTTTTATATGACTGCTATTATAACTTTTATAGTTATTCGTAGAAACAAAAGCTTCCATAGACCTCGTGCTTGTACAAATAATCGTAAATATACAATTACGTTAGTTCAGTAAAATATTTAATTCCATCTGTGCACATAATATGAATGTGCTATTCGATTAGTGATACACGAACACTAACGACATCAATTCAATCAGACATCCCGTGACATTGATGTGCTTGAAGCTCCGACAATATCGATAATCGAGTCCACTACGAGATTAATAACGATATAGCGATTAGGTGATAGTCTGATGGGAGGGGGGAGAGGGGGTGGGTGGGTGAGAGAAGGATAAACAGAGACACAAGCTATCGACTCTCTCAGTGTGGTAATCACAGTGAATCTGGAATGGAATATATAGTGCGAATGCAGGTAATTTTGAAATGGAATTCATCGGTAGCAGAATGATATTCGTGGAGTTGGATAAGCCTGTCATACAGTGAATTCAATTCTCCGAAAACGGTGTACACTTTGCGGAAATAGGGGATGATCGGTCTCAGGCACACAGAGGTACAGTACTCGCATTCTCCTTTCTCTGCAACACTCTAGCCCTCCGTAAATATTTGAGTTGGCGCAAGGTCGTCCGAGGGTTCACCTACCTCCCGCGAATTTCTACCTCGCTCACCCTCCTACGTACATAACATAGGATAGGTCAGGGACTTTTGTTTATTCGGGACAACTGGCTCTATTGCTAATATTGTATTAGATCGCGGTCAGAATCCACCCTTGAACGAACCAACAACACGCCACCCAGTAGTATCACGTGAAAAATGTAGTAACACGGTCACGAACGTCCAGGATATGTATGCGGAGTTGATCCAGTTGGTAATATTAACAAATTCATAAAGATTCGATTGATTGATATGACAATTATAGTAAACGGTACTTTTTATTGTGTACACTCCAGATAAAATGTTACTCACTAGCTGGAATTTGATTGGGGATGAGCAGTTAATCTACTAGCATAGAGAAACATATTCCAGTGATCGTAGGCATAAAAGAGTTCCCATGATTTTCTGTATCTCGTGCGGTATAATAAATAAAGGACACAAGGATCATTGATGAATTCGACTCTTCTGGAGGCCTGAAAATATCCAGAAATTCCTGGTTTACATCAACACAAGAGTTATTGAAGGACTGCAAAATCTTCCAATACGTAATACGATTAATGGTACAAAAAATTTGTTTTTGGATCCTTGACATCAAGGCCGTCAATTATAACTTAAACTTTTAAAGCTACTTCTAATTAAAGTACATAAATTCCTCACTCGAGCGTTATTACCGATTATAATTGCCATCGTTAAAAACTTTTGAAGTGGATATGACGTTACGTGACGGGAAGGGAAGGGAAGGGAAGGGAAGAGGGCGGAGCACCGATTTCAGTAAACGGAACGTGTAATATTTTTATTCTTAAATAAATCCTATTAAAGATCCCATGTGACAGATTGTTGATAACGATGTTCGGGTCATGTAAAAAAAAAAAAATTCCAAATACGAAACAAAATGTAGAATAGTACATTACGCAACTCTTTCAGAATGTTAGTCATTCCGGTCGAGTGCATAATTTGCACGAGACTGCATGACCAACATTTTGAAAGAGTTGCGTACAGTGCTTTTTGACATGAGTGCGAGAAATAGCTCAATTTTCGACAATTAATCAACATTATCCCACGTAACATCATTATACCATCGCGTCTGCTAGGTTGGCAGCTGACGTAAACAAAACAGTTGTGTTCATTCCTGTCACATGGAAATTCTTGACAGAAAAACAGAAGAATAACAGTGAAGGAATGAAATAATTATAATATTAGAATGAAGGAATATAAAAACAGGGGAGGAATGCAAACAGCTGATTGCAAAACAAAAATGACTCGTTTTCTACCATGGAAACGGGTCAAAATTGAGCTATTTTCAAAGCACGTGTGTTAAAAAAGATTTTTCATATTATTTTGTATTTAAAAAGAAACTGAACAACCGTACAAATTTTATTATAGGGATCTGCGGATTTAAAAAATATTATCTAAACCCCCGTTATAAACAATGTGTCTTGTGGGATTTTTAATACAATTTTTGTTTAATACATCAAACGATGCATTCATCATGATGAAAAAAATGAAAACACGTTTGTTTACTGATATCGGTAGACTACCCCACTACTTTTAAATATACAATTAGAAATATATTTGTGTTAAAATTTTTTTAAGTGCTGACTGATGTGTCAAGAGCATATGATATGCGTTGCGTAATTTTATGTCAGATATTTAAAAACCGGTATCCACACTCTCTTGATAATCTCTCATTAGGACTTCACGTAATCAACGAAACTCGAGCTCTCAACCTGCCTTGCAGAAATCATCTATAGTCGGTGTTTATCCCAAACGTTCCTTGGCCTTAATCCCTGCGGCGATTAAGAACGCCTATTCTACCGGATCCGGACTGTGCTATACGTGTTATTACATGTACTATGCTGTAGCAAAGTGCAGCTGCGTTGTCGCTTGGTTTCGTGAGAGACAGTGTTACAAAAACGTCTGAAGCATTGCAGCGACATATGCAAGTAACAAAGGATGGCAAATAGTTCGCGTACTATTCGTTACTGGCAGGAAGAACGAGCCGGGCAGTTGCTCGTAACGGTAATGTACATTGGACCAAAGCTGGAACGATACACGAGGCACTTTTTACAGACACGAGATCGGTGATGCTCGGTGGTTGGAAACACCCGAGGACCTACCCGAACATGTATATGAGCGATAACTCACTCACAGACTCGGAGGAGATCTAAAAAAAAACTTGGATAGACGCAAAGGGGAAATCTGAGATTTTCCGTTTACCGTTGTAGGAAATTAAAAAAGGAACTCCGCTCACTATTAACGAGTATCATACGTAGAGATGCAGAAAGTACCTGCTTTCATATTTACAGTGCCATTTGATGAAGATTTCAATTTCCCTACCGGCAATGAGCGAGAAGAAAACGACAGAGCTTCCTTCAGCGTCAGACGGCTGATGCTTTGAAGATTAAAAATCTATTTATCGTATAAACACAAATGTATGGCCATGTGCTCAATGATATTTATTATTTAAATTATTTATAATTTATTATGTTTGATTAAAAATTATTTGTCGCAAACTATCGAGACAAAATAAAATAATAAAATAATCACTTACACCGTGGTTTCAATCATCGCAGCATTGCGATATTATTCGCAAATCTGTCAGATTCAAACTAAAATATCGTTTTATGAAATCGAATCAATTAACCAGCAACTAATCGAACGTATCCACCCGATGAATTAATAAAGATATGTTATTTTTTTTACATTATGATATACAATTGTGGATTGACATGTACTTTACATTTTACTAGATTATACCGGAGATAAATATATGGAGGACGAACATACGAGTTTCCTGGTATTAACAACAACATTTCTGTTAGTCGTGTAGGTACCGCTTGGGAAGATACCATATGCGGGTGATGAGTATTATCGAGAATGCACGCGACACGCGTGTTATATGTCGGAAATTACGACTCTCGTGTATACTCTTTTCACATATATCTATATACGCGGTGAATCAGCCAATTTTAAGCGTGTGTAGAACTCTATATTTTAATGAAAGCTCAGTAACTGTTCGCACCCACGTAAATATAATATCGATGAATGCAGCGCTTTTCTAACGGTCGGTATACAACATGCGACATGCAAACTTCCAGCCGAACGACCAATTTCATTAAGCTCACTTTACTGTAATTAAATAAATGATCATAAAACACAATAAATATCATTAAACACGAAAAAATCCCGGATTGGAACACCCAAAAAAAAGTTGTTTCAATCAATTGCCTTGGTTATTTATGCCCCAGATAATTTCCGGGTTACATGAACAACTTGGTCAGATTGAAGTTAGTCGAAGGAAAGAAGATATTAGTAGGATCACCCACGAATTATATTGACAAAACAACCATTAATATAGTTGATCTAGCCAATGTGCTTGGTTGATCGAATCAATGTACTTGGTTGATCTCTCCAATATCCGTGATTGATTTAGCCAGTCTGCTTGGTTGATCTCTCCAACGTGCTTGGTTGATCTAACCAATGTGCTTGGTCTATCGAACCGATGTATTTGGTTGATGTGTCCAAATTGGTTGGTTGATTTATCCAAAGTGGTTGGTTGATCTAACCAATGTCCTTGGTTGATCTAATCTATGAATTTAATTGAACCAACTAATGTACATGGTTGATCCAACTAATGTACTTGGTTGATCCAACTAATAAATTTATCGATCGAATACAATCACCTCGTATGGACTATACCAACCGAATTTTGTTTTGATACTTCCAATCCAATCGTTCGATCCAATCTACCGGCAACAGGTGAATCGCATATGTTATGTGAGACATGTTGAGAGATAAGTAGTGCAAATTTGACAGTATGTTGCAGCGATAGGGACAGTAAGGTGGTGCGCGATGTGCATGAGGAATACGTGTGACAGATATATGTGCCACTCACGACCTACCACATTTTTATTTCACTCGCGATGGCACAAGAACTAAACGATAAACAATTCTCAAATTTTTCTATCATATTAGTGTATCATAACCTCCGAAATAATATTTTCCTTTCATTCAATTGTTGCATCTCCTTCCAACGGTAGAACGAACAAATTTTTGCTATAGGGGATACATGCTAATCGTGCCAACTTCGATTATAATAATCTTAACTTGGAAACGACAAATCTGTTTAAACTGCAGAGACATTCGAATAATACGTTAAATTGTATGTACCCAACATTTTTATAAATTCCTAAATATGGATTCCGTGGAAGCACCTTAACTGTACAAATGAAACGCTAAAAATGTTAAAATCAATAAATCATGCATGCATGACATCAAGCTGTCAAAAACTTGGTCACTGCCAATTTAGATTACACTCAGCCCACACAGAAAAAAAAAGTATAGTTGCGTTTATCGACCATCGGTTTGAGTTATCAGAATGTTGGTTGATCAGGTCAATTGAAGCAATAAAGGCAACAATTTTATTTGTTTTGCTTCCTGATAGAGGAAGTCATATTTTCGTGAAAAACATTTTTCCCGAGATTTTTAGTTCGGAGTTCTTACAAAGTCCCAAAACGTCGAAAAATCATGTTTAGAAAAAAATGTTCGTGTACACGCGCGCGCGCGCGCGCGCGTGTGTGTGTGTGTGTGTGTTAAGCTTGCAAAATTGCAATAGATATATCTCGAGAATGGGTTACTCGATCCTGTATCTTTGCACACGGGTTAGGTTGCAACTCGTATCAGTTCGCTAACGGGTGTCTCATTTTATGAATGTTTGAATTTTTCGAAAAAAAAAAGGAGTTCCGCTCTCTAGTTTTCGTAAATTTTTAACTATCGAGCTAAAACTTTTTACAAGAATAGGTCAAGGAACAAGCTTGTTCATTATTGAGTTTGGCATGAATCGATCAAGACGATAAAAAAAATTAAAAAATCCATTTTTGCCCGAATTTTCGTAAATTTTTATCTTTAAAATTGAAATTTGGTAGGGTACGAGGATATTTAGTCTTGAATTTGGTGAAAATCGATTAAGGTTTAAACTTTATGAAATTATCAATTTTACTAAATTTTCTATTCTATTGAAAATATTAATACGACTTTCTCTATGGTAAAGCCAGAATCGAAATAATCATTACCCATAAAGGAGAATTTGGGGGTAGCCGAGAATCACGAGGAAGTATTGCGCAAATTAAAAATTTGCATCCTTGTTTATCATATTTGATGTTAATCCTATATAAAACGTGATTGAAAGAAAAATGCGTTACACGAATGTTGTGTGAAATCAATGTAATAGACATGCGCATGAATAAATTGGCAATTTACTCATTAACGGTGTTGCCTCATTCGCGAATGATAGCCGTAATGTTTAGTTTTACAATGTTCACCATAAACTTGTTATGTTATGCCAGCAACTGTCATTACATTACACAGATGATGCGAGGACCAATTCTCATGATTGGTTCTTCGTGACTAATCTGAATACAGTTCCTCAGTAACCGAACCAATAAGTGTAAGTTGTGTGAACCATTGTCCTAACTAATTTTGTATTATCGATAGAATAAAATGTACGAGGTTACCGGATTAAAACCAATGGCTATCATAACAGATGCCTACCTAATCAATAATGAATATTACGTTTTTTCTTAGCGTGCTGACTTGCAACGTACGTGTTGACGAAAAATTGGCTTTATTAAGACTAAAGTACGTTTGCATTAAATTCGAGGAATTTTTCGACGCGACAAATGCGCCTTTGGCGTCAAACAGCATTCAGGACGAATGTTTCGTAAATTGCAAACAATTATCGATGAATAGTGGAAACAGGGAAAAGCGGAGCTGGCGCGAGAGCGAGAGAAAATGATTTATATTCGCACACGAAACACTCAGCCTCCTGCCGCATTGTTGCTATTGTTATTATTATATTATTCGTCAGAGAGTTATGTGCTCGAGCGTTTGATGGGAACGGAAATATTCACGTGGGACCATAATATTTGGTTGCCACTCGCTGCACAATGATTTTGAAAGAAAAAAAAAACAAGTGTATTCACCGTGACGCGTGGTTCATCGACTCTTTGATGTCAAAGCCATAACTTTTTGTGTTTCGTTTCGAATTTTTCTCTTTATCGTAACTTTTCAATCGTGAAAAATAACTCGCTACCTCGATCCACATGTCATCTTTCCTCGAATGTCGAAGCCATACAGTGTCTGATCAAAGTTGTCCGTTTCCACTGTCGACGCTTTTCAGGTTTTATCTGTCGATGGATTTTTCTTTGGATTTATAGTCTATCTGTCGCTGTATACAACCGCTGTGGGGACAAGTTCCTTGTTTTATCTTTATAATACTTAGCTAATTCATAGCTAATAAGCAGTGAATCAGTCACTGATGCCTGGTCAATCAAAACGGTGAATGCGTGTATCGTCACCAATTATCCACAAAAATATGTGTGGCAAACATTGTAAAATACAATAATAAAAAACCTAAGTGACCTATTTTTCCTACCAAGCTCTAAAACTCGATCGCGAGAAACTTCGGCCGTCCACTTACGCTCGCGCATTCGCAAGCCGACAATTTTTGTTACCTCGTAATTAACAAACAGAGTCGAAGAGAACCGTCTCGACACCACTATTAAATAACATGGAACCAATTGATATTTAAAAGAAAACAAACTATAAAAAGGGAACCTGTCGAAAACACGAGAGCGTCGTATACTATATCGAGTGTACGCGATCGCGAGAGCCGATCTACATACTACCTACGATACGCGATCGAGAGCCGGCAGAAAAACTGTCAACACGGGAGCGCGATTCTCAATTCGAGATACATCGTCGATTTATCGAGACAGACTAATTATTACCCGTACCTTGCGAGAGTCAAACATTATCACAATTTCTAATCATGCGAAATTCCTTGACCGGTAGCTACTCTGACTCGAGTCGCCCTGCGGTTATTTTGATAGCGTACTTTAGCAACTGGGTAGCATAATATTTGTTGAGAATCTTCAAAATCGGTACCAAGGGAGGTTTCACCCTTGCCCGTAACGTAACAACTACCTTAGTATACCTCAACCAAGTGGAGGAACCTCACCGGATTCTCTCCTTTGCTGGGCAACTTGTTTTCTCGAGACGATCTTCTCTCGGCAAATTTGAGAATTCTGACTCCAAAACTTAACATTAATAACGAAGCGAACAAAATATCTTCGAAATATAAATAAAATTCCCAAAACGAAAGCGTTAATTGTCAACGGTGTAGCGAATCGAGACGTAAAATCAGAAATCGCATCAGAAAATCAAGAACGTTAAAAAATAAATACAAAACGGCATTTTGTGACCGTGAGTTTAAAAAAAGTTACGTCACAACATATATAAAGACTCGTAATATGGGTAAATAACTATTGTAGAGTTACGGATAACGTATCTATCCTACTTCGTAGCGAGTAAAACCATCGGAATTTGCGTACAAGAGAATGCACGCGCGTGTGAGTATAACGAAATGAATAAATTGAAGGCAGAACTTATTTTCGTGAACAAATTGCACTCATGCAAAGTGCAAATTGGACTCCGCTCGTAAGTGTTACATGGAAAAATATTTTAGTACGCATATTTACGACATTTATCTAAAACATGGGTAATACGAGTTCGTTGTATATATATATAATTTCTTATTATTTTGAACGTTCGGCTCCTGCTTCATACAATATAAAAAGAGATCCGGAGATACATCAGCGCGGGATGTAACTATGATGCGGTATTACATTTCTGAGAGCGCAACGACTGCGTCTTGCTTCAACAGCAATTGCCCAGCCAACGCATATTCTAGTTCACGAAATGTTCGCGTAATAACACCAACGGTACCAGAGCAAGTGAGAGAAATGGAACGAGCTTTCCGCTAAAGCTCGCTGTGTTCGAGCACACTGAAGCCGATTGCCTCGAAATTGCGTTTTGGGTTATACCGCACTGCTGCTCTACTATTTTACTAGGTTCACTCGCGAATGGAACATTTAAATCGTAATGAAATGTTGGCTTGTCGATTTACATTTGAGAACACGTGATTATTGCTTCATTCGTAACAGGATTAATCGATAATTTTCTTCTTTTTTCTCATCAATTCGATTTCATGCGTAATTAATTCAGGCGAATACTCCATAGAAAAAAAACACACGTCCTAATATCTCCAGGTTATCCTCCCGTGTGCACACTGAGTCTGTGATGGCGGAAACAAAATTTCAGTTCCCATTCATTTCAACGAAACGAATAAAAGGCTGTGTTCGAACACACTGAAGCCGATTGCTTCGAAATTGCATTGTTGGTTATACTGCGCTGCTGCTCTACTATTTTACTGAGTTCAATCGCGAATGGAACATTTGAATCGTAATGAAATGTCGGATTGTCGATGTATATTTGAAAACACGTGATTTATCCTTCATTTGTAACAGGATTAATCAATAAATTTCTTCTTTTTTTTCCATTAATTTGATTTCATGTGTAATTAATTCAAGCAAATACTCTATAGAAACAAAAAACACGCGACAAATATCCCTAGCGTATCCTTTCGTGTGTACACTGGGCCTGTGATGGCATAAACAAAATTTCAGTCCTCATTCATTTTGACGCAACGAATACAAGACAGAGTTCCGTTACTTTCCTTAAAAAATGTGAATAGTCTACTATCCAAATGTTTATCCAGTAAAGTGGGTCCCTACTTGCTAAGTTGCGTCATCGTACAATAGTTTACCTTCGACCAGTACAAAATGAAAGTAGTGGTGTAAAAAAACAGATCCGAACACAGCGGATTTTACAACTTTTGGCCACTATTTATATTTTATATTACAAGCAAATGTAATAAATATTTTTTGAAATATATTATACAGATTATTTTTATTACACTTGATATTTAACATCACGCGGTACCAGCAGAACGAAATTATATCGGTAATCATAATTTCCCTGCTGTTTCTAGGTAATAAACAAAAAAAAAATGTCAATAGTTTGTAACCATGAATGTTAGAAACGTCAAATACATGACATTCATGATATTTTCAATAAAGCTAATTCTCCTGCGAAAATGTTAAATACCCAAACTCCTATCGGTTGAAATTCAAGTGAAAAAAAGAATCCACCGAATACCCTTCGAGCTTGGAAATTCATCAGGTTTTTCCCTCAAGTTTTCTTGCCTAGTGACATGTGCGCGTAGTTTAGTACAAAATTCCTTGCGGTACGCGCTCGGGATTTTTATCTGTCAAACTTTACCCATACGTTGCTAGGCAACGAAACTACCGGGAAATACCTGATAATTTCCAAGGTCTCGGGGTATTATAATTGATCATTTAATTATAATTAATAACTATCTAATTAACATATCAATGGATCATAACGTATAGTTGTTTGGTTGGTTGACAGTTTTTGTACACAGTGTATTTAACAGAAGGAAATATACACGTGGCGTTTAATTAATGTTATTTAAACAAGATGCAAATATTGTATTACAATAACCAATACATTTTCTGTATCTTATCGGAAAATGTTTAACCCTTTACATTCTTTAGATAGTTAAATCAAGAATTGACACTGTACCAGCAAGTTTGACAAAGTTAGAATTCAACGTACGCCATAAGAGTGATTATTGTTATACTGACTACTATAGGAAATAAATTCTTGTGATGAGTACGGAGTGGTGTCGGAGAGAATTATATATCCCAGGGCTTCGAGCAGCAAAGAGGTCGATTAAAGAAAGTATCACGGTCGACGGTGAGAGGATGCGATACCTAAGATGTAATTTTCCTCGAGCGAGATCTTGCGCCAAACGCTTTGGTACACTAGAGTGCGAGTGACTGCGAGAGACACGGGTGAGATTGAAAAGAACCGAGAGTTGAGCTAAGTTGCGTTTGCTCGTGTAAGATGGGGTCGAGGCTATGGAATACTTTCCCCCGTGATACGCTCGATTCTCGTGAATCCGGGTAAAATGTATGAGAGAAGAGGAGAGTGAAAGATGAGTTCGGTCTGTAATTTTCGGTGCCATCGCTTTGAGAAAACGTATCCAGCAACGCTTATTTATCATTTTATCGAAACAGTGTTTTTTAATTTAAAAAAAATGTAATTTCGGTTATATTTTATTGCATCGATTTATTTTCTACGTATCTGCAGTTTTACATTTATCGTCTCGAGATTAATATGTAAATACTTGAAAAAAAGAAGAAAAAAAAGACGCCTTGGTAATAAAAATATTGTTCAATGAGTCGTTCAAGTTTTATTTTATTAAAAGAAAAAAATCTACATTCGCTAAATTATCGCAAACAATTGAAGTACATAGTATTGAAAAATAAGAAAAGAACTTTCTTTATTCGCGATAAATACATACGGAACTTCTACTGATATATATTTTTTATTTCGTCGGTATCAAAGAAAATAGTGAAATACAACAGCGCAGTAGCGGTAAAAGAGTAAAAGAAAAGAAAAGTTGTAAAATAGGACGAGGAAGAAAAAAATGGGTGAAGAAGAGAGCCCGTTGGGGGTGGAATAGAGAGAGGAAAATCCACACTGGCTGGGCATAACAAAGGGCCAGTGCCGTTAAAATGCAAAAGGCAGGTGGGTTGGTTAAAATATTCACGTTCGAAGAACGAAGGTTTGGTTCCGAGCGAGTGAGCGAGTGAGTGAGTGAGTGAGTGAGCGGAGTCTACCATGGGAACAAAAAAAAGGAACCGAAGTGTCGTAAGTTTTTGATTTTTAACAGTGGGGCGCAGATGCGAGCGCGCACCAGCGGAGTCGCTTATGTATTATTCAGGAAAACCTAAACGAGGATGGCCACGCTACGGCCTTGGCATGCATGAATGTGGTCCGGTCTCGCATGGCGTCACCGCTACCGGAAGAAAGTAACAAAAAAAAGAGCAATATACGATACAATAATAAAGAAATACGGGAGAATATACGTGTCCGCGAGATTTATCATACTGTCACGATTGCCCGCTTTTACGACCCGCGTTATAAATTACCATTATTATTGTCATAGTTTAGTTATTCTCTCAATTATACTAGCACCATGTCGCTGGGAGTGAATCGAGCATGGGATAGCACTCGGATTGTTCGGTTCTGCGATACTCAACGGATGGTAAACCAATCACCCCTTCGCTCTCGCCGCTCCCTTGGTAAACTATACACGAAGCGACACGGTGATGTAATCGAGCAATGGCAAATCTCGCGATGACCCGCGAGGCAGTGCAAGCGCGAGATTCAAAAGATCGATTCGCAGTTCGTGGCGTCGCGGACATGGCTCGTCGATTACCGAAAACCCTGAATCCTCTTGTTCTCGTATCACCGCTATTGAACTTCTCTCTCTCTCTCTCTCTCTCTCTCTCTCTCTCTCTCTCTCTCTCTCTCTCTCTCTCTCTCTCTCTCTCTTCCTCTCTCTCTCTCTCCCTCTGTGCCGTTTACTATATTTCCTATTCTATGTGTCCACTGATGCTTCAACGCCAATTACACGCGTTCAACGTCCGTCCGTACCGCTGAATTCCGAACGATTCTGTTATGTACATCTGCCTCTCGATAAATCCGCGAATCCGCTGCGAATCGAGAGCAGCGAAAGCCTGCTGAAATAACGCACGTAGAGTGCAATGCTACTTTGTAAACCGCAAATTGTTCTTAAGGTAATCGTTTTGTTTTGGATTAGGTATTCGATAAACTCTCAAACCTGAGATACATTCTTCATTACGCTCGAAGTATTGCGCTGACAAAACTATACGGTCCTTTGACAACTCGTTTTAGCAAAAAATTTCGATTTAAAACGGTAAAATAAATTCTGTACCATACGATATAGTCGTTGAATCAACAATGTATTGCGGAATCTCATGCATATTTCGATTAGATACACGTAGAAAAATAGTAGCTTGGAAGAATAAACTTTTAAATGCTTCGGGATATGTTAGTTGCGACAACCATAAGATTTATTACCGCAACTACCTCCAATTACTATCCTCAATCATTTTTAGTTAGTCGAGATCAATAGTACGCATAAATGATTTCAATGGTCGAGTTTACCGAATTAGTATTCGAAGTAAAATTCCATTTTCAGTGCTTATCTCAACTAATAACAATATTTGGCATAATCAGGATCGTGGACTCATCCAAGTAGAAGGGTAATAGTTACCTCATAAATCATGAGTGATGCAAACAAATAATCATTTGATTCCCGCAGCTTGTTAATTGGGTTATGTTACCAATCAATCAGTTGGTCCCAGTAACCGTTTGCGAACGGCGTCCATTGCTCTTCGTGTGTTTCGAAAAATAACTTGTCTTCTGCTTGAATAATTTCTCCAACGATATTTACTGTTCGTCTATACATTGTAAATGGATTAAATTTCAAGATGATTGATTCTATTGTAATAAAAAAAAAAACAAATGCAAATTTACATCGGCCAACATATAAGCATACTACACTAACCACATTTTCTGGAAATTGATTGGTAAAAGGATCCAATTTCGATTGGTTTCACCAATTAACTGGGTTATAAGATGTAATTACGGTTGGTTGACATAACCACTGAAACCAAACAACGAAAATTGGTTCTCATGCGCATTTATTTTCTTTATGTCATGTAGTACCGTGTACTTTGGTTGAAAGGAATCATTTTCTAACGACTCCCAACTAAACCTTGTTCTCCGTGTAGCGATTAAAATAAAAATGTTACTCGTAGGTCACGAGGATTCCAACGCAACGATAAAAAATGTGGCCTTCGACGTATGTCTGAAGAGAATGGCTTTCGTAATTCGCTGGAATAGCCGACGAAAGTGACTCATCGAATCATGAGCAAAAGTAATTTTAATTATATGAATAAATGACTCTGGAACCTCTATTAAGTTGATACAAATGAGTTTATTCGTCATTTTATTGATGAATTGATGAAAAATTTAATAAATTTTTGTCTTAAACATCTGTGCCTAGGTTCAACTTGACTAACACGTCGTAAGACGACTACCTTAATAATGCAGGAAACGTGCGGTTTCGTTCTCTCGCCGATGAGCATTTACCTCATGGAGATGGAAGATAGCGAGAGTGAAAGGCAAGGAACTATGTCAGCGCAGCTGTTCGTGTGAAGAAGACGAACGGAGCACGTGCCGCGTAATTGATGCGAAATCGCACGGCTTTGTTTCGGAAATACATGAACGAACCGAGTCTTTTCTCTCATGAGGAACAGGAAGTCGATGAAAGTACCATTGAATTACCGTTTTTTTGTAATATGAAATAGCTTGCTGTGCTTCGAACGGAATATTTTTTATATTTCAATGGCCTATTCAAATGAAACTAATAAATAAATGTAATAATTAAAATAGAGAGCAGATGCTTAGTGGATAAGGCTCGGGATTGTACAGTAGACCCGAGTAGACTCCTGACCGACGCGGTCAGCCACTTTTTAAAAGTATTTTTCCTATAATCCCGGTGGTTCGAACCCAAATTGAAATAATCGAAGCCCAACACCTTTCAGCGATGGTTGAATGGTCGGTGTACGGTTCGTTCGAGTCTCCCGTATGGTTCTTATCATTCGGATAGTGACCATTTAGCCGTACTCAGGCTGGCGCAATATATCACTGAGAGAAGGTGCTGCCATAAGCACCCCTGGTGGTCGTGCTCGAGATTAGTCGCATTGTCACCGGAAGCGTAGGTAGGCACCGGCTGTATCGTCACAGGTTTTACCGCATTTTTCTTGTGCTGTAGGAGTTAAGACGATGGGGACGCACAGGGAGCTCATAAAAGGTTGAAGAAACAATACATTGGAAGCAATAAGACAGAAAAATATATATGTAACACTCAATATAGTATGAAAAAATAATAAAATAAAATAAGTGATAAATCGAGAGAAGGACAAATCATTGAAATCGCATAAATAATAAATAATTGTATCAACCAAAAGAATACATAAGAATTTGAATCTGATAGATGGTTGAGGATAGAAAGTTGAAGCCTCATTTTCAAAATTGAATTTGACATCAATAAAAATAGTTCGACTATTGGGAAAATGAAACATTTTACGCACGGATTATGATAACAATTGCGATACTGCGTCAAGGGTTCTATCCTCAACTCTTAACTCTCATCATACTCGTTATAATCTCTGGTTTTATTCAGATATTTTGATGACTTAAATTAGATATAGAATAGCGAATTTTTAAAGGATAATTAAAAAGCCAGTTGTCACGAATTCTTCTGTAACTTGACAAATAAAAACCTAATAAAACTAAACCATATACACGAACGAAAATAGAGATAATGACAAGTAATGGACGATTTTGCGAAGCTACTTCCATGGCAAAAATGTTTAGTTCGTCCAAAACATTTGGGATTATTCAAGCGGCTTTAATATTGGTGTTTGCTTTAGATAAAATTAGAATAATAAACTCCGATTGGCGACTACACCCTTAAGATAGTTATTCCAGGGTAAAGAAAAGAAACTTAAAAAAATAAAGAAGTTTGTAGGCACATTAAAAATCATGAGTGTGTCATAGTTAAAAATATAATTAAATATATTTAATAAGAAGTTGATGTACACTAATTGCAATGTTCTTCGTTTAAATGATTTTAAAGCTGCAATTCGCTGGTCAAAACTCGTAATTCATCGGTGCTTCTATTCCATAAGTCAGCATCGAAATCCACGTCGTCAAGGACCAGTCGAACCAGTCAGCCATAGCCAGAGCTTTGTTATCTCGGAAGGATAGAGACAGTTGAAGAGTGTGAGAAAGGCAGAAGGTCTATGCGATACCTTCGGAGATGGCTTTCGTCCGGGCAGCCAATTTCACGAAGCATCCGCACCAAATTCTCCGGCAACAGCTCGTCGGAACAATGGCGAGGAGGAAGAAAGGATGTGCGATTCTCGCTCAGACTCGAGTCCGATGGCAAAATTCAATTAAGTTACTTAACGGAGGCCTGGATCTCCGACGAGGAATACGGCGGGCAAAAAAAAAACGGTATAAGGTCGCCGGAAGGAAGAAGGAAGGCGACGCGGTGCGGGAATAAGGCAACAGAGAGGGAGGAATAGTGAGAATGGTGAAATGAAGTCCCGAAGGCAGTTCAGAGCTTTCTCTCAGGACTAAGGAAACCTTCAGGATGCGACCTCTCTCCTACGCCCGGAAGTTTGGTTTCGGCGACGATGTAAATAGGACTGCAAACAACTTAAATGGAAAACAAACGGAATTATCTCGACAGAACTGGGGTGGAGAAAGGATTAGCGTGTTGGTAGAACTGAGTGTGCGTCAAGATAATATACCTGGCACGTGTAATTTTCACTCCTTCTTATTGTATTTTTAACTCGAGACATTCCCAATTTTACGTCAAGCAACTTTTTCAATTTATCATAATTCTCTGTCTTGTGTATATTATCTTTTCCATAACTCAACTTATATAGATTTTCCGGACTCAATGCTACCAAAAACCTCACAAATACGACTTTTTATCGAAATCCTAGTGTCATGAACGGGCTTTCCGAGTTTCTTAATAAATATTATCTTATAATTTAGGTTTAGAGAGGACCAAGATGGTAAGTCTTTTTTCATCTTCTTTTATTGCATTTAAAAAAAAAGTTATTATTTAACGTTTGTTTTTTTAAATAGCTTCACTAAATGTACGGCTTAAGTTGCTCTGTACACGAGGTATATTATTAACATAAACTTTTTATAAGCTTTATTTCATCGATAGTTACAGGTATTCATAGAGAAGTTAATTAACAAATAATATTTTAGAACGATATTTAATACCGAATGATCATCGATAATTTTTCAATTACATAAATGTAATTGAAAAATGCGCTGATTAATCAAAACGATCTGCAGTTCATAGAAATGGTTGGAGAAATTTATGAACCGATGTAACGATGAAATAAGAATCGTCGATGTCGCGAAAAGTATTTTCTCGATATCTTCCGAAGCAATCACGACAAGAATTATTGTAGCTTGTTTCAAGACTGCATCCGTTTCTTTCCAGTAGTGGATGATCTAGATGGAGACTTCCCGCACACAGCCACCACATTTAATTGCTAGGCTGGCAGAAAGTATTTCACCATTGAGCTTGAGGAGAAGAGAGGCAAAGAGGGAAGGATTAGAGGAGGACAGACCAAAACGACTTAAAGGTCCTGGATCAGCGAAAACGAAAAAGTCTCAGTGTGCAGCAGGTAAGAGAGAGAGAGAGAGAGAGAGAGAGAAAAGCAAGCAACTCCTTGAAGTCTTTCGACGTCAGCGGGTTGGACAATAAAAAAACTGCGAATGGGAAAAGCATCCCAGGACTGTTTATACCCAGCATCTCCAACAGACCCTTCTTCAGCTCTTATTCTCTGTTTCTCTTTTCGTGTATTATATACGTGTGCTTGACTCACAGAGTTACACAGGTGATAAAGTTTACGATGTTTCGCCACCAGCTTCCATCGTTTGGTAGTACGAGGACCGACAACGAAGTCTCTTGATTATTTCCCTGGTTCTGTCTTCTTCAGAATCCTAATTTGCTTCTATATCCTTGTCAGAGTCTTTTTTCTTTAAATATAGTTGGGTCATTAATCAAGATCTTAAGGTGATTCTTTCATCTACATAAAATCTACATTGGTCGGTAACAAAAAAAAAAAACGACGAAACGAAAGATTAAGGATCCTACATCGTGTCTGCAAAGTTTAGAATTTTTTTAACAGCTTGGTCCAGAATATACGACGAGTATATCCTCGTAAACTTTGACAATTTTATATGACGGGTATATAAGTGCCAATGCGATAAACCAGGCTGGAACGTTTAATTTGCCAAAAATGTTAATACTTCGAAACTAAATCAACGAATAAAAAATTGACCTATCGATGCAATGCACATTTCAAAAGTTACGGATGAAAGTCCGAATTCATTGCTCGTACCGTACAAAATAATAAAACACAACTTCCGATGAGTTATTTCGACAAGACGCGAGCGATGGCCACCATCGTGTGGCAGTTGAATGTCATTTGACACTTGTGTCATATTTTCTAGTTCGTTGATCGTGTGCTCTCTTCCGATCGAACTTCGACCTAGGATACAATGTGAGCTTTAATTTCCTTCGCTTGGCTCCAGCGATGATATTATTTTGTCAATCAAGACTCGATACAACTCTTGCGTCGAGGTTTTCCTCGCTCATCTTTGAGACACCGAGGTTATGTACGCGCAAATAGCCGGAATTGACAGCTCTAATCAACGTCAAAACTTTTGTCGCGATATTTTAATTACGCAAAGGTAACACATTGGTCGTATGACACTAATAAAACTTCATAAATAATTAATCCGTCTTGTCATTTTTACGAATAAGAAACACACATATTTGTATTAATAAATTAAAAAGTGAATTAAAACTTACACTGAAAATTATAGTTATCTATATGACTTTTAAGGGTAAAGTCATCTTTCATACTAAATATCGATAATAACAATGACACATTTTGTTCTTTTTTCTATCTTATCGATTAGACTTTGAATAAAGACTTTTTATATACACAGCCTGAATATGTCCGTTATTTTCAAATTGAAATAACAAATGTTACAAAAACGTTTATTATTCCAATTTATATAAACCGCTTATAATTATAAAAATATATTCTACAAATTGAATATAATTTTTATATTTCATGCATTAAGATTGCCCTGTGTCGATTGATCCGTCCCCTTACTCCATTCTATCCCAACGTATCTCGTAACGATGTTATCTCATGAATAGAAAGAAAGCAATACGACAAAAAAATATGTCATTCCACGTGAGTTAGATGTTGAAATTTTTTTTATGCGAAACATCATGTGGTGGAGCGAAGACGTGCTGTTCATGACGAAGAAGAGCAGAGGAATAGCATGTATACATATTCTGGTGCAAGCTTCAACCCAATGCACCCCGGCATAGTCGTCGAAGCGTATACGAGTAACCGTACGTACCTACCGCTACCCTTACGCGACGAGAGGGTAGCATCCGTATGTTTAATGCAACGAGGAGACACGCGAGCATCAGAAATAGGTTTGTGTAGTTACGATGGAGATGGAAGACGCGGTACACCAAAATGCATCCAGGACACAGACGCGGAAGAGAGCTTGAGAAGCCGTAGGATCAAGAGTCGGCCGAGTCTCGCGTGTAAAGCATTTTAATAACCTGTTTGCCGCAGTAAATTCGCGCGGCGTATACGGCACTCTGGAAATTTTAGTTTTCTGTGGAATAGCCTGCCAGAAAAGGAAGATCCACAAAAGTTCAGTAATCGATATACAGCGTCGGTTACCAGGTGTGCGCAATATTGACAGTAAAACTCTAATTCGATGAATACATAACAATTCTGTTGAAATTCTATATTGCTATGCTATATTTTAAAAAGTTCGTAATTAACAAATGGACAATTTGTTTTCATTTAATGCTGTCTTTATAAAGACAATTAAATGAATGGGATATTTTTGTCGCAATAGCTATACGATCGATTAATCTAAGGATCCTATCGCTTATAAATTCGTTAGAAAAAATATTTTTATAGAGTACGCTTAAATCGGTAAGAATTATTCCCTCAAGGAGTAAGCTCAATCAGGTCAACGGGCAATTTGAATAACTTAAATTGTTGTTCGAATGATTAATTATCGTTTAATTTGAAGTCAAAAAGAGCGATATACTTTTGATAAAATTTCCGTATTGTAAAACCAAATAAAATCTAATAATGGTAAATTCAAACATTTGTTAAATTGAACAACACGTTCACAAGGTTTATTTTTCTACCTTGAATCAACCAGCCCTTGACCCAACCAGTCTATTCATCTTTCCCTATAAATTCGTGTGGAAATTGTTATTGGCTATTCAGAGATAAACTCACATGGCCCAGGGTGTTTCGAATCGCCATGATATCTCATGGCTAAAGTTTAGAGAATAAGAATTTATTATCCAAGTTTGGTTGGTGGTTCGACGCACGAATAGTACTTGTTCTTTCAGGCGATAGACGATGAATATTGTTTTATGTAACTCGGGTTATTTCTATGGAGAATAGCGAGTCAAGTTGGGAGATGTATCGCGAGGGTGGAAACGTCGGTAACACGTAAAAATAACAAATGTTACAGGAAAAAATAGCACGAAAGAAAAACACACACATATACACTAAAATACCACGTACACGATTAACACGGATTCAAAATACTAACACAGAGAGTTTGCTAAGATAATAATATTTTTCTTGTAGGATAGAGTTCCACCGATTTCAGTAAAAAAAAAAACCTAATTAATTTTTTGTTTCACGGTAAAAAAATTGTATTAAAAATCCCATGATTGATTTTTAATTATTGCATTTAAATGCAATAATGCATTTATTTATTTCAGTTGTTAATCGCCTAATGAGTTTATCATTGTGTCTATTCTATACGAATTCTATACAAATTATTTTGGTAAGTGAAATTTTAACTCGGTTGTTACGACGTTAAGCCTAGGTTTTAGGATGTAGATATGTATGTTTCTTAAGTGCCTGGATGAAGAAGCCCAAGTGGTTGGAAGGGATAACTTCGTTTGTACAGAATACGCGAGAGTCGTTCAATAATTTTCGCTGGCTTTATCTTCCTACACTGCTTCGATCGAAGACGACGCTCCTGGGAATACAAACATGAGGAGATGAGTCGAGAGAGGCAGAGGAGATGTGAGACCTTCGTAAAAAAAAAAAAAAAACACGAGTATGGTGTTAAAAGGAAGTCTTGGAATGACGAAAGGAAAAAAATCTCCGGAAATGCTCTGGGGATTCAATTGACAAGTGAAATTCGTAATTCGATAAGATTCATACGATATCCAGAATATTCACGCTCGTACGACCTTAGATCTTGATACTGATTCATTGTAAGAAACGAAAATGGATAATCATTCACGAATTATTGATAATAAATTAAAAAAAACAGTAACGATAAGAGAATTTTAATGAACTGGTAAATGCAGTTTTTGTACATACATCGTATATGGATATAATTTGTTAATCAAATCTGTATACTGAGAGAAAAAAAGATTACTGGTAACTATTAAGCGTCATATCTGTTAACTTTCGGTTCATGCGGCTATTTTTATAGTTAATGTAAATACCTTTTAATGGTTTCGCTATAAAAATTGTCGCATGGACTAACAATTAATATTTGTCACTTAATGGATGTTGGTACCACCACGATTTACTCTGAGTGTAATAATATTACATTTTATTCTACCATTAATTTATTTACCCGATATAATACCAACGACGATTTAATTCCGGAAAACATTGCAACCATATTATAATATTAGCTCGCAATAATTCCCCAATGTCTCTGAAAAAAAAAGCATAGAGTTGTTTTATTATTATAATATGATAGAGGAGCTTGTCGGAATGATATCACAGTAAAGTTATTAATACGACAATAATTTTAATACATCGATTATCAATTATTGTTGATACAAGGATGCTTTGATTGTGTGAAATATGTGATCGTTAGAACCCTTTGGCGATTAACAACGTGGTCTTGTTTTGTTAAATTTCTTCAACGCTTTATGGACTTGGCGGACGTGATATCCAAATTGACAGTTAATGAATTCACAGAAACCCATATTGTCTGGTTTAATGCCAATAGTAAATGATAGTGTAAGGATGCGTTGGTGGTATGAAATATCATTGTTAGAGAGCTTCTGTATTTGACGGCGCTTTCTAACTATCGTTAGTTATTGCCATATAGTTGTATATTGAAGTCAATATACCTTACTCGCGGATAAAATTAAATAAGGAATGTGTATTATAATAATACGAATAAGGAAAATGGTGATGAACTTCGATGCAAAATCAATTCCTGAATTTCTACGATCAATATATTTGGATAATGAAATCAATGATTCTACGTATTGGACCAGTCAAGTTACAGATGAAATAAAACTTTTAGCTGACATTTTAGTCGATATACGATACGATGTTATATAAGTGTGCTGGTACGTAGCTGAAGAAGTGTTTTTATCGTTGAGGTTGTACGACCACGTAGGGTCCAAAGTAGGCAATACCATTAAGCACCGGGCTTCTACCCTAAACTTTACAAACTCAATCCCATCGCTCCTGTACGTTGGCCCCATAGGTTTTCTCGGTTTTCCCGGTGAAATCCTATTCCTCTCGGGTGTTTGGGGAGGTAGAGGTAGACGGGTACAACCAGCAGTGGCAGACCTCTCGAGGGACCGGTGGTGAAGGGAAGGAAAGAGCTTTTACCCCCTCAAAGATCCCTTCACACCGCGTATTCGCT
This sequence comes from Cylloceria caligata, assembly GCA_963942595.1. Classification (NCBI taxonomy): domain Eukaryota; kingdom Metazoa; phylum Arthropoda; class Insecta; order Hymenoptera; family Ichneumonidae; genus Cylloceria; species Cylloceria caligata. The sequence goes on from OZ012708.1 coordinate 42,848,288, forward strand.
CACCCTTTAACCGAAACCTTAACTTTCGATGACGTTGGAGCTACCGCCTCTTTACTACCTTGGCGTTCCGGCTTTCCAGAAGCTCTTACCCTGGGAAGATAGGAATTCAGAGTCAACGGTGTACTCTTAGTTTGACTCTCGGATACTGGATACGGATACCGTCTCTGCTTCAACGTTGCTCGATAATTCGATTTCGCGGGCGCCGATTTCCAAGGTGTGGAGTACGACGCGTTTCGAAGATTGTAAAGAAAGAAAAGTATAGAAAAAGCAAGGTAACCCCGGGGGTTGAGTGATGGTAAAATCAGAAAAGGGATGAAATTTTTTAAATAAAAAAAAAAAAAAGAAATCAAAGGAAAAGAACGATGGAAATAGGTAAAAGGTTCTCCACGCTCAATCGCACTTATTCGTTGCGTGTTTCGATTTGGCGTGGTCTCGATCTCGCCCAACCGAAAAAAGATAAAAATTTACGTTGGGACTCGAAGTCGATGCGGTATACGAGGAACCGGTCGTAGTGATCGAATTTTCATGGTTCAATTACGCAGTACACTCTGGTCTGCCAGGATAACCGAGCGTACCGCAACCTTCAATTGTAATCCTGAGTAAAACGAGAAGAAAACGTTAAAGTGGCAGCAGCCATTTCTTTATACTTTCGAAATGGAATCCCGGACATCGCGGATGTGTTAAAATCTTCCGGTAACCTCTCGCGAATCTTCATACAATTGACATATCGTTGAAGCATTTACAATGTTGACCATAATTGGATTTTAAATATAAAAAATCAAAAATAATTTCGCAAACTTATTCTCCAAATCGATTACAATCTTCACAGTAATTCAACGTTGCTGCCGCAAATTATTTATAATATTATCCTCGATTAGAAATCGGAAAATAATTCATTCGCACAAATATTACGGACAGAGCGTTTGAAAAACAAAAAATATTTCCAAGTTATTTTCATGGAATTATACGAAAGTTTTGATTTCTTCGTATTAGCGGTTTCGGGACTTTTATCATTTCACCATAAATTTCTTTATCAACAACAACAAAAAACAACTCTACGACGATGTTATTCTGTAACGTATCTATACGACGTTACAACTTTACTATACGAGATAACTCCACGGCGCTGCTGATGATCAAAAGTCTAGTGATAAAAAATCGGAGAGTTGTCTCGTGGTAGTGTTATAAGCTGGTAGAGTTATAACGAGATACAGATATTTTTTACAATTAAAACTTGTTAATTTTTTTACAAATAATAATTAAAACTTGTTAATTTTTTTACAAATATTTTTTACAATTAAAACTTGTTGGAGTTAAAATACGAGTTACTCATAGATAACTGTCAAAACGTTTGAAGATTCGAATTATTGATCAATAAATTTCTTTTCGATATATCTTTGAAAATAAATCTTTGAATTAATAATTTAAACAATTCTTCTGATTTCATTCAATTGAAATACTTCTTAATCTTCATATTCGTAATAAATATGGAAAATATTTTTCTTAAATTCTATTTTAAGTGATAAATATTATTGAAAATAATATTTGAATTAATTTTAATGTTAATTGTATTCAACGCTGGAAATATGTAAGAAATGAAGGTAAAACTGATCGACAAAACACTTTACTTTATTTCAGAGGGTACACGTGTCCGTCTATTTATAGAACGACGATTTGCACAAATATCGTGTAATGTACAAGTGTCGTTGATCGGTCCGGAAACACAAAATGAATTTACATTATCGTAAGATTCAATGATACGACTGTGAGAATTTAATTTCACGCGGACATTGCAAATAAGGGCACATCGCTGAGGTACGAGGAATTAAATGCCACGCGAAAGGGCAGCATTTTTTTGCCACTGGGCCTTGTGTCGAAGCCATCGTCTCTTCGCTGCTTTTATGTAAGGCATCTTCGAAACGTGATTCATAGCCTCCCATCGATACGCCGCGATCTTCGCGATCATTCTCGTCGTTAGATCATTGTCCAGAGTATCCCGAAGTTTCCAATAATAGTGAATGAATGGATTAAGGGAATTGCATACGGTTCTACGTTGTCTCGACCTTCTCTTGCGAATCGCGCGTTCATCGCCCGAAGGGCCTGTCGTTGATGGTTCTTTGGTGAGTTGCATTTTTTTTTTGGGAGATCGTTGAAAATTATATTTCTGATTTACTGGTCGATTGCACTTAATCTTTCTTTTCTTTAAATAATTTCGGGCAGCGAATTTTGATTTGACGGGTTTCTCGCGTATCACGTTTAGGGTTACCAGAGACAAGTGACGATCGGATATAAGAAGATCGATAAAATGTAGATGTTCCAATCACTGAACGTATCAAAAAGTTTATTTAGTAACTCGAGTGTTATCTACTAATACTTTTGTATCGAATTGATTGCTTGTTTTACATTTAGTTACTTAGAAAAAATAATTATTCGATTTCAGGACACTTTGTTTTGTTGTTATCGAAGCAAAAAAATGTTTATTCATAAATAATATTAATTTTTTAATATTAACAAAGTATAATCAAAGTACTGGATTTTAACAGAAAATGTATAGAATAATTAAATATTTTCTTTCTCAACGAAACTGCAATTTACATCGTCCTTTTTACGATGCGTCAATGACTGGTTCAATCTTTTTATATAAATCTTTATGGTACTCACATTGCGCTTCTTGTATCCGGGATATCTCGATTGCTTGGTAATCCGTCGGATGCTTCCTGATTGAATTTGTTTCTCGCATAAGGATCCTCACCGGCTCTTAAGCCACCTCTCGATACGTAACTGCAACATTTTCATTCAAGAAAGTGACGAAAATTGAATGAACGAACATTATTTCGGAGAATTTTTATAATCTTACCCCTGTTCGTCGAAATAATTCCACGTGACTCTCGGATCGGAAGTTGGCATTGGTAAGAATTCCGATGACATGACCATGGCCGTAACATCGGGATCTAGGTAGGCTCCGGAACTTCCGGCGGACAGAGCGAGAGAATTAGGTTCCTTCAATCGTAATGCTCGGTTCTCATTCTGTAATCAAACATTAATTCGAAGAAAATTTAATAAAAATGTGAAAAATCCTTGACCAAGAAATTCATTAAATTCATTCGATTAAATTTAGATGCATCAAATACTAGGGGGACTTGCCCCCCCTATGCGTTTTGCGCACCAAGCCCCTCGGAGAACTCGGACTCTGGAGAAAACCTAGGGCGTGCCCCCCCCCCCCCCCCCGATCGTGTAAGTTCGGTAAGGATCGGGCCTCGATTCTCCTTTACGACGGCAAGATATTTTTATAATGTAAAGAGATATCTGAACTTTTGTTCTCAAACTTTTTGCTCGCTAAATTAAGATTTTAAAGAACGTCAATTCAAAGCCTAAAAGTTTCATGACAAACTCTAACTTTCGTAAGAACGTATCCTGGGAAGAATCGTTTCTAATCGATTAATCAATTATTAATTTAATTGATGAACCAATAAAAATCGACGACATTGAAAAAGTTCTGGGAATTCTAGCGAATTACCAATTACGCGTAACGGTAACGCATCAGGTTAGATTGCTGAATGTTTCCGGTTCGAATCCTGTTGGCCGCTAATGTTTTTTCATAACTTACTTTGGTTTGAAATTACGTTGATTCTGATTGATTGATCAATTTAATTAACTGAGTAATCAATTAGAGTCGATACTTGTAAGGTGTCGGTCTCGCTAAAGTTAAAGTTTGTCCCGTACATTGAGCTTCCGGTTCACGAATTTTAACATCTCAATGTAACGAGTATGCACGGAAAAAATGTTATCGATTGCTCCAACCAACTCTGTGGTTAAATATGTTTCACAGGCCATCAATTTGGTTCGAACAACTAATTAATCAGCTGCGTCCATAAATTAGTTGATTGCCAACCAAGTAATTGGTTCCATCGACAAATAAGATAATGAGCAGCCACTTAATTTGTTGGCCCAGCTAAATGAAATGTCTGAAACATGTACAACCATACAGTTGATTGGAGCACCAATGTCTTTTTCTCAGGGTTAAGATCCGAGTCGTGCTTAACAAATTTTAATCTTGTAGCAAAACGGAACGAGAATGGACGCGGTATTTAGAAAAACATTGATAATATAACGTTCACATCAGCCTAAGAACATTATGATAATAAATTCATACATTTTCTAATATGAAATAAATAACTTTTCTCCTTTTGTTACCTTTCATTTCGTTTACAATACGATTTTAGCATTCACATTGTTGCGTCTTCGAAGAGAAACGAACAATGAACGCCACTACGTACACAATCGCTTGAGAATAGTAAATGCAACATTGCGCAATCCTACATGAAATCGCAATCTCAGATATGAGACTCAAAATCGACAATACAACGAAGTGAACGAGAAGACAGCGAGTGTACAATCGATATTGAACTAATGCAAGAGACACACGGTGTAGCCCGCTATCGTTGCTACGATCAACGAAGGTGAAGAAGAATAAAATCCATTGTGCAGACGTCGAGGTATGTAAGATGCATCGATCGGCTTCGATATTCCTACATACACGTACGTGTATTCTTGCATGCGGTCTCTTAAGTTAAATATAACTATAAAAGTATCACTGAAATTTACAATAGGTGTGAAGGAGCTAAAGAAAATATGAAAGGTCTTCCAAGAGAAACGGAACGTATTCAAGCCGTATGTCAAAATATATTTGTTCGAGTGGATCAAATAAAGAATATTCTGCACAGATATATTACTCGCAAGTCAATATCCAGTTTGAAAGTTAGCGACGAATATTTTCGTATTCCTATGGCTCGAAACCCTCGCTGTTTTTATTTCATTTTCCCATCTGGATTTAATTCCAAGGAAGAAGGATTTTGATGGGGGACGAGGACGAAGCGGGGATGAATATTTTCCAAGATTAATGTAGCTGTGAAATATTGAATCGCGCGAAAACTAAGCTTCGGGTATGAGAGAACGATTAAAGCGTTACGGGTTGAATCGGAAGTTCGAATTGAGAACGGAGAGCTTCGGTGGCCGTGCTGCTGTAGGCGGATGAGCAGGCCGCGGTGCAGTTCGGGCGCAAAGAGCTGCAAGCTGTTGCATCCGGCTCTGCGAGGGGTCGTGTTTCGTCCCAATGGCCATACCGTCGTTGCTGCTTTACCGACCAGTAAGCGAAACGATGTGCATCCTCGTGAATAAAACTTTTCAAACGACCAACTTTGTCACTCGGCTCTTTTGTATCCTGTTTTGCATGAGCCGTCACCATCTCACTCGGCCGGCGCTTCCGGCCATTCGAAAATAATTATAAACTAACATTTGAGTGAGACAAAAAGGGAAGGATAGTGAAAAAGCTCAAGAGAACAGGTAAAGCGTCGTCGTCGTTCTCTTTCCGCACGTATATACGGCTGCAAAAAAAAATACAAATTAAAGGATTTTGCAAAGTTGTAAAATCACAAGATCGGAAGCACCATGGACTTTGAAGAGTACTTGGAGAATTTTACGCAAAAAAGAATATTTTGTACAAGATATTAATTAAAAGTTACGAGATAGAGTCAGAGAGAACATTTAAAAAATGCGACTTTTCAGAGATACTAAAATGGAATATTCATAAGAATATATTAATATCGTACGTGGGAGTAAACGGCTCCTGTGATTGACTCTCGAAATATTCGACACGAAGGTTGACTCACATGATAAAAATTTACACGTTATATTTTATTCCGAATACATTTGCATATTTATTTTCGTAAAAAACTCGTTTAGTTAAAAATTTTTATATCTTATATTTACCATCTACCTCACAAAAAATAAAATAAAATAAATAAACAGAATGTATTTATTATACATCCTTAATATATTTCTTATATATTTGAGAAATATTTGAGAAAAGAGGTCTTTTAGAGAACAGGATCATTCACATTCAATATATATTTATGCGATTTTCAATAATAACGTACCCTAACCAATTTGTATACAAAATTTTAGTTTGATAGATGAAAAATTATAAAAGTTCGAGCAAAAAAATATATTTTTGTTCGAAAAATAAAAAAAAATCATGATTCTATAAAATCTGAATGCCTTGATCGATTCATGCCAAACTCAATATCGAGCAAAGTTGTCCCTTGGCCTATTTTTGTTGAAAGTTTTAACTTGGTAACTAAAAAATTATGAAAGCAAGAGAGCGAACCGCCTTTTTTGCAAAATTCAAACATCCATTAAATGAGACACCCGTTAGCGATTTGGGCGAAAAATTGCAGCAAACTGATGGGAGTCGCGACCCGACCCGTGTGTAAAGTTTCAGGATGATGGAGTAACCCGTTTTTGAGATATATATCCACACACACACACACACACACACACACACACACACACACACACACACACACACACACGCGCGCGCGCGCGCGCGCGCGCACACGCACGCACGCACGCACGCGCGCGCGCGCGCGCGTTCTCGTCATTTTAGGTATTTTTAAGTATTCTGATATTAAAATCTCAAGAAAAATGTTGTTGGCGAAAACCTAGCTTTGTCTACGAGGATGTAAAAGCAACGTTTAAGCAAATTAGGTAAATGTGGAGAATACGGGCCCCTACCGCCAAATCGCCTTCTAAATAGGTGCATTCAACGCGTCTCCTCACGGGGAACAACTTTTTCCTCTGCCATTTTCGGCGCTTCGGCCCAGGAACGAAGATATTCAGCGTTGAAGTTACCTTTTATGATAAATGTGGAGAATACAGGCCTATCGCCAATGACCTTCTAAATAGGTTCTTTAGGTTCTTTAGGTGCTTTACACATTATAACCCGCCCCGGGCGTATATGCGTCCAGTCGTGATGACCTTCCGTTAGTATATTTACTAATTTCGTACACGGGAGCAGTTCAGTTGCTTGTTTCTAGTGTTTCGATTATAATGTGTAAAGCAATGAGACTGCATGAATTTCTCTCACTATGTGAAAATTTTACAAATAAAATTAACTTCAACGCTGAATATCTTCGTTTGTGGGCCGAAGCGCCGAAAATGGCAGAGGAAAAAGTTGTTCTCCGTGGGAAGACGCGTCGAATGCACCTATTTAGAGGGCGTTTTGGCGGTAGGCCCGTATTTTCCACATTTACCGGAAATTATTGACATCGATAAATATTTGTTTGATACAATAAAAATATTGTACCGTTAAAATGTTTGTTTGATATAATAAAAATATTGTGTCGTTAAAATGTGTGTAATTGAAGAAAAATTATAAATTGATCGATCATTGAAAAGTTTTGCAAAGTCAGGATGAAAATCAGGATATCTCGGTTTTAACGGACGCGTGAAAGCACATAAATTGCTAAAGAGAAAATCAATCGTTGGGGTGTAATTCTCAAGCGGTGATAGCTGATGCGAGATTGCGATGAAAAAGCAGACCGCAACACACACAGGCAATTAAAACGTAGCGTTACATATATACGAATTGGCTCTAGCGCACGATCATCGACTGACAGATTGCCGTTAAATTAGTAGACGTGATTAATCGACTTGCCGCTGTGTCGCGCACCCTGTCATTACTTTATACGCATATATAACATGCTGTAGTATCAATGTTTTGCGCGTTTATCAACAGAAAATAAAAAAAGGCCCCTTACGGAGAAATATTTATGTAACTGCTGTAAAATCGGCTGCAACAAAAATATTATCGTGCATAACAATTATTCAGAATTTCAAGACGATCAATCCTGAAATGATTAGCCATTAATTAAGTGATATTGAGCGATTGATAGAGCGACATAAATAAATAAGACAATCTTCATGAAAATAAATTACATTGACATTAAAATGTTATGTTAACAAGTATTATTGACTACAAACGAAACAAAGCATATCCCTGTTTCTATTTTTACATAGAAACGAGGCATTTCCTCGTTGAAAATTGGTAGATCATCCAATGAAGTGAAACCACTGGCACGATCTAAATAGTTCACTTATGTTGTAGACATTTGATGTACTAATTCGCCTTGACGCAAGTAAATTTATCGTCCAGACGTTGTAGACTTTTCATCAATATACTCGTTTCGAGGATATCGATGGAAATTCTACAACAAATTTACGATAAATCTATCATCGCGAATGAACCATAAGTGAACGATAAGTTTGGTATTGTCCCATTGGGTTTATTTTATTCGTTGATCAATCAAAGACATTTTTTTTTTCACTTGGCTATGCGATAACTTTGTATTAACTATGGTAACGATTCTTTGGCAAATGGCCCCTGTTAACCCGGTCTCCCCTAAGCCCAGCTTTGGAATTCCAGGAATTCGTCATGTTACACTAGAGAATTCGGCTGATACGATACTATACATGTATATGCTACCTGTACACGAATACCACTTGACATTCTCACACGGGTAAGATGACAATCGTGCTACATTTTTTAAACACACGACTCAACGGTTCTCGTGGCATTAAAGTTTTATATCGGTGCACAAACTTTAATGCTAGTGAGTGCGATGCTATCAAGCAATTTTAAATAAATATATAATAGCAAGGAACCTTATCCGCGTGGCCTTCTCCTTGAAATGTCTTTATTTACTTTATCATTGTGAATCGCGAAAATTGCGATTCGATAGACAATACAGTGATAATTAATCTAGGTATTAGTCTGACTATACAAACGCACTATAGTGAGCGAAAGTATCACAGGAGATGGAGTGCAAATCGTAATTGTAATTACAATTATATTAATAACTTAATGACCATTAGAACGAATGTAGTTATTATAACTATGTAGAAAGTCCGATGGAAGATAACGACGATGATCAGCAGTGATAACGAACAATCGCGTGCTCTAGCTGAGCCGCCAGAGAGGTGTAGGAATCATATGAGCTTCGTGCTAGAGTTGTCCGTACTATCGGGTGTTAACGATCCTCTTTAATTAACGGGCTCGAGGCGTTGATTGAACCACGTTAAACGCTCGCTTAAACACGATTGTACGATCAGAGAATAACCACGCAGTATACTATATCATCCTAGGTTGTTGATACCTATATATCGAGATAAACTGCGTTTCCTATTTCCTGTTGTGTTTGACACGACGATCGAACCGATCGCGACAATGGCTTCGAGCGACGATATTATTATTCTTTCAGTATTGCTTCGCAGTGCGATAATATTGTGACTTTTATGCGAGAAGCTTCGTTATTGTATTATCCGAACGCAAAGTTTGAGAATGAGATGTTCGTGCGGTTTAAACGCTATTGGTGCCGATGGAAATAAAGTAGTTGGTAGAGGGGAAGGTGTATGACTCGCTCGTTATTATTATTATTATTATTATTATTATTATTATTATTATTATTATTATTATTATTATTATTATTATTATTATTATTATTATTATTATTATTATTATTGTTATTATTATTATTATTATTACATATACTACTAGCGAAATTCTGTGCAATTGCGCATACATGTATCCCACGATCGTTATCCGACGATACTGAAGCACATTTATTATTGTCGTGTGGACAATATGTACGTAATGGACGAACGATACGATGTGGATGGTTGAGTACGTCACGCAGAGGCAACTTCATTTTAGGGGCACGTGATGGTTTTACGCCACAATCGAATAATTTTCGATGTAATGAGATTCTATTAGAGGTATATGTTTGCAGTTACGTTCCTGTAATCAGAATGCTATGACAATTCGATCACTGGGCATCGATACATTTTCATTATTGTTATGATTCGATAGGTTGATAGCAGAGCTGGTCAGTGCTTCGTGGTACTTGATTTGTACAGATTCGCCTGAAGCACAGATTTTAATAACAACTCTAATTCAACTACACTAATTGTTTGTGTACTTGAAATACTTTAGACTGAAAAAAAGTACCAAGTACAAGTACTTTACGATAAATAGATGGCTTAGAGTTTACATTGTAAGACCTTTTTTTTTTCTTTTAAAACGGATGTTTGTTGAAAATTATAACAAATACCAACGATTTTATAAGATATAACGATAATATTCAGTTAAAATTCATTCAGAAAATGAATTTATATAATAGGAAAAACAACAATTTCACGAATGTTTAGCGAAAAAATATTTTTTCTAAATCGCATCGTTATGTAATATATTTTTGGCAAATTTTTTATTTAATCTCGATGTTCTTGGTATCTTCCGTCTTTAATAATATTAACAATTTTTTAACGCAAAGTATGTATATTAAAAAAGAGAGGACATGTATTTTTTTTACTCAAGTCTATGGCTGTTTCAAATATTTTAGAGCCTCAAGGCTCTAAAATACTTTTAATGTTTGAATGCATCGGCAATTTCACTTTTTAAAACGCTAATATCTAGAAAATTTATAATCATTTTGACAACAATGACGCTAGTAAATATGATTTGCTTAAAATGTGTTGTACGATAGATGTTTAAAATAAATTCTAGAGAATCGAAGGTTATACGATATCGAGAAGAATAGAAAAATTTTAGAAAATTCTATTTTGAAATAAAACGTAAGAGTTTCCTCTTAACGTCCCATTTTTTTTTATGTACTTGAAAACAGTGCTTAGTGAGCAATTTTCCTTGAAGTACATGTACTTCTTCGAGCAATTGAAATTCAAGTACTCGTTAAGACGTAGTAACTGAAGTACTTGGTACTTCATAAGTACGTTGCTCAGCTCTGATCGATAGCGATTATGATGAGTTGTAATGAGTTTCCTTACCATTTTGGAGGCTCGGCATACTTTCTTAGAAACATTGAAAGCTCCTGAAATAGTGTTCGGTGTTGAAGCACGTTCGCAAAAAGCGAGTGAGGATCGAGGTTGTAAAAAAGTGACAAACAAGGGACTTGACAGGTCAGCAGTATTCGTTCTCGCTAAAACCATATCCCTGTACTGTCTTCAGCCACGCCTCCAGTTTCACTCTCCAATTTTTCATCAACTTTATATCATCTGCCACTCCCTGGTGTCCTGCTGACCGTGTCTCAGGTTTTTTGAACCTCGACAGGAACCGTGTCTCTGTCCATCGTCGACTGTTAATTCTCTTTGTATTCTATTTCTTAACCAAGCACCTCGCTTAAGTACAAATAGGATAATTTCTCAGAGAGAAATTTTCAGTTACGTCAACTATCTGTGTTACAAGAATAATAAATAGCGGATAAATGTTATAAACATTGATTGGGCAAATATCAAAAAGATATTTTGTTTAAGCTGCTTCAAACATATTCCCGATTTAATTTTTACCTTTTCGTTACTAATTAATAATATAATTCATAAGTAATCTAATAATTGTAGTTTAATAAATTACTTTTGACCGTTTAAGTAGTTGTAATGTAGTCGTAAACGCTAATAATTTCCAGACTGTACGTCGTAGATGGCTTTGCCACGAGTGTTAGGATAGGAAAACGAGGGAACAAAATGATAAGCGCCATAAGGGAGCCAAGAGTAAGAGCGAGGATAAGGGAATAAAGAGCGAAGCCAAGACAAATTTACCAGGAGACGAGTTTTACCGTCGGGTGTCGGCAAGTCCTGGCGTCTTGCTCTACCAGAGGTATACGTATATGAAAGGAGGCCTGACAGCTACCAGCGTCGTAACTCAGAGTTGGCTTCTCGTTTGGCACTCAGCGGGGCCGTTTTTCTCCTTGTAATTTCACTGGTTACCTTGGCCGCGGTGAGTACGAGAGCACACGTCGTAGCGGTAGAATCTGCCAAAAGGAACGAAGAGTTTTCCTACCGATTCCCATTTGAAGATAGATGCTTGCGGAACCTCTTGAAAGGGACACAGGGTTTCTCGAAGAAACCGTATCGCATCGCCACGCCACATGCCATCTTAAGGCGAAGCAAAATGTCAACACTTACGCACATTAACTATTTCTTTCTCACTCCAACGTGAAACTCCATTTAGTTTTATCTCTCTCGCACCCATACATGTTTCGCTTCCCCCTGCACGCGCTAACAGAACGAGGGTGAATGTTCTATGCTCTCATAAGCGATATATAAACCGTGTCGTACGACCGCTTAGGATGCCATTCCGTACAAGATGACTGTACGGATTTCGAAAGCTCAAAATACGTGAAAAGGGTGTAGGCGAGAGTGAGAATGATCTTGAATCGTTGATGCAATTCGATACGAAGCAGCAACAGCAGAAAAAAAATTGAAATAGTAACAAAAAACTGAAGGGATTAAGGCAAAATGATGACGGATGGTTAGTACAATGAGTCCATTGCAAAATGTAACGAAACTTTTTAAAACATTAGTTACCAACGTAGTGCTATTTTTTTTAAATGTCGTCTTCGAATTGACGATTCGAAGGACAAACTTTTAGTTTAGTTGCGGCGAAATAAAAATGTTATTACCGCAACTACCTTTAATTACTTCCTTCAATGATTTTTAATTAATTGAGACCAATAGTACGTATAAATAACTTTAATGGTCGATGTTACCATTCGATTTAGAATTCCATTTTTAATCCTCGTCTCAATACATCCGAGCAGAAGTATATAGTTGATGTTGCGCACTTTATGAGGGATGCGCACGAATAATCGCATGGTTCTTGCGACTCGTCAGTTGGTTCATACTACTAATCGGTTTCCGTTGGCATTATCAAGTGACAAATTACGTTCTACTAAGTGCAGTTTGGCCCAATGTTTTACAATTTCTAAGCGCAAGACCAATGGATTCACGACGTGATTAATCCCATCATTTCAACAAATTAATTAAATTTTATATGCGAATTTTATATATTTATATTCAAAATCCTGTTAATATTTGGAGTCATTTAGAAAGTGGAAAAAGAAACCCAATCATCACAAGTATATTTTATGGATTCGTGTAACTGAATATCGATGCGAGTCTGAGTATGCCCCAAGCTGGCCTCACGTTATAAACAAATCGACCTACTTCACGCACGGATCGCACCCTCGAGAAATCAATGGTGTACAGCAGTTATCCAAGAAAAAAAAAAGCCGATACGATAAGTTATATTTCAGCAGACTAAATGATGGAAGAATTTTCTACGGAAACGAGATATACCGCATAAGAGTATCGTACACTCCCCGTGGACTGATCGACCTAGTTTCGGATTAAGCGGGTCAAATCCGTTGAAATAAACTCGATCTGCATGGGCTTTCGCTGCTGTTGATGTCATGCCATGAAGGAGATTATTGTATCGTTGTCACACCAGTTGGTCAATATTGTCTATAGACTTTGTTTTTATGATTGATGGCTCGACGATTTTTTCCTCTATATTTAATTTGCTGAGATATTAAATTAGAAATTTTATTCAAATTTAATTTCTATTATTCAATTCAAAGACTTTGACACATACTGAAATACAAAGACAACTTACCGCACAGAAATTTTGAAATGTCAACGAATACCCAGAGTTCTGTTTACTGACATTTCATGTCATTTGATTAGCAGCCCCCTTTCCGGTATGACAGGTGGTAGGAAGAATTCCTACCTAATTTTTTGTGCAGTTTTCGTTTGTGCCACATTGCGAACTTTAAACATCAAATATTATAAAATACGAAGGATAGGTATACATACTTCATAGAGACTGCAAAAGGGTTAATCCATTTAACCCCGCCCGCCCGCCCGCCCGCCCCGCCCCTCCACCCAATCAGACCGCAACATTTCCGACGCTCGCGCGATCGTAACCGCAAATCTTCGTCAACCCGTAATAGCCGTGGTGCTATGCGCCCATTTCAACATTCAGTTTCCGTATCGACCTCTTCCCTCCACCTCCCGACTGTAATTAAGATTATCCGTGAACTATAAATGTACGTGGTATGAAATATCCAGCGGTAATGACGTTGTGGCAGTAGACAGTAAAAATGTAATAATATATGATATATATAATAAAGTTTACCATATAACCACGAACCAGCCTCGAACATAGAGTAAAGTATATCAAACAAGATTCATGAGGTCGAATTCTGAAGGAAATTTCCTCAGAACGTTTGACTGTTCTTTCAAAGTTAATGCAAATGATTTTTCAAGTTCCATACTTTTTGAAATTATGGTTTTTGATATTTCGCGTAGAAAAAAACAAAGTATGGTTCAGTGTTTCGCACCAAAGTTCGCGTTTTCGAACTTGTATCACAAAGTACTAGTTTGAAAGAAGATATGAACTTAATTTATTTAATCCTAGATCTTTTCGATAAAATATATGAAATTCACGTGAGTTAATCTATTATTGCTGATCTCACCCATCTGGTATTACATAGATTAATAGTTTCTGGTTAATTTCGCGCGTTCCAGAGTGTCTGAAACGACTTAAACGAAAGTTAGCGAATAAATGATCTTTCAAAAATGACAAGTTTCATAACTTTTGATCCCCATTGTCGATCCTGACCAAGCTCACGATACCGACCAACCTTGGTCGTGACGACATTTGTGTAAAAAGTTTCAGTTCGATAACATGAAATTCAAATCAGGTCGCGTGTTTACGTCAGTTGACATTAGTTAATGGAATTACACATAAACAAGTATCAGACATTTTTTTCTAGATGTGTTTGTTTGGCAGTTTCAGATGATTTTGATTCTCCTGATATATTAAAATCACGAAAACAAAATTTCCTCTACGAGGAAGCAAAATCATCGGACAATAAGGAAAACTGATATCTGAAGGAGCCGGAGGGGGGGGGGACCATATTACTGATTTTGAGTTCAGTATCAAAATCTAAAAGTTCAAAACAGCGGAATTAAAGTGACCAAAGAACAAAACAGTGTTTCGTTTTGAACTGAAATTGGTATTTTTGATAATTTAATTTTAAGAAAAAAAAAACAGCAGTAGCTATAATGCTTCCATGGATGTGTTACTTGCCAAATAATCTAGAAAATCAAGTAACTTTATTAATTACGAATATAATTAGTTAATTAGTGTATACTCACGGCACTGGATAATAGAATTTTTTATAGAAACTGCTCGTTTGCCTCTTGTAAGCAGCTCGTAGTTCAAATCAGCGAGCCTATCTCTACGTATACGAGTAAGCTGACGCGGGGAGTTGATATCTCGAATACAATACGTTGCCGATCGACTCCATCAGCGCTTTCAAAGGAGAAAGAGATGTATATATATAACCGGAGTGCAACTGCGAGGGATATCATAGCTGAAGAATAAAGGAACAAGAGTTCTGCAATAGATATGACAGTGTCTTAAATCTTTCATCAATTTCCTTAATTAACGAGCAACAATGGAAGTTCCTTCGACTTGAGGAAGCCACGAGAATGGTACCAACTGTAATAGACTTGAACCGCAGAAGAGTAGGTATACTTATCTATACTTGAAATCGTCGAAACTCTCCGATTTCATTTAGACGAATGCTGCGTACAATATTTTTTATTTTCATTTTCGCTCGCAGTTATGAAATATAAAAATTCCCAAATATTAACGTGAAAAATAGATTGCATTTTGTGCATAAATAAATAACGAGAAAGCTTTTAATGGTCGAACGTAACATTTTGTCTGTTGGTAAATCGTTACGACTTTCAAATAAATATCCCAATCCTTTTCACGAGTGACACAGACGAAAAGCCAGAACCTTTTTCGCGCTACACTTTGCCGAGTGAGATAATTCTCCCACGGGCGATTTTAAGAGCATCTTGGAGTAAAGTATCTCTTCCAAAGAGCTGAACTGTAGAAAGAAAGAAGGAAAGATCGAAAGAACGAACAGATTCGAGTAGGAATGAGGTACGTCGTCGATCAGGATGAAACGTTCAGAAGCTCCGGTCGGTCGATTACGGTGAATCCCCTAATTAATCAATCGAAAAAGAGAACGGTGACACGGTCTCTCGAAAGGGCTCGAGTGAGCCCGCCACGAGTTATAAAACGAACCGGCTGTTCAACGTTCCAACCGTTGACGGTAGAGTGTGACGCATTTCGTAGACCAACCTGAAACGAATCGACCGGGCATCCTGCCAATTCTATCCGATAGTCGCTTATCGCACTTTCTCACCTCGTTTTTTTTCTCAATAAATAAAAAAAATATATAACCCCGGCAAGACGAATCATCGGGATAAAAAATAAGTACGAAGTTCCTCGTGACCCCGTTGATTCGCCTCGATGGAATCAAGCAATCGAGGCATCGTCCCAAGACTATAGATATAATTATAGTACTTTGTACGCGATGCCATTTCGACTGGGAAAGATCCTGAAAGCCGACTCTCGGTGACATCGACTCACGATACACCGCTGTTGCTCTTGGCTTCTTTGAAATAGACCAACCAGCTTTGGCTGAGACCAACGGCAAGAGCTCCTGAACTATTGTTCCCCTATCTATTGGGAACGGGTGGCATACCCTCATCCTCCACCGTTTGCCCTGGGGCGTAGCTGCAATACCGACATCCAACTCCCCGAACGGTCCAGGGTTGGTCGAGTCTCTGATATCGAGGACACTAATGCTGTGTCGTCGTGGGCTGAGTGCTGGCCAACGGTAGGAGCACTATACAGGAATCAACGATGCGAATAGTCTACTCATGTTTCTCCGTTTACAGTAAACGACGTCAAACGAGAGGAGAGAGCTGCTGCGCTTGTTTGGGGAAAGTTTTCCTTGAGAATCCCGAAGATATACGCCAAGAAACTTAAGACCGGTGAATAGTCACTGTATATACGATGCTACCTTCCAGACGATTTATGTCATTATAGTTTCTACTATTTCAGAATCGTCCCGTAATTGCGCTCTCGTGATCCGATCGATACCATCTATTGACTTCAAATGGGTATACAAACTGTTAGAATAATCCTTTTACGGATATATTTGAGGAGAATGTGCATTTTGTTACCGTCTACGATATTTCACAAAATCCTAGGCGGATCGAACAAGCAGGTACTGAGAGATAAACGCAGGAAAAAGTGACGTGTTACGTTCGGCAGAGCTCATGACAAAATAATATAGAGCGTGTATGTTTAATTCATGTACATCGTTCGTCTCCTCGTGGCTAACGTTAATACATTCTGTGCTGAAGGTCTCGGAAAATATAGAGGTTTTGACGAAGACGAACTAAAAGCAGCCAGCTTTGCATCCTCTGGGACACGTATACCCGGATACAATATGTTCAAACGATCCTGGACGAAAAGGGTGTAGCGCGCCGTTTCACCAACAATAACGTACGCCCTTAAAGAATGCATCAAGAAAGAAGGAAACAAGTTTTTTTTTGTTGTTCCGACGAAAGTTCTCGCTATTATTTTGACTTTGCTGAGTGTATTGGCGTCGGCTTTGCATCAGTTCGATGAATACGTCTATTCTTTGATCCCCATTTCGTACGTTTTTCTCTGTCTTCTGATCTACAACTGTTAACATTCGGATCCCGAAGATGCATTGTATGCACAAGAAATTATCGAACGGAGAAGAAAACCAATGACGTGGAATTAAATGATAATTGGATTTTCAATCTATTGCATAAAGACGGCGTGTTATTTTGATGTTACTTTTACTGCAATTTCAATGATTCTTGCAAACATTTTTGGTAAAAAAATCTACCAGAACAAGACATTCGTAGAATCGTCTCATACTTTTGTAACTTTTGTTCATGCTCGTTCGACAAGAGCGCCAGAAGAAGTAGACTTATTTTTACTACTACAACCGACAATGCATGCGTGATCATATGGAACGCAAAGAGAGAAGAACGACCAAACTTTCGGTTCAATATTTTTTCTCTTGTTTATGTAAGTTCCGCCCATGTGTTATATTTCAGTAGAAAGTTGATAAGAATTGCCAGAGTAAGAGCGCAAAATATAAAGTGTCAAAAGTAGATAGAAATGAGTTAAGAAGTTGTGAGAAGGTCGTTGAAGTCAGAGTAAGTTAGTCAAACTTTGTTTCATATTTGGATCATCTTTGTCTACGACAAACGCGTTAAAGTGTAACAAAAACATAGCTGAAATACGCATAAAGTTAGAATGTCAAGCTACGGTAATAAAGATTCGACTACCTCCTTCTTGTAAGTTGCAAACGCAAGGAAGTATAACTCACTCCAAGAATAATGAACCAACAGCGTAAGACGAGTCAGTTATACAGTTGACATTAATTTTACGGGTACGCTCGTAAGACTAAAGATTTAGTTTAGCTTTTGCCGGTAAGAGTGACTCTAGATCCGGAAGTAAATGAGACATACCGCTGATCCGAGTTTCTTGCACGTTAGGGTGGATGTAGAAGGTGGATAATACTTGCACCCGGGTGTACCGATCCGCATTGTCGGCGAGCGTGTTATATCCATCCCTTCAGTTAAGTAAGTAGCTGTGCGGTGTGCTACTGCTACTGCGCACACCACTGGCGGTGCAACTTAGTTTTCGGCGGGTGCTCCCAGTGGTGTACGTAGTTTCTTCGTGCACGATCTCTCGAAAGCTCGCTCGACTCAAGACGCTTCAGTCTGCTAGGGTTAGCTCGGTTGAACTAACGAGAGACGTACGTCTTGGGTTTTGATAGATGGAGATTGGATGGAACGTCCTTCCGGTTCGCGGACCCCGTTACATGCCAGCCCCACCTTACCGAAACTCTCTGCGATATGCGCTCCATCCTTCCGTTGCATTTATCCCCCCCCCCCACGTAAACCAATAGAAGTGGTGTTGGCTTAAAATGCTGAAACCTCGATATACGAAATAGTAATAATAACAACAACAACATCACACGAGTTGAAAACATTTTGTGACTTCTTTCTGGTTGTTAAAGTTTAAGTCATTTCGGATTCAGGAATGTTCACTGTGAGACTAACTCGAACAAAAAAATAATGTCATTTGGTTTTGCATCGTTTTGCATCGTTATCAAACAAGACCGAGGCCAATAAACCTCATTTCTTTTGTAAACTGACCTCAAATAAGATATTTCTGGTTCCGAAGATTCAATTTGACGCTAAGAAGCCAGAATCATTCCGCTAGACACTTATTTTGGTTCATCGTTTCCACCAATGCACATACAGGCCTACTGATCAGTATCGGATTCAAATACGGGTCAGTATCAAGCCGAAATGGAGTTAAACTTTTAATCAGTGACAACATACCAACATTGTACCGGTAATGGTATTTAGTTGGATGAGTTTATGCCCCGCACATATAAGTGATTGCTGTCTCAGGACTGATCCAAGTCCTAATCCAAAATTTATCCTCATAGTCACTTTTCGCAATGCACTGATTTTCGTACATGCTAGGATGTCGAAGCATGCAAAATTTACTTTAACCCTTCATAAACCACAAGGATAACCCCATTCCTTGGTTCTACCATAAGAATGCGTTACCCCTACTCTGCTCCTCATAGTCCCATTCCGGGACTATGACAAATACGTTGATACGTTGTAACGATATTTTAATTTAACAAACGGATGTCATGCAGATTTTTTTGATTGATTGCTGTGTTCACGTACAAATACGATATTCGAGACCAAAAGGTTCCAACGGGTCAAGCGAAAGACATGTTACATTTTTGTGTATATTGAAAAACCGTATATATCGTGCATTTCAAATAATTTCGTGTAAAATACACGAAATGGAATTTCATCGTTTGAGGGTTCAGGCCAAGCGGAATACTCGAGTGCAGCAGGGATAGTGTGTGCGGTGCCAGCCAACCGAGGACACAATGAGGGCGGATCTCGTGAGATGTGCAATCTCGTGCAGTCTTGTGTGTAAACCATATAGGTGCAAACACCACGTAGCGCATACACGTAGATGTATGTAACCATCGCGTAACCGTAGAGCAAGAGTACCGCTGGCTAGAGGAATTTTTTTCAGTTTACAATTTCATACCAGATCGTGTCATGACGGTGTAAAGCGTCCATACATTTTCGTGCTGCAAGCCTACGGTTCCCATATTCGTTGAATATGTTTCGGTATCGCTCGATTTTTCTTCGAACGTTGGCGCTAAAAAAAATCACACTATTTCGCTTTGCGTAACGATGTTACCGAAGCTCTCGAAACATTTTTTATTTAACTTCAACTACAATGGTAATCATGATATTACACGATGTTCGGTTATCTCTAATTAAAACTTCAACGGAAACCTCTTACTGCGAGCGTCAAAGACTTTACGGATTTACCATTCACACCTTAACAATGTTATTTAATTCGATTATCAGTTAGCGATTGTCAGTGAAACGGAGTGACGCACTCTCGATATCGAAGCTTTGACATGAAAACCGATAATAACGTCTTACCGATTGACGCGACGTAGAATTGAATTCTACCTGGAAGAGGTAAAATAAATGTTTTAAAAAGTACAATTTCTTCGCGGAGGATAATAGCAAGTGAAAATTTAACTCGAAGAATTCTTTTTTGCAGTATTTCCAGAATGATTTCTCTTGCTAAGTATAAGTCAGGTACTTAAATCCCTTACGTATAGTATATCCGTTAATCAAAACACGTGCTTTACACACTGCTTCACGCACTGCTTTACATTAACAAAACGATAGACACAGATTGTAAAGTCCATCGATGAAGGAAAAATAATGTTCAACTTGCGTGCTAAATTTCAGATCGATAACTGAAGCCAAAAGTAAAAAAGAAAACAATTCTAACAGCGAAATAATATCAGCTGCAACTTTGACTAAAATAATAAGAAAAACGTTTAATATTTATTGAGAATTGAGATGAAATAAGTTTAACCCTACGTTCCATCCAAGTTCTAAAATGTTTTGCAAATAGCAAATGTACACTGCATAGGTATTGCACTATAAACTATATAACCCTAGACACGCTATATGTATTCCTATTGTGTACGACGATAATCGTTAGTGGTGTTGGACGCAGAGTGCGATGTTCGAAGATCCTAATACGGTTCGAAATCCACCGACGTCCCGTGGCTATAATTGCGTTAATGGAGGGCACTTTGCCGAAGTCCAAGCAATTCAATCGTCCACCAACCATTGTGGCTGTTATCATGACATCGCCTTTAGATCTCTAGACCTCGGACTCTAAATAGCCAGAGGTTCTTCAACCCTCTCTATCGATGTTTTCCCTACGAGCACAGTTCCATTTTTGTCACGTTCCGCCTCGTCTATTACACGACCGCGTACATTTCCCTTTTTTTACATGAATGCGTGGTAGACGAGGGTTTATCTATGTTTTCAGACGGTTGCCCTGGAGCTGGAGACTCTTCTTTTGTACTTTGTATACATGTTGTGGCAATAATGCCTAGACCATCAATCTTTGACACTGATAAACGGGTACGCCTGAAGATACTTTACAACGAGCCTATAAATATTCCGTTTTCCCATAACGAGAAAATGTTTATTTCACAATCACGGAATGTAGGAAGGGTCTTTTACTTTTCAATCTCAGAAGACTTGACTTTGTACGCGATATCCACACCATGACGACGCTTGGATTCACATTAATTAGAAAATAATTAAGCGGAGTAATTTCCGGCTTTGCTAATTAGTAAAATTTGTAATTACCACCAGAGGACGAATCACGAAGAACCTGACGTGATACCGGAAGGCACAGAGACTCAGGAAGTAGAAGATGGGGATAGGAATAAACGTAGTAAAACCTCTCAAGGAACAGAGAAAATGAAACGAGTGATGAGAGTCAGAGTAGCCACGAACACCCTCTCACAACGTTGATATCTGCACGACCAGATACGCGAGGAGAAGCAGAACGCAGGAATACTGAGCCGAACTGGTTCACGACTTTGGGCGTGCGAAACTTTACATCTGATTTCGAGTTCCGACTGTGGTACTCGGTCCACCGAGTACGTATGTACTCCCAGAGTGCAGGAGAGAGTATCCAACGTGTTATACGTACTATCCCTGGTGCATCTGACCTTACACATCCATCGAGCGAGTTCTCTCCTGAATTCAAGTCTCAGAGGAAATGAAAATAGTCGTAGGATTGAATGAAAGGGAAGAACGAGGACTAATCATCCACGAGATCTTACACAAAGACCTGGCGGTGATTTGGGACATCGGGCGTTTTGATATTAGAAATATCTCATCACAAATTCATCCTTAAGATATAGGCTCTAACCTCACGATAGCTTTCGATCGGTTTCTTTATGACTTCAAAGGGTCAAACTAAATGATTTTAAATCTGGAACTGTTACCTTTTGATGCTGCTGGTACAAAATAGTTGTTTCAATTTATTTTTAGCTATTGCAGTTGCATTTCATCTATGGCTGAAGCCCTAGAGTGGAAAGGGTTCCCGATAGGTCAATAATAGACTCTTAGAGGACAATGGTATGAACATTATGATCCGTAGGGTGGGCGACGGAGAGGGGGCGGGGATTGATCGGAATGGGACAAGACAATCAAAAAGGAAAACATGAGAGTAATACGGTGGAAATAAAAGACGATCAGGGGACGGCATAAGAGGAACTGGAAAAAACAATAGACGATCAAAGTGAAATAGAAAAAAACGAAAAACGAGACGCTGAAAAAAGACGATGAGATAAATAAATGAAGATCAAGGAATCAAAAGTCGATCATTGGCCGGTAAACGACGATTTGGAGAAATCAATAGACGATCAGGGAGGAAATCGAAGGCTCTTCTAGTTATTAATAATCATTCCGGATGTTCAACATTAAATTGATAATTGAAGTATAAGCAAAAATTCCACATATCGCAGATATGAGTTTGGTAAAAATACCCTGAATACCACGTCACCGATCGTTTACCTCGTGATCATTTAGAAAGTTAATGTGGAATGTTGTCTCGGAAGCGTAACCGATCACTGGACTATCGATTTCATTTTGCGATTTTGAAACACAAATTCTTTCGCTCTTAACTTACTTTTTATTATTAGCAGAAACTCTTTTCCAGCGTTACGTTCGCGGGACGACTTTTCCTCTCGTATCGCCTGGAAATTCCACGATGGGTCACGTGTCACCGATGTTTAAGCACCCCATATCGATTTCACTCGAAAGATATTTGAAAGCTTCGAGAGACAGATTGGCCGAGAATTTAATCCCGGAATTCTTTTGGTTTTATGTGGATGTATATACTCTGGATGTTACGCTTGATTCTTTTTTTATTTCATCGCGTGCTACCTCGAAAAATAGAAGAAAACATTTATTCCATGAACTATTCACCAGATAATAATAAATAAATAATAAAAAAAATCGATTTTGTGCTACGTATGATGAATGGCGACACGAAGAAGAAAGAGAATTTTCCGATATATCATTTATATCAATTTAATGTTTGAGTGAACTTTTCCTCTTGTACGGTCGTAAAGCTCCAGCGAATGAATTTTACTCCATTGGCATTCGTTCCTTCAGAGCCGTATATACATTTCGCGAAATGGCAAACGCGTAGCCGACTAAAGATGCTTCGAAAAGTCTTGATTGAGAAATATAGTCCGAGAAAAGTAGAGTCCCTCGAGTCTGGATTCCAGTAGAACTCGAGGCAGTATCGTTTGTATCATTTACCATCGAGGAAATCAGAGAGGCGAACGAGAGCAGGAACAAATAAAAGCTTTTCTATACATCTCGCCGATACAATTCTAAAGCATTTTCAGTCACTGTCACTGGAATGAAGATTCATATTTCTATTTAAAAATCATCTAGTCTAGAAATTAAAAAGAATTTTTTAATACGTGATTACATTTTTAGACTAAAGTGATAAAAAATATTCAAGCCTCTTAAATAATCATGAAAATTTGATACACGAGCAATGACCACACTTTTTCATAAATCTAGTAACGAAAAGTATTGTTGAAGGCCTTTAGAATAATACATTTTAATTGCCTCTTCAAGTTTCATTTATCGTCTATTAAAAAAACAAAATGTTTTTTCTTCGAATGAAATATATCGTAGATTCGTGTAGGATTGGCCTAGATTCACGTACAAATTCAAGCAAGAAGTTGCACAGTTCTCTGATGCAATTAAAAAAAAAAATAAGCGACGAGGTATAATTATATAAATTTGTTAAGCAGAATAATTAACGAGTAAGCACGTGGCCTTGCATTAATAATCTCACGTTGTAAAGGCAAAAGTAGATAATAAAAAAGGTACCTGGTTCGTTCTCTCGTACTTTCTATCTCCATCTCTGGGCCAATGTAACCTACACTCGCATATTCAATTTTTTTTTTATCTACTCATAACATCTTTGTTCCGTGAAAATAAATATTCCTCGAAAATTTATCGTCGCACGAATTGTAATTTCTGTTAAACTAAATACAATGATAATAAATTCCCTAAGTTCTAGCAGGCCCTGGGGATAGCAAGAGAGTAAAATGATTGGCGCAAAGGGGATAAACGCGAATATAACGTGAATGACGATCGCTCTTGTCTACCAGTATTCGAAAGTACGCGACCTTATTAAATATTCAGGTAAAGAGACAAGCGTTACAGCATCTCGACGATTCAACGAGAAGAGTATATAGCACTATCTTGCAAAAGCTGATACGGAGTGGATGCAGAAAGAAAAGTTCGTGGACGAGGGCGATGGGAGAGAATATTCCGGTACAAGAAAAAGCAAAGAATAAGAGTAGAAGAGCCCGGGGCTATTCAAATCAATTTTCATTCCCCAGAAAAGAAAACTTTTCAGTTTTATTAATTTCTACACGGCAATAAAATAAGATGTTAAGGTACTGGTTGATGTCAATGAATTAATTTTAACGGAATAATATATATTATGTTATCATTCTAATAATTTTTTTTTAAGATTCACACTCAAATATATTGTTATTGTATTAATAAATAAATAAATAAATAAATAAAAATAAAATATATTTGTTTTTCTGGGTGGTCCGTTAAGAGTCGTGTTTCAACGTAATTAAGGTGACAGTGTGCCGAAGTACTATGCACGATAGTTGACTCTTAATTTGGCTTTTGATCCACCATGATCCTGATGCAACAAACCCCGGTCTCGCTTCTAGGAGGCTGTGGAATATAGCATCCCATGCATTGTTGAGTCGACGTGCTCGACCGGGATAAGGGTGCTCTTCTACTATGAATATCACGAACGTCACGTCCCCGACGTCTTATTTGCCTCGAGTGAATTTATCCAAGATGGCCTCCGTGTGAAGTGGAGGGAAAACGAACAACGCGATGGATCTACGTGTACGCGATAGTCCAGGCATACATAGAGCGGTAGATAGGTACCGTGTACTACATTGTATCAGAGATAACACGGAATGGTTACTCATACCCGAATAACCAGCCAACGAACCATGGGCTCACCAGCGTTTATGGCACTCACATTCTTGGAAGATCGCCACGACTACCAGCATACAGCAAAGCTTTGTCGCGAAGGCGACGTTCGCGTATCATCGTTGTACCGATCCGCTTCAACGATGCTCTCACATTGATTAATCCCCCGACCTAATTGCCGTCGACTAATTGTGTTTGATCGATGCTAGCGGCAAACTCCACGACGCTCTTACCATCACGCTCCTACGGTAACGGCGCAAACTTGCGGGGAGTCGGTTTACGTACTCTATAAACGCTGTGATATAAACACTATATACAGAGAATCGATATAGCAATTGTGAGCGTGCTAGGATTTATCGAAGGTGGGATAATTACCACGAGTACTATTATCCGTAATTAACTACAGAGCTCTTCGTTACGCCGTTTGTCAAATCGCAGTTAATTTATGTGGACCAAACAAAATTCAACGATATTCAAAGAATAACACATATTTCTGATCGCAGTTTTTTAATTTTTGTCTGAGTATAGGGGAATATAGAAATGCAACGAATATGATAAAATCTGACGTGTGCTGAAATTCGTTCTCGAATCCAGTTAAGAGAGCTGTCAGTCTCCGTCTCTTCTTGATTTACTTCATTAGAGATTTTTTCTAATGAAACATATTGAATTGAGTCTCGGTTGCTAAAATCTGGTGACGATAGATAAGAAATTAAATATATTAAAAATAAATTTTATACGAACTTATTAAAGAAGAGGACACGCGAAAAAAAAACACCGTTTATCACTGCAATAAAGTGAATATCAAGATGACAGGTTAGATAGTCTGCGTTATTGGAGATATCGTAGCAATGATCACAGCAAAATTAAAGTTTCATTAAAGTTTCTATAATTATGAAGTGTTAATTGCAATTGTTATTGACATAAGGTCATTCAATTTGTTTAGCACGACAAAATCGAATATAAGATTGAAGATATATGATCGAAGAAATGTCAACCATTGCAATGGAAATTTATTTAATTCGTTGAATCAGTTGTAACAAATAAAAAGTTATTACAATTTATTGACGATTGTCAATATCAAGATTTGAGAAAAGTAGAATTACCGAGGCACCTGTGTTTATCGAGATTTGTTTTAATCCACCTGGTATAACTTGACATAAAAAAAATATTTAAAAAACTCCTAATCGCAAAAAACTACAATAAACAAGACTTTAACTTAAAAAAATTTTCATATGAATATAAATCTTAAAAGGATGAAATAACTACCGATGTCATTTTAGTTGACTTCATATTTTAATAAAAATAATTCACTTACCGCTGTCATTACAGTTGGGAGACGTCTCCTTTCGCGTTAACAAACTCCAGTATGTTTCTTGACATGAAAAAGGCGGTTACAATGCTCAGGAGATGTCTCCCGACTGTAATGACAGCGGTAAATGAATCATTGTAATTTAAATATGAAGTTAACTAAAATGACATCGGAAGTTATTTCATCATTTGTAGATTTATTTTCATGTGAAAACCTTTTAAAGTAAGAATCTTGTTTATTATAGTTTTTTTTGCAGTCGGAAGTTTTAAAGATTAAACATTGTTTTTAATTTTATACTTTTCAAAGCTAGTTCAATGTGAATTTCTACAGCATTTTTATATTTGTACATATTTTTATAGTTACTATAGTTTTTGAAACTAAAACGGTGCTTCTCGTAGATTTATTTTAACGCTTGTATCTTCCTGAAATCTCACCTAATATATACAATGTAGGAAAAACAAAGATGGTTACGATGCACAGAATCAGCGTACCATGTTCTGTTAAGACGTCTTTAACCGATTCGGAGAACATTGGAAACGAAAAACTGGCAAATTCGCGCCGCCATGCCAGTAAAACGCATACTCCCTTCTTTTTTCCGTACGAGTACTATGGAATAAATATAATAAAAACTATTACACTTGTTCTCAGTTTCCTTATTCTGTTGGTTTTTCTGAAAATAATTTTGATTTTTAACGTTGAATATTTCACTGTACTTTTCACTTGACGCTTTCTCCCGTTTATCTCGGTTTTGCGAGTGTCACTGTACGTGTATGTTTCACCTCTGCCTGTGATATATTGTTTCCGACATTGCGCAGCACCAAGTCGCCAAAGCAGGAGGAGGAACCAATCACGCGTTGGCGTGAAAAGCGTAAAAATAAAGAATACGACAGCGAGAGTAGAAAAAGGGCGGACTAGCTGGAAAACAGCGGAAAAAAGTGTGTGACGAGAGGGTAGCAAAGGACGCAAAGCGGCAGCTACAAAGGGTACCATTTCTAATTTCCTCGGGAAGATAAATTCGGTGCTCCGGTTTGCTTCTCTTACCCGGTATTGCACCTCACGAAACTAAATGGAAAGAACAAGGAACGAAGCGTTGGCGAGATGCAGCAACCGATGCGATTCATGTGTCGCACGCCTCGGCATTTCTTTAATACACGGGCGACTCGTGACGTATTGTGTGTATACTGCTGCTTGCCGCGTTCTCTTTCTCCCCAGGCATCCAATCCTCTTCGCTTCTGCGTGCACACGTGAAAAATAATTGAAACTTCAGCAACGGTTCGCAGATTCGAGGGAGAAAGAGAACGGGAATACGGAGATCGATCTGTAAATGTATCAGAGAAATTTTAATAAATAGTCCTACCACTTTGAAATTCACTTTCTTGTACAATATATCTTTTATTTCAATTTCTCATTTATCGTGAGCAGTTACACAGCAGACGCGTTATACAACCGAGATTCCGTTATACGCTCGTCCTTTCATAAATTTTCCGATAAATTGAGTCTCGAAGAGCTGGAGAGTGACAGCTCTTGACTGGATTCGAGAGTGAATCTCAGCGCACGTCCTGCGATATTTCATTTTATCAGTTGCATTTCCAGATTTTTTTCTACGCGAATAAAAGATTTTACTATTAAAAGGAAATGGTAGCTGTAAAAAGTGTCACAGCTTGGTAACCGTTCAAATTTGTCTCGTCATATAAATTAATTGCAATTTTATAAACGTCGAAGCGAAGAGCTCTCGTTAATTAGAGATAATGGTACTCACGGTAATTACCTCACCTTCGATTAATTCCAGCGCTCACAATTGCCATTTCGATTCTCGGTTTATAGTTCACCTGATCACCGCTTCTGTAGTGAGTTTAAACCGATTCTCGAAAGTTTTCACTGTATCATGGAAACGTAATAGTAAGAGCGTAGGAACTTTGTCACTTGCACCGAATCAAACACAATTAGAGAGGGCGTCATTGCGGTTGTTAGATTTACAACGAGAGAGACGACACTGGTTCAACACCACATTCCCGATAAAGCTCTTCTGTTGTGTTGGTATTCGTGTTGGTATTCTGATAAAAAAGAAAAAGTATATTCGACCTGTGACTATTCGAGTGATGACTATTGGCATTAAATTTCGTACAAACTCGATTTTTCTTTGAAATCTCGATTGTGGCTTTATAAAAAATAGACAAAGTTAGAAAGCAATTGTTATAGATCAATATATTATATTTAAAAAAAATATAGTATTGCTCATTTAATAATATATCAACCCATAAACGAATATTTTAGAGGTTTTTATCGTTTAAAAAAAATATATCATCTGCTTCACGTTATGTTTCTCACCTTTATCCATATATTTCAGGTAATGATCCACAACACAAACATTGCACTAATTTCATCGAAATATTCATAACAATAGACTGTACAATTGATGTCAAAAGAAAAAAATGTAGCGATATTTACCGAAAGATCGATATAAAGTGAAATTATCTTGGGTTCGGAGAGAGTTTACTGTATATTGTTTAGTTTTCTCGACTATTCTATAAATCTACATGATCGAAATTAAAAAAATGAAAAGACGACGATTATTAGTAACGAAGATCGATGCAATGAGAAATAGAACTATTCCATACTCAACGATCTAAGATTTAATTATCCGGATGATTTAACGATACTGTGAATCGTGACTCTGATGGCTCCCGATAATGTGTCGCTTATATATGAGACGAAGAAAAAAAAGAAAGATAGTGAAATATCTTAATAGCGACAGTGATGACTCCTGGTAAGCCATAAAGTATATCACTATGAAATATTAAGGTGACGACAGTTCAATTATTCCTGATTCGCTTTACTCCTACTTGTTCTTAATTAAACGCTCTATAGGAAAAATCGGCGATGATCTTACGGTTCACTCATTCGGACGAAAAAATGAAATCAAGTAGTAAGAGCGGTGAAATATTTTGAAAAAAAAAATATTCTACTAACAGATAGATTGGTAGACGGAAAGAGTACAATGGCTCTTTGGAGAAAAGTATTTGAAAAATGTTTGAGAACCCTTCGACAATCGTTCTTATAGAGAAATATATACTCGAGTAACTTGAAATGTCATATCCAGGACGACAGGCATGAAACGTCGAAATTCCTATGTAAGGGTTGAAGTTGTGAACTCGAGATGTAATCGAGGAGGAGAGAACTTGGAATTGGCGTACGTGCGACGGATTCCATTATCGGACCTCACAGAACTCTTGTGCTAGCAACCTCACGACGACGACTTAGGCGTGGAAAGAATGGGAGAACGGGCTCCGTCTCCTTCTTGAAACTTCCAGCACCTATTCTGAAGTTCATCCACAATAAAGGTTCAACTCTGTCCTGGGTGGATATTTTCCATGTGCTAATTTAGAATTTACGGTTGAATGAACCCCTTTTGACTCCTCACAGAGAAAACTTTATTTTCGTGAAAATGTTTTTTTTTTTTTCAGTATTGTAATGTCCGATTGCTTCGATATGCTGAATAACTCAAAAATTATATTCAGAAAAAATGTCATGCGAGTGTGTGTATGTTTGTTTGTGTTCGGCATGGGCTTAAAAGTATTTAATCGCCTATAACTCGAGAATTGTAGTGTTTCCAATAAAGTCTCATCCGTTAAATTCCTCTCCGATGTCTCATCTTTTGGACTGAAGGACCTCGTCGCCTCAACGAACGCCGCTCCCAGAATAATAAGAGAGGGTTCTCAAAACCATTACGTCATAAAATACAAGATGAGTAACTTTTATAATGTAAATATATAAATACCTACATTGACGATACAATTAGAGTTTGAGTGAGACATGGACGGGATATAAAACTAAGTAAATTATATTTTCGTAAATAATAAGTAACGGACCTAAATGGGATGTACGAATAACATTTTGAGTGGATTTGTGCTAGAACATAATCTAACTATACCAATATTGTTAAATGGAATGGAGGTTTATTAAAGTGATATATTTACTAATAATGTGGTATCCTAGCCAAAATTGATTCATTAGATGAATTGACCTTACTCGGCGTGGCTTCTTAGATTGTCTAATAAGCCCTATTTATCCCTTTGATTGATATCAAATGCATTGGAAACCAAGATATATATCTATATATGTTCCAATAAAATTATGGAGTTATATTTCACCATTGTTATTTAATTTATTCCGTGGCAATGAAAATATAGCTTAATTGATTCAAATATCGACGTTGGTTTCTTTTATTTACAATCATTGCAGTTGCACTTTACAAGCGAAATAATACACGAAACATTACAGTGGTAAATATGGTTGTACGTAAATCTGATGTACGTCCATTGAAATCTTATAAGACTACCACATAACCTTAAATGTGAGATACCACAGTCGATAACTGTTTACATATTTATTCAAGGTTGCCAGCGATTTCTGGATAAGAGCTAATTAGATATCTCTTTATCCATTCGTTACGAATATTAATCTAATTGGCTTTTGTCCATAAACAACGTGCGCCCTTGAAAAAATAAATAAAGAATTTTTTATACCGACTGAGCATGTATAGGCGTCGGGGAGGGTGTCCCATCTCCTTAACGCAACACGACGTAAACACGCTAACTTGAGCAAAATGCAAGCTATCGAAATGTAATTTTCTAGAAAACGGAAGTTACCACCAAGATTAATTGGTATTGCGCTTGAACATAATCATTAAAGGGGTCCAAAAGTTATGAAATAGAAAAAAAAGATATATATCTACAGTAAATTAACTTTTAATAATTATACAACCTCTTGAACTATAGAGCTGAAATTTGTCACGCTATTGCTTCAAATACTTGTACTACAATTTCGTTAGAAATAGTTCTTAATACTCAGTATGACAATTGACAGATATTCTGACGGTCTGAACTTTTCGAACTTTTTTCTGTACTTTTGGAGAAATGGTATTGTCAGTCATATCCCAACAAAGACAACATATCCATCAATGGTCACACTAAGTATAGGAACCATTTCTATATTCTTTCCTCCGTGTACCATAAAGTTAATACGAGGCATGTATTTAAAAACAAAACACATTAGCAAACACATTAGCCTTAACGCAGAGATTTACGCAGTGCACATTTCCGCCAGGAAAATGTCTGCCGCGGGTCTAACAACACAAGCGCTCAGGCGGTGAACTTTCCTTCAAGTAAATGAATTTATGTAGATGAACTCAACATCTTCATGTTCATTTAACACATGCTAAGTGCCTGAAGGGCTACAGAAAGATCGACAGAGTAAAATACAGAGCGAAAAAGGCCGAATGTATTAGCCAGCTGTTGTTAGACTTTAATAAATCACTTATATCTCACAGGGTTTAATTAAAAAATCTCAAGTCTGAAGTAAGAGTTCGTTGAAGTCCGTGGATATTTAAATAACGAAAAATGGTTCTTATCGCAAGGCACTTCCCGCTGGTGGATCTTACCCCAGGGTCCAGCTAATTCAGTGATTCATCGTTGCTTCACGCTGGATTATGGATGACCCTGTAATCGATGAACTCAATTCCGAGGATGAGTGCACGCGCAATTTATCCAAATCTGATTATTCATGGAACTAAACGCGCTCTAACCCATACTATAGTCAGCGCTCGTTACGTTTTGATCTTTCGACTAATTCTAATTAAATCTTTAACAGCTATAGTCGATGTGTAGTACATAAGCTGTTCGAAGTTTTGATTAAAAAAAAAAAAAAAAAGAATCTTTACAATTATTCGCGATTGTGCCGCACTATTTATTCGCGAATACTTTACTTACACGGTAGAAAGTTAAAACGATTTTAATCAATGTACTGGAAAGATTTTTGCTGTCACCGCTTCTGTATTACGACCTCGGATCGCAGTGATCGAATTGAAAGATTCAAGTGGATTTTCTTCTCATTTTATTACCCGAATCCATTAACGATGGTCTCACTTTTTGAAATCACTTTTTTCGTTTTCCTGTAAATATCGTTACTATCGTTATTCAATTAATCGTGGAGACTATATATGCGAAAGAGGTTTCTACCAGTCGGCCATCCCTTTTGCTAAGTAATAACATAATTTGTAGCTGCATAAACAAGGCTTAGGATGATTTAGATGCGCGCGGTTTGCCGCATCGGTCGGGGTCGTCGCGGCCGCGTTTCTCTCAGCCTCCCTCGAGTGCATGTAGCGTAGCCTCGACCTTACGCGACGCTTTACGCGAGTAACGAAAACGGTACATACTGTTTCTCCTGTAGTTGTTCACCGCACGGAGGTCCGGAGACGGTTCGTTAATTTTGTCATGGCACTAACGTAAATTTATGTTCTGAACCAAGTGTCGCCATCCTCGAGGAACCAGCGATGTGACCTCCTTTGCGAAGAGAACATTTGTAAATCGATGAACCTATTAAAAATATTTTCTTTCACCATATTCGCATACGTTTCTGATATATATCTCAGAGGAGAAATCTAAGACGAAACGTCTTTGATGCCGATTCAGACATTTCACGCATTTTACCACAACGTTTTCGAGGGTTCCGGAGTCACGCTCCCAGTTGGCAGTGAACCACCAAGAATCACGGTGAGCATGCATGCACGAAAAGAAGAAAGAAGAAAGAAGACTGAAGCAGATTCCCGGTGGAAGAGAGCGTTAGCGCAATTTCCGGTACCGGAGACACGCGATTTCGTTTATTCGCCCCGCAATATAACGTTTTGTAGTGTAACGTCGTCTTCGCGTTTCTACAACGAACGACAATATTTGTATCCCTAAATCCACGACCAATATTTGCATGTCGGAGGAGCGCAACAATATTTGCCAGAGAAAACTTTTTACCTGGCTCCGCCTCCTCCAACGTCATAGAATACAACTTCAGTGGCAATTACGTTTCGACAAGGAAAATACGTACCGAGAATAGCTCCGCAGTACGGCAATTATAGTACGAGGGTGCATTCGAATCACGGATTAAAATTAAGTTTGAAAGGTTCGAGTGGAGAAAGAAAGAAAACTAACTAAAGGATCGGTATATACGTAATGATGGAAAAAGCTGAATAACATTTTTTTTTTTCATTTTTATCTTAAGTTCAATCTTAAATTCGATGTTAAGTTCCATCGGAAATTCACAATTTGATAGAAATTAATGTATAAGCGTGACACTTGGCGTCTGCTGGGATAAACAAAATACGTCCAAAAACAAAAAAAAGATGATTGAAAAAATGTTTTAAAAAACTAATAATAGTACCAAGTTCAATGTGATATAAGTCTCAAATAAAAATAAGAAGTTTGCGCCATAGGAAAATCAAGTCATAAAGTTAGCCTCATTTACGTACGTAATATTAAGTACGTGGAACATTCACTATGTTCAAAGGTGCAAAAACTTCGGGATAACGGATAATCAGCAATTACGGTGGCAAATTTTGGTACTGAGTTGGCACTGAGTTTTGACTATCGATGAGAGTGAGATAGTAATAATCTGTCGTTTGTTTTAATTTTTTGAATAAAATCATGAACTTGTTACTGATAAAAAAAATCTTTGCATGACTACATTATTAGTTATCGGTTGCTGCATTATTGAATAAAAAATCTTAATCTCTCGTCTATTCGTGCAACTGTATGTTACCCAATGTGTCATTGGCACATAACTGGCAACGAGCGACGTCACACTTGGCTTTATATCGAATTTTGAATCTTTATCATATTTTGCTAACATCGAAGTGAACAGCTACATATCCAAATTTTAGCTTATGATCTGTTCAGATTAGACACGGTATAGATACCATCTAAATAATTATGAGAATCTGAATATTGCAAAGAACGTTTCTATATAGCGACGACTCTATTTGGGCGATCTGGTGACTGAAGATTTAGCGGGAGCACGAACGTGAGGGAGTTTTCCCGTGCTGAGCTCCTCTGAATATTTAACGTCAGATTAACAATCGTTGCCAGACTGCGATGTCGATGAAATTTTGATGACCGATGAGCGACGACGACGACGACGACGACGACACCCGAGAGAGACTCCCTCCCCGTTTTCCGATACTGAACAAAGTATTCGATTCTCGCAACTGGCGAAAAGTTCGCACAACGATTCAGAGTTAATCTCTCGGGTACATCAACTTCTACGTCGAATTCCAAGATATACCTGAAGAGCCTTGAAATAATTATTTGAATTTTCTATCATTCCGTACCGGTTGTCCCATCAGCGCATCTTGTTTTCGAAAAAAAACCCATTTTTTCCAAAGCCCTTTACCTGCAACATAAAAAAAAATGCCATTGTTAGTGGCGGCAATATTTTGTGGATTAAATAAAAAATTATATCAGGAGTACAAATTGAAAATGCGGGATTTTTTTCTATTTTTGAACGTTTATTCTGAAAAAATGGTAACAAATGAATTATTCAAAGTATTGTCCATCGCTAGCCACAACTTTTTCCCATCTTTCTGGCAATTTACGGATACCGTCGCGAAAAAATTCGGCCGGCTTGGCTGCTATCCAGTCATCGACCCATTTTTGGGCTTCTTCGTAAGAATGGAAGCGCTGGTCAGCTAGGCCATGTGTCATCGATCGGAAAAGGTGGTAATCGGAAGGAGCAATATCTGGGCTATACGGCGGGTGGGGTAAGACTTCCCATTTCAGCGTTTGTAGGTATGTTTTGACCGGCGCTGCAACATGTGGCCGAGCGTTGTCATGTTGCAAAATTACTTTGTCGTGTCTTTGCTCGTATTGTGGCCGTTTTTCTTTGAGTGCGCGGCTCAAACGCATCAATTGAGTTCGGTATAGTGCTCCTGTGATGGTTTCGTTCGATTTCAATAGCTCATAATACACCACACCCAGCTGGTCCCACCAAATACAGAGCATGAGCTTGGCGCCGTGAATATTTGGTTTGGCCGTCGATGATGATGCATGGCCGGGGTAACCATATGATTTTTTGCGCTTCGGGTTATCGTAATGGATCCACTTTTCATCACCAGTGACAATGCGATGCAAAAAACCCTTCCGTTTTTGCCGTTCGAGCAGCAGTTCGCATGCAAAAAAACGGCGCTCGACGTCTCTCGGCTTCAGCTCATACGGCACCCAATGTCCTTGCTTTTGGATCATTCCGAGGGCTTTTATACGATGGGAAATGGCTTGTTGTGTCACTCCCAATGAATCTGCGAGCTCTTGTTGAGTTTGACACGAGTCTTCATTGAGTATTGCCTCCAATTCAGCATTCTCAAACTTTTTCACTTGGCCCGGCCGCTCTTTGTCCTCAACGTCAAAATCACCACTTCTAAACCGCACAAACCATCTCTCGCACGTTGAAACCGATGGAACATGACTCGGATAAGCCTCGGAGACCAATCGATGTGCTTCAGCAGCACTTTTCTTCAAATTAAAGAAGTAAATTAAAACTTCCCGCAAATGCTGTTTTGTTGGCACGAAACTCGACATATTGAGAGCTCAAAAAAACTATGAATTTGACACTGCGACAAATTGACACATACTGAAAATTAAAGCTATAAGACGTAGCTTTGACATGAACATAGTCACAGTACTGCCTGATGCGTATAACGTTAGTAACGCCATCTGTTATCAAACCCGCATTTTCAATTTGTACCCCTGATATTTACTGTAACGAAATAGGAAAAGTGGCAAAGCCAAAGTATCGCGGAGCTTTTAAGCTTATACTTCGTCGAACTACCCGTGCTACCCTCGGGGCTTAATTAGTCCACCGACCACGAGACGATTCCTCGCCTCTGCGCCAGAGTTACTAATTATTCCGACGATATTAAAAAACCTCACT
Source organism: Cylloceria caligata (assembly GCA_963942595.1). Classification (NCBI taxonomy): domain Eukaryota; kingdom Metazoa; phylum Arthropoda; class Insecta; order Hymenoptera; family Ichneumonidae; genus Cylloceria; species Cylloceria caligata. The sequence continues at coordinate 42,884,376 of OZ012708.1, forward strand.
TGCGGAAACTCCGTGAAGCTTCTTGAAGTACTATCTTGTCTTTTTTTTTTCGACCCCACAGTGAGAGGATAATACTACAGAAAAAGGGCATAAGCAGGAGAAATTGAAGATATTATTGTAACACGAGAAGCCGCAAGAGTCTCGTTCGCCGTACTTATTATTCGTCATTCGTTGAGACAATATTTGACTCGATTCTGCCATCGTGAAAGTTCAGTTGTAACGAGCTATTCGCAACCAAGAAGAGAACAAGAACTAGCGAGCAAATCAGCCAGTTTTATATATCTGCAGGACGAATTCAAAGAGATACAGTGGATGAATCGAGTGAGCGAGGCAGGATATTTTATAGCAGACGAATTTATACTAGCAGCGAACTAGGAAGCACGGATCGACAGCGGGGATCCTTTGAAAATTATTCTCGTTCGAATCAAGCCCGAGGTAGTCACTTCGAAGGTCTTAACGAATCCACTTTGTTCTTCTTTCGCTCTGCGTTTCCAGGTCTTGGAGTTTCGATAAGGAAAAGAAAAAAGATCCACCTATTTGATTTCATCGTTTTTAGAAACGAGGGCGAGGAAGATACATAAGGTTGGGCGAAGGAAGTCTCGACTAAAGTGATGACGGTATACAGGGTGAAATTTGCGTCCTTGAGTAAATAGATGAAGAAGATGAAAAAGAAGCTGAAGAAGGCACGAAAGAACGAAATGTATAGGCGGAGAAATGTAAGAGGTGGAGTTGCAATCAACGACAAAACTTCCAGTAGGCTTGCCACTGCGTTCAACGAGCCAACGCTTCTCTCGCATCGTGCCTCCAATTTTCCGAGCTTTTGGCAACCCCTGAACCAAGGCCTTAAAAAGCAAATTCGTTAATTCGCGCGACAAGAGCAGCAGCAGTAGAGGCAAGAGCTTTGAAGTCTTAACGAATCTGTCGAATTTTCACGAGCTATCGGATCGAACAAGCCAAATGCCGATCTTTGTCCTCATTGTTGATCATCGTTGTCGTCATTCCTTCGTTAACTTATGTTTTTGTCTTATCACCCATGGCAGTTCTTTCAGGCGAAAAGAGCGGAGCATCGATAATGTGGAGGTGTCCTCGATCATGCAGATGTATTCAACGAAGCAGAGCCAATTCAAATGCGAAGGCACTGTCAAGTGCAACTACGGTTTCTAGCGAGGCATAGAAAAAAAATTCAGTAAATTTGCGACTGACAAGCCCAAAGCTTCCGGGCAAAGGATCTTACTGCCTTCTTTCCGGTTTTCCTCTCATCCCGGATTCTCGTATGTGCATTGGTATATTTTCTGAAGCGGCGAATCTCCTCGCGAGCACATTTCCTTTGACCCAAATGTAAAGAGCGGATGATGGAGTCACGAACGGTTGTCGTCTTCTTTACCGGCTATGTGCATTCTCGTGTCGTCTGCCACTGATGCCGGAGCTTTATATATTTAATAAAAATAAGTAAATAAAAAAAAATATGCAAAGTAAAACGTTGCTTATCGCTTTTTCATTATATTGAATCTTTAACAAAGTCACCCATATGAGGAAGTACGCTTATCAATTATTGAGGAAGCTTTGTCAAAGGTGGAAAATGATGAGACAATAATGTGCAAGGCACTGCTTTGCATCCATGGTTTAAAAAACTGTAGAAACTAAAATTGAACGAAATCTTATTGATTGTAAATTTAAAGATTCACATTCTAATATCACATTGCTTTGATATATTTTAACGGTAATTGTAGCCAATAACGTGAATTTTTATCGTGTAACTGATGTGAGAAGTTTTATATCAATTGCTTAAGTCATTTACGAGTTCTAGGATTTTTGTTTCTTTGCAAACTGCGACAATCGTGATTATAAAAAGTCAATGTTCTACAAAATGCGAACACCCCTATCGATTTTCACCAATTTTTCACCCTTATCGATTAGTACTGCTGAATAGATCATTTGACGCGAGTCAAAGCGACAACGATAATTTTTGCGAAATGCTATTGTTATTCAAAATGCTATTGTATAATCCGTACAATATAGATTTAGTTCAAATACAACAATGATAGTCCTTAAATATTATTTTATTTGTAAAGAAATATTTAACCCCAAAGTTAAAAATTTACGACAGTTAGATTATACACTTGTTTACGGAAAATTCAAAAACCTTAACAGATGATTCAATTATTGTGTAAATTGTAACAAAAGGGCGTGACTACCCTTCTTGCCTGCGTGTATGTTCAAATTGCAAAATTATGGTGGAAGGAAATTTAAAAAAAAATGTTATTAAATTACATTCACTTACTTTTCACGTAATACGTAATATATATATAGAAATTTATGAGGTTATATTGTAAATTGACTCCAGCTATTGAACAACCGCCATTAACACGGTTGGTGGTAGAGATTCATATTGACACTGGGTAGGGTTGAATTTAAACACCGAGTATTCAACAGTGTCATTAAAACGTTTAATTCCCTGTTTAACTCCCGACAGACTTCCGAGCGAAAAGTAGAAGTATATTCTCTTTAAAATATTTCGATATATAATACCGTAAGTACTATCAATTAGGTAATTATACATCATCGCTTCGTTTTAATACCGCAAGCGCCGAGTACTTGTTTTACAAAGGAAAACTTTGCACGAACTCCGGAAAGAACACAATGTGCGCTCAATTGATGTATTACGTAGAATATTAACCGAAACACCGAGTCTTACCATCAGGAAATTGCTGGAAAATCAACGTGAACGCGATGTTTCATCGAGGCTTGGCTTTATATAACACACCCAGCAAAGCCCGAGCTTAATTTGCGTGAATATCTAAAGTTCGTCGTCAAACTAAACGAAAGTAGTTACGTCCCCTGCGGCCTTGATAATTGTATAGAAAGTAATTAGCCGTGATTAATAGGGAAACACTTTACAACGTCAAAAGCACAACATCGGCTTTTCATATGATAAAGCGCGGATCTTCGAGATTAGCTTTTTGTCCCTTTTTTCTTTACATAAAAAAAATGTAATATTTTCAACTTAAGATAAGTGTGCGTGTGTGATTTTCGTTATTAAGACTCTCTGGCTCTCGCGATCCTCGCGATATCGGACTCAAATTTAGTTCACACGTGGACTATAATTTTGGACAAGGTTTGAGATTAAATTTGAGGCCGAATTGGTCAAGAGATTCAAATTATATGATATTTCGAATGCTTTGAAAAATCGCCCTGAATGTTTCTATACAGATATTCTTACAATAAACATATATTGCTATTGTATTTGACAAGAATCAATCGATGTGCCTCAAGTTTTATGTGAATTTTAATTTTTCTAATTTTAATAGAAATGACTATCAAGACAGTCATAAATGTCATAAGTCTCTCTAATTTTTTTAAAAAATTCTGACTGACTATCAAACGATAACTAAAACTTGACACATCCTGTGACAATTCTCGTCGCATGGAAAATTTGTACGAAGATTAACTATGGTAGACTTAGAGACTCTAAGTCTACAAAAATGTAGACTCATCGAGTTGAAATGTAATTGTAGCTCATGCTATGGAATTTTTCCACACTTTGTTTGAAATTAAAGTTGGTACTCTCTTATGTTGACCATACATGTATTAACAGTTGATGCAACAATCGGGATTTTAGAGCAGTTTAAATTGAAAAAAAAAAGTCGTATTTTCTCTAATTTTTGCCAATTTCGAGCCACTGGGTTTAAAAGATGTGTACAAATAAATTAAGTGCCAATAATGTATGCATGGTATTGAAATTGATATGAAATCGATAAAGAGATTTGGATTTTACGGGGTTTCATATTTTTTAAAAATGTGTATCGGTAATCGGAGCAAACGACAAATTACTAATCTGATAAGAAGCTGACATTTTGAACCCAAGTAAAGTGCCTGCTCTTCTTTATTCAATGAAACTTTTCTTTGATAAAGTTTTATGAAGTTTTGAGTTATTTTTAATGCTTCATTGTTATTACACTCACAAATGTACATTTACTAAGCACAACTAATGAGACTAAAGTATATAAATAATTCTGCAAAGTAAAACCTTGCAAATTGCTTCCTCATTTTTTTCTTGCAATTTTCATAAACCTTCCTCTTTATACGAAAGTCAAAATTAATTAATACACTTATTCATAGTAGGACGCTTTGTGAAAGCAAAAAATGTGGAAGATATTTGCAAGTTTTTACTTTGCAGGCTTCTTTTACTATCTTTGTAAACGATCTTCGAAGAATATCAAAGAAAACATTGACGTAAGAGGGAATAGGAAAGTATCAAAAGAGCCTGAAACGCCGTTGGAGCTTCCAGTGAATTTTTTCACGTTTGCGGGTCCATTACTTCGTCTACATTGTAGTACAGTAGGGTTCACGTACATAGACGCGAATAACGAATTATGCGTCCTCCAAGGGTTCTCGTAACTGAATTTTCTGAAAACCCGGTTGTTCATTGTGGCAGGAGAGATTAACGATCGCGCTAAACTGCGTTCGCGTATCATTCGAGACTTTCGACTACAAGCTTATATTCTATGCACGGAATACACTATAGTTATAGCTTACGCAGGAACATCAACTCGGTGTGGTTGAAATCGGTTAAGCCACAGTCTACATGGGGAAAACTTTAAGCTGCAGCGTAACTCACTGTAAACCACAGGATAAGTACACAAAATTAAGTGAAACTTTTTGAAACGAGGGCGTCAGATATTGGATACATCTCGAGCGATTTCTATGCTATTTTGTTGTCAATATGATGGATGAGAGATATGAATTAACGATTTAAAAAAAAAAAAAAACATGAAAGTCGATTCGATGACAAAAGCATTGCTTTAGATGCATCGCACTCAATGAAAATATCCGAGCGACGCTCCGAGGTAGGCTTTGGTAGATACGAGAGTTGGATGAACGACGAGCCCTCTCTCGTTTCCAAGCCCTCTCGACTAGATTTTTACCGTTGATCGTCGAGCTTGCTCGTGGAAAGTGAAAAAGCTTTAATAAATTTTTAACATTCGTCGAATTTATCGTTTTTTATTTTATTTTATGGTCTTTAATTTTGTTTTTTATTTCAGTGGCTTTTGGAGCTCAATGCTATTTGCTGGTTCTGCTTTTGCCGTTCACGATAGACAATGGGCATGACGATTGAAAAACTGACGGGGCTCTGTCATTTGCTGCGTGTGAACTGTTGCCTTCCGGCTCGGAGTCTCCCTATAGAACATAGTGTGGTTCCCCATCAAGGTGCTGATGCTACGCTGCTCTTTCATTGTTTCGAAATAAAGGGAGACAACCAAATAAACGATCAATGTGGACAATGTCGGACGAAATTGTCCGAGTGACAAAACGGGAATGCTGCTGTCAACGTAAATTCGTTGAGGAATCCAATGGGGGAAGGTTTGAAGAGCAAAAATCGCGACTGCAGGGATTCGATCCTTTGTGTTATACCGAACATCGATAACTACAGGGCGCGAGTGTCAGAGAATGGAAATGGCATGCCAACCCAACGGCATCAGGAGAATGGTCAATTCTGTTGTTCTGTTAAAGTATTGTTGGATTGTGGTTTACAAAGATAAGCCAAAAAAAAAAAGAGGAAAATTCTCAGATTCGGGACCAAACGCAACAAAAAAATGATTTTCGTTATTATTCTTAGTCGTTATCGTCTTATTATTGACACTCGACGTAGTCATTGCAATGCAGTAGTTTGTTAGTTGATCGTCTGTCATATTCTTGTCAATTCACCTGATAACGATATTCGTTACAATATACACTTTTTTTTTTGAATCACTGCGTTCCACAAGGAAATAAACAGGAAATTAATTTTTAATACATCAATTTTCAGACGTTAAAAAAAATACAATTGGTTTAATATCTTACTGTAAAAATGAAAAAAGTGTTATTATGTAAGTTTTATATACGTATTACACTGATTTGAGTCATTGAATAATGATTGTTTCGTCATTATTGACTTTTTGGTTTCTGTAAATATCAATTTTATCGAATAATTCAAAGTTACCAAGCTGTCCTGAGTTAAAATAAAACTCGGGATTAATTTTTTTTAACGGAAAATATTCTCCAAACACTTTTGTTTTGCAAATAACGTCGCAATTCCCACTTTAAGAAATTTGGTAACGACGGATTAAAAAATGGCACGCCCACCGTATCGCTACCTGGTGTACGATTAGTTTTGTTTATTGTCGGAGCTGTGTTGGTATTCAACTTGATGTTGAATTTCTTAAATACAGCGTATGTAACATAATTATTGGTTTTTACTTAAAAAAAAAACCTTTAGCAAGAAATGGTATAACGCGTTGAATTTCAAACCTTTTTTCCGATGAATCAGTGAAAGCCATCAGCAATACATATAGAATATTGTGCGTAAATACGCGTATATAGAGCAGGAAACGGATCGGGAACTGCAATAGAAAAGCGTGAAATGAAAAGCTCTGTTGAAAAGTTGGTAAAACACCGATATTGAGCACTAGCTCGCATATACCGGGGGAGATCAAGTGAAAACGAACAAAAAAGAATCGTGTGCAGAAGAGAAAATAGTAGTTCGTTCCTTCAATCTGTGCCGAGGATTTTCCGCGGAGCTAATGAATGTGCGGGATCGGAAAATTTCTATGCTCCTATACATATATCCTCTTCACACGAATGCGAGATAAAGAACTATTCTGTTTTTTCTTCTTTCCTGTTTCTCGAACGAAGCGAACGTTCTTTCGCCTCACTTTGTTCTTATCTTCGCTTCCTACATGCCTTGCACCGACAGCCATTCGAAAAATACGTACATTCCAAAAGTCTTTCAATATCGAGCCGAACTTTGACAGCCACTCGTCATCTCGTACACCGTTGAAGCGTTCTTCTCTATAGAAATCGATGATGGTTCATTATTGTTCCGGACGAGGCATATTTGTGGATTATTCGTGCAGTATAATTAAAAAAAAATTCTTTATATATTTTGCAGAGTTTAGGGCTTCGTTAATGTACTTGGTCAATTATCATGTTAAATCAGTAGAGAGAAGTGAGAGAGGATAATAGAATAAAGACAAGTTTCGATAAGAGAATTGCATCAATCTATTAATTCGTAATCTTGGTTTATCGAATTGAGCTTCCACTTAGGATCTGAGGAACTTTCGGGAGATTTTGAGCTTATAATACAGATGTAGTTGCGTTCAACTACTATGTATTGCTGCTACATCTACAGCTTGTACTTTCACTTTCGTGTATCGTGGCTAGCTCTCAAAATTGATTGTAATCAATCACCGAAAGCTTTGCATTACCATACTGTCTCTGACATTAAACCAAGTTGGAAAGTTGACTTTTGACTGACAATATCATTAAGGTTTATGCGCATTCTCGAAACGAAGAGCCAGTTGATTCGATCGTAGAACCGTTGGGGTTTCGTGTTTCATCATATGGGCTCTTCGGGATTAAGACGGTATCGGTATTATGTCAATTTAATCAGATTTGTCTGCTGTACGTAGGTTTCCGTTCGATGCTCGATTTTCGTTTGATCAAACTAAAGATAAACTTCTACGAAGACATCACTTAATAAAATGCGATTATTTTTTTTTAGCAAAGATCCAATAGGAAGGTTTATTTCGTCACACATAGTACAAAGGTGCGCGAAGACGTTTTGAGGGGTAACCTCATGTAATATGAAACATGTATTGAACCATTTGAATGGATATAATCATTAATTGGCATTGCTAATAGTTTTTTAGCCACAAATTAATTGAATTTCTGTTTTATTTAATGCGAGTTATTCGATTACTTTCTCTTTTTATGCAGACATATTCAAACCAAACACGGAGAGGCAAATTTCACTTCGATATCGAATAATCTAAAATTGCAGAAACAAATCTACAGATTCTTGGAAATACGAGCAGTGGCGGGATTGAAGGGAGGTTCGGAATTCTGTTAATTTAACTGAAGCATCCAATGCCGTCTCGTATAAGGATGAGGATCCGTGATAGCGTACAGAACCAGAGAAACTCTGTAACTAACTTTAATCAAATTATATTTGCGTGTCTGTGAATGCTCTTGCCGGATTTCCAATTCGATAGAGCTTACACACTGATATTTTATATCAGAAAAAAAAAGGAAAAGAGTCACAAGCTTTTGATTATACAGGACGATATCATAACAACGATTATTCAAATTAAACTTTGGATGCTGCAATCTTTTTTCGATTGAAAACGTACGTTCAGAACATAACGGTGGACTGTGCTAATAGTTTGTTTTTTAAATACAAAGAACAGGAATCAGCTGGATCGCCTAAAAAAATATAAGTGATTGTAGGCCGAACAACAGCAATAAAGAATATAAAAAGTGTTAAAGAAGAATCGCTCAGCAGTTGACGAGCTGCAAAGACCGTAATACTCCCTGATGGACCGAGGAATATTCACTACGCGACGATGGCGATAGGGTAATCCATCTTGTTCACGGGCGTCTCGCGTTACGTCTGACGTTTTCTGCGGCACGTGCGAGCTACTCATACTTATCCGCATATACACACATGGACAGTTATAGAAGAACACTTTCAAAACCAAGCTGGATACTTGGTGTATCGCAACGGAAACAGAACTCTATAATGTGTGTAGTTATCTCGTATATGCTGTAATTAACGTCGACGCGACAAACTTTGCTAATGGATTCTCGATAACGCTCAACCTAATATCCCACGTAACAACTCTGATAATCTTTTATTTGATTCAATTATTGGAATTGATTCATTTAGGTGGATATTACCCTGACGATCTATCGCTTAATAGAATCTTACGCTGAACAAAGTTTAGTAAAACAAAAAGAGGAGTTGCATTAAATTATAAGTTACAACCCGCAACAAGTGTTATATGCTAAACCGAAACGGATATGATGAGCAAGGAACAAGTTACTTAGATAAGAAATGTATTTTTCATTATTTTGCGCACCAAAAATTGCGTAAGTGGAAAGTAAAATAAAATATTTTCTTTGATCGTGACTCGATTCTCTCTAAATTATCAATTTTTGTACTCTCGACTAATCCTCAATTGACGAAGAATTATGGGTTTCGAGGTGTTAGCATCCGAAAGGTAACTCGAGCGAGAGAATGATCGCCAAATAAGTTTCAACGCACAATTGTATTACTCTGTCTCATTTTGTTATAATAAGAAGCCAGTTCGAGCTGACATAATAATTGAATCGCCTCACATTTCCTCCTTCCGCCTCGCGTAACGAGAGCGACGATCGGGCTCTCGCTTCTCATACGACGGGAGAGTTTTCGGTTGAACCAAATATAATAAAATAATCTAACGTGCTTGTACATACATCGGAGCTATGTTGAGAAACAACAACAACAATAATAATGACAAAAAGAAATAATGAATAGCAATTCAAAATAAAGATAAAGTATTAGAAATTGTTGTGAATTTCTTTGACGAAGATGATTATGTACCGATTCAATAATATTTAAAATTATATATCTGTGCACCTGTTTATTTATCTAACCTGCAGCTATCTGTTTTAATTATTTCTCGAGGCAGCGATAGACACACAAGATGCGTAGTCTGTAATAAATGTTTGTCATATTTTACCGTTTCATGACTCTATGCGCACAGAGAATGTCTATGAAAATCAGTGTACGACTAGATATAAGCTATTTCTGTATTGATACAGCGAAACACAGCCGCATTTACTGCCCAACTATGTGTTTAATTGGCTAATAACGAGATCCCTTGTAGAAACCTAATATATAACGGTTTTAAACAATGTAGGTTACTCCAGGTTTCTGCTATGTTTGCGCCAGTAACTCTGGTGAACTGGTCAGTTTGACTGTTGAAACCCGATATATCTATCAGTACATAATACATAGTTCAGTGCTACCTTCCTAGGGCTACATACAATGAAACTCTGATTAGAAATCGAATTCGTTTCAAAGTTGTAATGAAACATCGGTCGATGAGGGATGTCGAGTCTATGAACGATATTAAATAATGCTCTTAATAAAAATAATGCATACACGTTATTTTAGTAAATAAATAACGATAACAGATGACATCGCGAAATACATTTTGTACATTAAATAAGCATATTAATTTTCGTTGTAAATTTTTGTGACAAATATGACTATTATAATTCGGTAGGCCAAGTCCCATGTCGCAATGTTATTGTAGCTCATTGCAGATCAGAATTTTTTAAAAAATTATAGTAAGTTTCGAAATTCTAAAATTTGTCAAAATTGGGACCATTATCATGAAACAGAACAATATAAAAATACAATTCAAAAAATGGTCATCACGTATATTATTTGTTTTATTCCGAATAAAAAATTTTTATGGCATGTTCGAATGAGTTTGACCACGTACCGATAGAGGAAATAATTGAAATTTTTTATTGAATTTTTAAGTAACATCAAGTGCGCGAAACTCGCGAGCCATAATAACCTAATTGTAATCTATATAAATGTTGTACGTAGTGTAGCTTATGGTTTAAAACACTGTATGAATCGTAAATTTCCAATTCCAACGCCCATGTCGTATGACCTCGTATTAAAAGTGAACATTACACTGGTATCTCTTGAAGCAGGCGTTGACAATGGATCATGATACAGTCGAAGTTGTTTTTTTTTCTCATGGAATAGAGGCGATGAAAGGCTTGCATGAAACAGGCTCACAAAACTCATCCTTTCACTCCATTCGGAGTGCCGTAGGGATTTTGCGGTTAACCTCGTGAATCTCGTAAAAGATTTTACTCGAGTACCATAGAAACCCCTTTACCGAGACTAAGCTTACGGTCCAGTTTTCCGTGGTTTAACCTCGGACTCGCGTTAAATCTCCACGCTGCTTAACCAGAGGGATCCCCACGCGGCACGACGAAAGTGTTTCGAAGATGTCGCTCTTCGGTGTATATACCTGCTGACCCGAGCCTTAAGTCGTCCGACTAAAACCCGAGCTCCTACAACGTGCTGTACACGACGTGAAAGGAGTGTAATTCGCTTGTACGTTTGCTTGCACTACTCTCGAGAAATCGTCCTCAACCATCTCGCGAGAAGCGAAGGATCAACGAGAGAATTTTTACGTCACTTTTCGAGAGGTAGATTCTCAATGAAGGGACTTCGGTACTGACCTGTTAGTCAAAACGCCAACCGCTATTTCATCACCACATGTTTCTTCATGACGCAGGTGTACACGATTCATACGAAGATTATATCATCAGAATTAATTATAGTAAAAATCATATTCACGCTATGCAAGCTGTGCATCGTTCTCATTATTTACGAATAAATTTATAAGTTTACATTCGTTTGTGTGGCGAAATTATTGCTCAATGAAAATTTATAGTTACGAGACAAAGAAATTGTTAGAGGTATAGTTTATTAATGTTCTTCTGAATATTTGTAGAAAATATCATTGGACAATATAAGAATCTCGATGTTATTACGACGAATTAACGTTTGAAGCCGTTTCTCACGATCATCGTCGAGAGAGCTCGATTACAAAAACAAAAAAACGATAACCGTGCCGGAGAGTTCATCCTCCAGTCCGTATGCAGTTTATAGGAAAAATAAAATTGCAAGAACGAGGAGAACCCGGTCGACAGGGAAGTGGGCGTTATGCAAAGTCCTTTCACTCGTCGTTGAACACCGCCGACGACCGGGAGAGTATTTTACAGAAGCGCATCGAGCGAGAAAGTGCAACGAGAACGCGATCGGCAGAAGAGTCGAGACGAAGCAATTAAGTGCGTGCAACTCGTGCAAATGAATTGCGAGACGTATAAATTCCGTTGCTCCGTTATACGAGATCATGTTTTACGATTATATCTAGCTTTCAGTTAAAATATGCGAGTATTGCGCGACCCGGATATCGAGAAGCTACAAGATTTCATGCAAACAGATATTAATCCGCAAGTTAAATAAAAACAGAAAGAAATTGTTGATGTAATGAATATAAAGTAGTGCTGGGGTAGAGTAGAGATTCGATTAGAATTATCGATAAAGGAGTGTAGAGTGCTTCGCACTAGTCAAATCGCTATTAATTTGTCAAAACAATTTCTACATTTTTGATGATTTTATTGCCTGTTTGGAAGACAAATTGTATTCGTCCACTTAACGTCAACAAAAGATCTTGATATCGTAATTGAAATAAAATTGATTGATATATCGTTATTTCCAAAAAGGTTGTCGATCGTCCAGTTTTTTAAAACATTAAACGATGATAATGATTCGATTGCGATGAGTGACGGTTCATTTTGTTTATTAAGATACACTTAATTGATTGATCGCTTATATTTGTGTTAGCATTAATTGTTTAAAGGTTACAATTATCTGCTTTCCTAAAGCTGAATAAAGAAACGGTTATGACTTTTGAGCGAGTAATATTTTATACAAAAATCGCGTCAGTGAATTAAACGAGCATCTTTCAATAAACGAAATATTATGTTTTACTCTTTCTTAATAACTGAATAAACAAAACTACTTATCGGACATTCGTATTACATCATTTGATTTTTTTGTTTACAAAACATTGTTGCGAGTGTATTTATATATATTAATAACGCATGCTACTGCACAAGCCATCCTTAAGAACATTCGTTAAAATTGCCCAAAAGTTGTAGAAACGATTTTACAAAATTAACGGTTGATTCGACTTTTGTAAAACTTCATCCTCCTTAACAAACGCCAAGCAGAGTGGGATCCACTTTTATACATATAGGTTAAAAGAGAACGGGTTTACCGAATCAAACTACAGCTCTCTAGCTAACAGTGTATATCTTTAATTATACAGATGTATACTAATTATCATTCCGTAATTAAAATTATCCAATGACGAAGCACACCTTCCAATTTTGCAATTTTCGTTTGATTAAAAAATAATTACATATCTTGTGATAATAAATACGAGGCCATACTCCTTAATTTTCGAATACTTACGTTGATATAAATGAAAAGTAACGAATACATCTGTAGTATTTGCCAAGAACCAGAGAATTTCATTGGCTTCGTAACAATTTATCTTTTTCTTTAGTCGATTGTTTCATAACTGAATGTTTATCAACAGGTAATTTCGCTCAATGTTTTTATTAATTTTTACAATGATTTTCTTCCTTTCGTTACATGTAGAGAGTTTGCTTCTTGACGATAGTAATTTATGCGAAATAGGTTTGGTGTCGTTGAATCTCACTTGGACGAATCAGAAGCCCGCGAGTCTCCTGTGGTGAAGGGCAGACTAATCGGTCTTGCAATGATTACAAAATTCTCTGAAAGGCTTCAAAAGAAGAGGATAGCAACGAGCAACGAAAAGGTAAAAGGCCATGCATCACCCGCAAGAAATAATTTAATCAAATTAAATCTCCATTTATCAATTTCGTAATAGATCTGCCCGTCTATACTTATTTTTATCACGTTTTTTTTATTATATAAATTTATTACTATTATTGTTCGCTACAATATTCACGCAAAGTGCACATTGTCATTACGTAAAAAGCTCTCATGACATTAATTCTCAATATAAATTAAGCACATGACAAAAAGAGAATAAAAATTATACAGATAAAGAATAATTGATTTTATTAATGGCAAGTAGGAACCGCAATATCATGAGTGATGGTGCTTTTAATTGTACACCGTTTATATATATAATACACACGTTTGTTGTAACAGAATTAAACTGTACAAAGTAAAAAAGTAATCAATCGACGCAACATCCTTCGAGAGAGAGTTAACCGCAAATATACAATAGCGAATTTATCGACAGACAAAAAACTGTGTTATCGTCGACGAAAAAAATCTCATAAAATTCACTGGAACACATTGATACGTATACTAGACGGTCGAAAATAAATTTTACCAAAGACTACATTTTTAATACATTTTATACATTCACGTTTTAAGGCAAGTTCGATAAAAAAAAATCTTGTTTCTCTAATTGAACGAAACAACCTTATATTTGAGGGGGAAAACTGAGCTTCTGTAATCTAGAAATGTCAAATTTCAAGTTCGTTTGTAGACGAGGTTCTGATCAGGCGCGCGTCTCGAGACCTCACTTCCTTCCATCCAGTGTTTAAGTTTCTCGCGTGAAGGTTTTAACGTATGTTCTATATATTTGTCGTGTTGTTATTTTCGGCGAGTGTTACATTAAATTGCAGTTATGTTTAAGATATTTTCATTGTAAATGTGTTAACATTTTAAGGTGCGGTAAGACGACAGTGTACAGATTTTTATCTGACGATAAATTCGCTGTTGTATATTAGCGGTGAACACGAGCTTTGTTGCAAACATTTGTTACTTTTCTCTCGTGTACAGTTTAATTGCGTTATAAAGTTCAAACGTACATACGATTACAATAGTGTACAATTGAACCAAGCTCTGTGAGCGTGTATCAACCAGAGCTCTCTACTGCAGATGATATTCTGGACAATCGGCATAGAACCACATGGTCGATGGTATATCCACAGGGAGGAGGCCAATACGAGTCAGGTATGCACATCCGCTCTGTGGAAATTACGCGATTTGTAGAGAGGGAGCCACACGAGTTCACGAGTGTAAGCTTTGCCATAGAAACGTGCAATCTGTGTGGCTGTCCGGTAACGTTGATGAGCGGGATGTACGGCATACGATGAGAAATTCATTAAACGCATGCGACGCACGCGCTTCACAGATATACGAGCAACCCTATGAACCTTTCACGTTAATTGAAACGTTACTTGATCGATATCAATTAAATCGTTGCTGCATGCATACCTGCGTACCGAATGTGTCTCACCCCGAATTGCGATCGAGTAGAGTTTCAATCGGTATTAACAGAAGGACTGAGCTTATTATTCTGTATTGTCAATACAAATTGATATGGTAATGGGATCTAAGAGGAATTTTAAGGTAGTCAAATGTAATTACAAGGGAGTGATGAATTTGTACTATTTGATGTGTAACTACAACTATTTTTTTTTATTTACTAATATTTAGAAAAAAGAAGTAGTACCAATATTTTTTTTTTTTTTTTTTTTAAGCTTTTTCGGAAAATATCGACGACATAATTAACGCCTACGCGAATCGAATGCAATTAAAAAAGAAAAATCTCGCTTTATGATCCTTCGCGAACGATTGGGAAAGTAGAATGCTCTATACTATTAAAAAAATAGTATTAACAATATAAATAACGTAGGCGTATGGAAATAGCAATGTAGACATGTGAATTATAATGACAGTAAGTCAGTCCGGCAGTTGAAATTTGCGGTTGTAGATATTTCACGCTTCTGTATGGTTGAATTGCATCAAAACTTCTACGCAAAAAGCATAATAAATTATCGAGATTCAACCTGTTGAATTCTTGGATACGTTAAAAAAATAATTACACAACCAACAGTGCAATTTCATTGGATATATTTTACCTTTTTGTTCGATTGAATAACGTCGAAAATTCTACGCAGAAAGTATAATGATTGATCAAGTGAGTGATTAAACCTGTTGGATTATTGTGTACATTTGAAAAATAGTATTATACTACTATTTTTATTATAGTAGTAGTAGTAGTAGTAGTAGTAGTAGTAGTATTTCTAAATAGTACTACTACTACTATTTGAAAAATAGTAGTATACTCTTTGCTGCAGTTCCAACTGTAAATTAAAAGCGTTTGTAGCCGAGGGTTAAAAAAAAAAAAAAAAGGTTAACTGTTTCACGCTAGTAAAAACGAAACCATTTTCATTTTATTACATATTTTTCTAAACTTATCGTTTGAGACTTATCAAGTTATTACATTTGATTATAAATAAAATGTTCAGTTGCAGCGAAGTACTCACCAAAAAACCAGTTAGTTTGCTCCTACACATGCGCAATATTTTGCTAATTATATTACATATTACACTTTGTAACTAGTGTAGGATCTTCGAGATTCTTCGAGACGAACAGAGAACGATATACCACGCCTCGGGATCGATGAACCTGATACTCTCTGTGGCACATTCGTAAAGCCTGTTCCACCCGCACGCGTAAGTGTCCTTGCAGACTCGTTGGCCTTGACGAAGTTAGGATCCCCCGCGCGCATTCTCCGACAACTTATGCGACGACAAGGCGACCATCGAGAGTGTAGCTATCGAATATTCGTAAGGATTACAAAGATCCTATATTCGTGTTGATTAAAAGCTCGTTCAGGATTTGTATAATTTGTATTACATTGGAATCTCCCGTAACATATCCCTCACAAGTTTTAGAGAAATACGATGAACGAACATGTACAATATTATTTGTAATGTGTTTCCAAGAAGGTGAATTATGAAGTCTAAGTGCACTGGAAAAAATATTTGGTAAATTACAAAACATTTATATTTTTTCTACTTTCGATCGTATTAACCACGTTATTATAATGCGTTACTTCACATTTGGTAATAATACCAGATTTTTTAATTTGCAATTGGCGTTCGGATATGTGTACGTGTGTATGTTATGGAATTGCATTATTTAAAACCACTTTGAGTTTCTATTGAAATTTAGTACTCTAGTAAAGCATTCACTTCCCTTTGTTCGTTACAATTTTAATGAAAATTGATGCTCGACTTGAGATTATGTGTAATATTGAATTTTTTGAAAAAAGTTTGTGAGTCCCATAACTTGTGTCAGTTTCATACTGTTAAAATTGTACACAAATATAATGTTTCGTTTGAGGACCTTTGGGATCAAAATTATCCAAAAATCGATCTGATTTTCAAATAAAAAAGTTTGTATGACACTCGCGTTACCAAATGTTGAGCTTTTAAACTGAATTTTAATACATAAGTTCAACATCTTTAAAATAACACTAGTGTTGAGTTTAATGAAAATTGGTGCAACGGTTTAAATTGAATAAGATTTTTAATTTTTCGAAAATTATTTGTACACAATACAAAAGGTATTGTGATAATATATGTTAAATATAATCATAACAATATATTATATACTTAAATTTTTTTAAGTTATAAAATTTGCCCTTGTTTGATAATAATTCATTTGTCAATTTTAACAAATTTCGAACAGTCAGCTGCGTTTAAACAGCATTTAAAGAAATCTGCAAAGCGGCATCTTGCAACATTGCTTCCTCATTGTTGTTCACATTTCGCAAAGTTTCCTCCATCATAAAGTATTGACCGACATACCTTCTCAACTCTATAGTTAACTTAGTGAAAGGTGAACAACAATGAGAAAGCAATGTGCAAGGCTCCACTTTGGAGATTTTTACACATTTAATCAGATCACATTTTATGATGTCATTTAAAATGAACGCTTTAATGGCACATTTATAACTTTGCTATTATATTATATTATATTTCAATTCCGCTAACAATCTCTACTAAATTATAACTCTACCATAATGCAACGATAGAAGATTGCAACTATACAACGAGATAACTTTACGGCGTTGATGGTAACAAATCGTAGTGTTGTCTCGTGGTTGATGGTTATATTCGTAATATGATAGAGATATTTTGCTGCATTTAATCACGGTTAAAGTTATTTTTGGTATAGATAAATGGTAGAATTATAAATGACCCGTGTTTGTAATCATTACTGGGAATATCGCAAAATAACGAGGTCTACGTAATCACCGGTGAAAATGTAAAATTTATCGTCCATTTTCCTCAGAGTTTCGAAATATTAACTAAAGTCTGCGACTCCGCTGTAAACGTATACGTTTCTTAGAGTAAAGTACCTTTAATAACTAACAGCCATACGTTTCTTGGTTTCGTTAATGGTCAGACGCGAGGTCGATTAAGCAAAGGTTGAAAATAGGATTTTTTTTTCTTCTCGGCAAGATAAGTAGTGGCCATTCGTTGGCAATACAATACACCTGCGTATACTTAACATACGTTCGATACGTGCACGAGAGGTGCGTGATTAAATGCGCATAAATATGGAGCAGGCTCCCCACAATTACTTTTTCTATTTCTGGCCGTTGAGTACACTGCACAGAAAACACATTGTTGGGAAAGAGCACGTATCCGTAGCAGGTCAACTGTACCGGAATTTCGTGCTGTCCGGTACTTTTATATGCGAAGTGCTAGCAATAGTTCAAGGTTTATATTGTTAATAGCCAACGTCTCATGGGCCAACATTTATGGTACCGGCGATCAGTTATGGAAAGTAACAAACCATTCCTGACTAAATGCCGAAGCAATTCTGAAAAGATCACACTATATGGTTCGATACTTGACCTGCAGAAACATCTGCTGATTCTAAGGGAGAGTGGTTTAAGGTGTTTTGAGATGCGATTTAAGAATTGGGTTAACGGTAGGACGACAGCGACCGATGTATTCGGTACAATCGATATGGCAATTAATTATTAATTAGATGAACTATCTTTCACAGTGAGTCGTTGTACAGTCATTTAAATAATATTATTTTACTGATATTGAAAAAAAAAAAAAAGGAAATTGTCTACAGATACCATTAATTCGTAACTCTCTCCGAGAAACTCTTTGCGGGTTTTGAACCTGAGAAATAAAGAACTCGCATAACTATCTAACCTATTTACCTAAAGACGAGCATACTAAACACTAAACCAAATCGACTGCATAAATTTCATTCAGGCAAGACAAAAATGGAACAAAATAACTTGATTTGTATAAAACTCTTTGAGATCGCCGATCAAGAATCTGAACTCAAAATTCATAAATTCAAAAAAGATCATTAAAAATTCGGTCAGTACAAGCAACACGTAGTATTGCACCAGCGTGAATCGAGTTGCAAGTCAAGCTAGAACCATAATAATTCCTTCGGTGACAATATGAGAATTGTTATTTTAACACGAACTTAGCACCGAGACGAACGTCGGCCATACATCGGCAATATTTTTGTACCAGTATAAAACACAAGTGTCAGAGCAGTGTGAACTCGCTACGCAGATGCACGTCAGGCTTGTATCGATGAAGTTTGCTCGTCGAAGTTTTGGCCTAACTCACGTCCAGTACACTTGGTAGATGGCTGAGCGCCGTCTATGTTATCTTCGAAATACTAGCCGCCAAAATGATACGGTATATAGTGATTAATCAGTCCTGTAACAGAATGATCCAACAACACTTGGCATTAAAGCCAATTTTGGTACTGGACCGTATTGGTAACTCTGGCAGTCAACCAAGATTCACACATGGGATGCGGTAAAACAAACATCACGCAGCGTTTCTTTCTTATTCATTGAACCGCAGCGAGGTCACAAAGATTTCTAATCTAATCTCGTAGTCTATAGGACGAGCAGTCGGTGAAACCTCAATAATTATTCAAATGTGGGTCACTGGATTATCCACGCTTAGAGATATCCAATCCCTTATCCAACGCGTGTCATGCTGGCAGGGCTTTGCGCACTACTTTCTATTTAAGTACACTCGATGCTCTCAATGCCCGTCAGGCTATCGTACCGAGAGCTTTGCAGGTGGCATGAATTTTGGTGAAGCAGAGTGCAGCTTGGATATAGTACGTGCTCGTTGCGCGAAACGAGGTCAACCAGGAAGGTTACGACGCACCCCTGATGAGATTCACATACCCTGCGGCTACTCTCGTCGTGTTCTCCTTCTCTATGCTTTCTTTAAGTGGACTACCCGGTTAACTTCTATTCGTTACATGAACAGTTACGGTAAATATTTTTAAGGTGGGTCGACAGAGAATTACAAAAGAGAGCTGTTCCGCAGATAAAATAATAATTATTGGTAGCTCTTCAGGGAACTAGGGAGCTTTGAAGTTAATAGAAGAAAACAATTTCAAAAAAACCTTACTGCGGCTGCTAGTAAAGCTTGAACATAGTTCGGATACTACATTCAACGCCGGTGCTAAAGGTATTTGAATCGCATAAGTATGACTGTTTAAACATCGATTCGTTGTTCTAACATCGAATATAAATATTGTACCGAAACTTTGAACGTGATTTTATTTCAAAACAAGATTTTCCAGTGGCTTTACTACGATATTTTGTGAACCATCGAAGTCATGTTGCACAGATTTAAACATTTCACAAGTGCAAGATTTATTTCAGATTTGTAAATCAGTATTGCAGTATTATCATCATAATTTTTCACTAACTCGACCCATTTTAATGAAACTCAAATACCCATCAACGATATCAAGGTGATATTAAGCCTCTTAACGAATACACAGTACGTAAAACGTTTCCTAACGTACCATTAACAGTGCCCAGTGCCATAGAGAAAGATACCTCGCGTTGAAGTCACTCTCCGCATCGAAAAAAATATTCAGAAGGTTAAAGTGCACCGCACCATATGCTCGGAATTTATGCTCGTGCGTGCACGAAACCGTATAAACGCGCCAAGAGATAGGCGGTGGGTACAAGCTACTGGCTATGCAATTATACGTGATTTATGTTTGTTGCGTACGAATATACAATCTGCTCTCCTCAAGCGGCTCTATTTACAGTATATTACTGATTATATGGCCATAATACACTCAGCTGTTCCGCTGGTACATGGTCCGAGTGTGTCATTACGATAAGGAACTAAATACGATTATATAGAATGGCAATTGTACATGAGCGCATTCGGACACTTTGTCACTTCGGGATTACCTACGAATCTTGATTGACGCGTGAATTGTCAAAACAATGACAGCACGTTCAACCCGCGAATTTATTTATTATTATTTTTTGTTGATAATTAACTTGAATAATACATTTTAATTAATAAGCCTGGCGATCAAACGGAGAAGTGAAATTTATATCTATAATATTGATGAGAAAAGTGAAATGTAGGATAAGTGCGGGAATGCACAATATAGGAGAGTGAGAGCAGTTCTGGTTTAAAGTGTTCAATCCTCTTCGAGTGAAGTATAATCCTCTAGTAGAGAAGTATATATATATCTACATCGCTTGTTCGTTCGTGGGCATCGGGCGAATGTCCTCGAACGCGAACGAAGACGATCTCCACCACGTTTTATTGAATACCGATTGACTCTCTACTGCTATCGGCTGGCCCCTGCGGAATCTATTGTATTAGGTGCGCCCTGAACTCAATGGCACTCGAATGGCTCACGTCTGACCATTTTGTTTTATTTATTCTGCACTGTAAATTCTGCACCGATATATTGCAACTACCAAAAATGACGATACATTTCCGTACAATTATGTTTGTAACGAGTTTTTTTGTAAATTTAACTTAACCCGTGAATGAATAAAAATAGATTATTATTAAATATTTCGAATATTAAAAATGTATCAATTTATTTTCATTGTGAGAATATTTTTCAAAAATTTCAAAATCTCTTAATTTTCTATAATCGAATAATAATTATTTATTTATTATTTGGTATTGTGATATATTTGTAATAACGTATTATTAACTTATTTCAAGACATCTTGAACGATTGCAGGAGTAATAAATTGATTGTGCACTCCAGTTCGAGTGTGGTAGATTGAAGATAACAAGAAAAGTAGAACAAAACGCTACACGATGTCATAGGCCAAGGAGACTTTCTTAATCCCACAAATGTTACAACAAAATCACACTATAGTAAAGCTATACACAGCTATATACCTTTCTATACGGCAACTCGTTTCTCGCATGACGTACTCTATTTTTATTGCCGGTAGTTACCAAGCTCGGTCTTGAAACAACTCAGGATATGAGACGTGAGAGCGATAAAACGTCTTTCAGGATTGACAATATCAATCGTTTAACGTATTAACGGAGTTATAGATTGATAGATAGATAGATAGATAGATAGATAGATAGATAGATAGATAGATAGATAGATAGATAGATAGATAGATAGATAGATAGATAGATAGATAGATAGATAGATAGATACATGGAGAGAGAAAGAGAGAGAGAGAGAGAGAGAGAGAGAGAGAGAGAGAGAGAGAGAGAGAGAAAGAGAGAGAGAGAGAGAGAGAGAGAGAGAGAGAGAGAAAGAGCCAGGGGTGTGTTTCTGGTACACAAAACTCTGTTAAACTACGCCGACGACGAGGTGCATCGACTACTATTTATCTTCCGATTAGCATAAGCACTCTCTCAAAGTGCAGAATGCATATTACATGCCAATCTGACAGGGTCAAACGATCATCGTTCGACCATTGCATCGCGGTACTCAGCGTCATCGGTGCTGTACACCTTCATACATCCACTAGGTAGCTACCTGTAAATCTACCTATTATTATTATTACCTTTATCATATAAAGGTATATCAGTGCGATAACGCGAGTTGAATCGTCGCGTTGTTTCATTTCACCACCACTCGTTTGTCAATTAGTATCATGCGTGTATGTATATCAGACCAAACATAGTCGCGGATTACCATAATTTATTACGACGAAAATGTTCATTGTAATACTCGGAGGGATGATAAATCATCCAGCTCGCTGATACCGGCAGCTTTATTGAAAGCTGACGTACTATCCGCGAGTGCGTGCACTCCGGGAGTTCGAGAGCTAACTGCTGCTGGCGACTCAATCACCCTGCAGCAGCCGCCAATTATACTTCTCGCGCGTGTACCTAACAAACGTTGATCGATGTTCTCTCTTCCTTGTGGTTTTCCAGCGTAAACGTGCCATACGGAAAGTGGAAAAAACAGCGGAGACTGGAGTTAATTGCGTTAAATTCAATTCCGCAATGTTTTTTACTAGTATGTTATCTTCTTAATGCCTGATAATTAAAGGAGTTCTGTCTGGAACGTGTGCAACGTCAGCTACGAGTTTTGCTAATTTGAAAATAAATATTATCAAAAGTTTCAATTAATCCAAGTTAAAAAAATTTCATCATATAAGCTGAACCTTTAATTATTCAAATTAAATGATAAGACACCATGCGACTGTTACGTCCGCACTGAAAAAAGAGTTTATTCACTGTGACTAAATATATTTAGTTGTCCCGTTATCTAAATTATTTCTTTAAGTATTAGAAAATGTATAAACAATTAATAAATATTAGCGTTCTCGTAATAAAATCTTATAACGAAGTGCACTTTCGTTAAACGAACGATTTATTTGAGCAATTTGTTTCTCGTAACTCATTCGATGTTTCTTACCAATAAAGAACGATTTGCGGCAACGAGATTAAATATAGTTGAAACGACTTTAGATTTCTTAATAATTATGAAATATACATTTGACATAACTCTTGTCTCGGTGCGGTAAATATATATATTTCTTAATAATTAATAAATTTCTAATTGACGCTAATAAAAATTTGTTAATAGTTATCGAATCACCGCTCGAGGACCGAATGCTTGTCTTAAATACCGATCGGTCGATAGTTAACAGATGTGATGATAGTTACCAAATCTATATTTTAGATAAGTACCGTTCATTTGGCATGACTATTATGTTTATTGTCAATCATCCTTCAGCGGATAAGTTTACTTGTAGTTTTGCAATGGGAGTCAGCGGATAATAGGTTAGTTGCATAAAAAGTGCGTTTTTATCAGGATTATCGGGACAACCTTAATCATTTTTTTGTTCGTAGGGGCTGCATGTAGAGTCGAGACAACGCTTTGAACGTAAGTATAGAAAATATTAATTTATATAAGTAGTTGCAATAGCTTCAACCGTTCAACCTCTGTTCAAAGAAATTGATCTGGTGGTACGTACAATTATATATAAAGTTCTTTCAATCTATGAATTATTCTCTTGAAATTATTACAATCGTGACTATTGATAAGCATTTTTTTTTATTAATACCAATACTACACGGAAAAAAAGAAATAGCGTAAATCACAGTACAAGCTGCATAAAAGACAAGGCGACATATTTAATTTTACAGTGCAACAGAGTAATTTAGGTCCTTTCCTCGAAAAATAACGACTTTTCCTGTGTACCCTGAGTGTACACTGATTTTAACAGTGTACACTATTTTATTTACAGTTTAGTATTGCAAATACATGAGTGTTTCATCGAGCCCAACGCGAACTGTGTGCCCTTGTTTTTTTTACTGTTTCTTTTTTTTTTCGTATATGTCGAGTCAACATAATATTTATTAGACCCTAATAAAGGAACAATTCATTCAAATGTATATTTATTAACTGTTAATAAATAATTATCTGTGCAGAATTCCTTATTGCAAATATATTGCTGATATATTTGCCACTCCTAGAAGAATATATCTCCTCGGAGTTGTAGATTGTGATAACAATATTTGTAAACTCACTCGACCCAACAAGACCCGGTATCTTCTGTAGTACGTTTCGGAGATTCGAGGAGTCGCGTAAGTCACGACGCGGTACCGTATCGAAGCTTCATTAAAAATAAAATAAAAATGAATATTTTAAGTATATGGAGTATACCGACGAGTTATCGAAAAGTTCATCTAGTTTATGATCATCAATGTACAGATCGTACACGTAAATCCGGACATTAATGCACTCGTAATTGGTCAAGCACGGATAAAACTACTGCTTGAATGAGCATACAGACATTTATTCCAATGCATAAAACACAGTCTCATTGATTTTTCATTACTTGGACGATGAATCGTCCTTTGTAATGAAAGTCCGTCGGTGCCCAACTCCTATCCGCGTGGATAAAAGCGAGGTTTTCGTGACGGGTTCGTACGAGACTTAAATTTATCGTGAGGTCGATTCCGCGCTCTCGCCACTCGACGAATTTCTAGTGTTCGTCATGACAAATAAAAAATGGAAGAAAAAAATAATAAATAAAAGAAGAATACGCCGTTTAAATAAACGTGAGTGATGGAAACACAACGGTTGAATCGAGGCGAAATGCAGAGTATGCGGTCAGAGGTGATCCCAACCGAATGTCTGGGCAGCGCACGCATAGTTCGACCCGGTTATCTCCCTCCAGTCGTTTGTGCTCGATAAACTGAGCGATTCTATTCCCGATAGACCGTTGAACCCATAATATAGCGAGCGAATCCTGTGACGTCAGGCTAAACAGGGTACATTCGCATTTCGCACACTTTAACGGTTATATTGACAGATTGATTCATCGATCATATACGAAATCGGATCTATCGGTGATCTCCGCCGTTGAATATTTACGATCTCTTTGGTGATGTAATCCAATACTGAATTTGTAGTTACATAACACTCGCGATAATCTTATACCACAGCGTGATACAAAATAATTTCTTTATTTATATGCAAATCTCCAACGGAATATCCGATAATCTGGTATGTCACGCATTTTTTTTTTTTTTTTTTAATATAGTATTTAATCTTTGTACTGCAGCTACGAGGTCTAGAATATAGTGAATATAAATGAAAATGTCAAACAAATATTCGCAACGAGCTTGCTGATGATGAAAATTAATAACGAATTTTTGCATTTTTTAATTTTACCTATAAAATTAAAAAATTTGCAACTTTTCACGTCAACGGAAACTGCAATTCAATGTACTCAGAGATTATTGATGATTAAGAAGAAAGCAAAATCGTTTCTACTATAGAGTAGATAAACCGACAGAGTCAAGCCGAATTTAATTTTATCTAAAGTATTAACCAGCTCTGAGTATATTGATTGACAGTTTCTGTTATCAATTACAGTTCAGACAATTACATCGATCAGACAATTTTAACTTGGCCGAATGTTTTTTTTTTTTTTTTTTTTAAGTGTACAATACCAATCGTTGGTGGAATAAATAACAAACAAAATAAGAATTGAATGTTAAATTCAAATACAAATATTGTATTAGAAAAATAAATAAATTAGCCGTTTAAGAATCGTTAGATGACGATTTTTAAGTAAGAAAAAAATAATTTTAAGTGCTTCGAACAATACATTTTACAAACGATTCGAGTGTGAATTAATTTGCTAAGCGAAAAAATTGTTTTTGCAACGAAAAAACATTCTTAAAGCGTTTCTTTTTAAATATGTAAATATTTTAATGAACATTTTTAAGTGTGTTGAGTTAAATGACACGCAAAATTAACTCCATTCGGAAGAGCGTTGTCTGACATGATAGGGCGTAGTGTCAACACCGAATAACAACCGTTTTCTTTTTACAAAATGCTGCGGCGCCATTTAACAAAGTATACACGCGGTGTGTACTATACATAACCCATGGAATCAATATTATCAGACAAGCATAGTACAACTGGCTTAAGTCTGGATTAACCCTCTTGTCGTTGTCGGTACCGCTGGCACACCGATGCGAACCGCAACTATAACTCTTCGTTCGCTGAATGTTCGAGGGCAACGACACACCACTCGTAATATTTTATTTTTTCGGTCATCAACGACCCAAAAGTCTATCCTAATTGCTACAAACACCTGGACGATACAATTGGTAGATAAAGTACGAGTAAAAAGATACGCCGAAAGAAAAAAATGGTACAAACAACTACTATATTTGTAACAATCAAGGGATGCCATCTTTTGGATATAGAAACTTGTATATTGCTTCCTCGTTATTTTTCATCTTTTCGACAAAACTATGTCTACGAGGACGTATGGCGATCAATTTTGACTTCCTTATGATTGTGTCAAACAGATGAAAAATAATACGGAAGCGCCCGATCTATCTCGTTCTACTTGTTATTATTTAAACTAAAGGACCGACACGGGTGGTTGAGCGTTCGGTGGTCCCACGAGTCAAGCAGCATTCTGTGCTGTCACAAAATGAAAAGAAAAAAAATCAATTGTAACAAAAATTTAAGAACATTTTAATGACAAAGAAAGAAAAAAATTCAAAATCTTCTAAAAATCTCATTGCTTCGATATATTTAAATGAAAATTGTAGCAATGATAACTTACTGCGTAACTAGTGTCGTAAATTTTTTAAACACGGTCGATCAAGAAGGTTGGTGATGTATTTTTATAAATAAAAATCTACGAATAACAGCCTTCAACAAATCACTTAAAAACAAAATCGATTTTGGATAATTACGTAAGGAAAAAACTCAAAATTATACGATTTTTTAGGACTGTTTTGACCCATTAAAGATTCATATGGGCCGCTAATTTTTTCCATGCGTACTTATTTTGAGAATTTTTACAACACATACAAAATTGATCAATGTTTCAGGACATCACCAAGGTAACCTTCCTTTTCACTGTTTTATAGCGAAATTTTTATTGTCGGTGTGCATATATCAAATGTATTACCGTTACTAATGCTCTTAATGATATATATATATTTGTACTGTCCTTGTGCGTATTTTATTAGAAGGTAAAGAAGAGCCGGAAAATAAAAGCAAAAGAAATGTTCGTTTTACAAACGTTGACAATGATCCTTCCACGTATAACAAAACTGTGTGCAAACAGTGTGCGAGGTATCATGTGTACACTCAACCGCACACCGTCTGTCTATACCTTTCTCGCTGTTATACTCTGTTTCAACGAGAATAGTTTCCGCCCCCGCGATGCAAGCTCGAGTCCACTCGCTCGCAAGCCGCCGTAGAAAGTTTTTCCTCTCGGTACCGGTGTTGCCGACGCTTCGTTTTCGGAAACAGCGTAATTGCCACCGCGAACAATGCCCAAACTCACCGAGCGAAAAGCCCCCGGTGGAAAACGGGCAACTTTCTGGCGCTTCTCCAATTGCGTACACGAGCACCGGCAATGGGCCATCAGCTTCTGTACTCACGTACACGCGGTACCATATATGTTGTCTACATCTCTCTCTGTCTGTCTGTCTCTCTCTCTCTCTCTCTCTCTCTCTCTCTCTCTCTTTGTGTCTCATATTCTTCGACCCCTCACGTGTACGAATAATAAACGGTGAAACCGTAAAGGTGGAAAGACTTTTTGAATCACGAATGAATGAGTGAACGAGTGAATGAATTAATTACTCTTTTATTTTACGACGGTAAACCAGAAACTATTCTATGAATCCAACGAATAATCTTCTTTCGTTCAATGCACTAATTTTTTTTCATGCGCTGTGAACGAAGATACTATTTCAACCATGTCTATGTATTTTTACATATATTTTTTTTAATAAAAACAAAACCTCTAATTTAAGAGATGTGAAGTACAGTGTTAATGCGCCTCATACATTAAAAAAAAAGCCTGAACCTCTTTTTGGACAAGTATAACAAAAAGAGCAGTCGTTCCGCCAATTAGATCCTTTTTAATGTATAGAAAAATTCAGTAGAAATAAATATTTTACCAAAAAAGTATGGGAAAAATTCGAGCGTACTTTGTTTGTTGAAACAAATGTTTCTGTTTCTAATATTAACTGAATGGCAATAGGATCAGAACTCATAAACGTATTCACGTAACATACGCAATGCAGGACGAGCGTACGTATTCGCATCCGGTGCTACTATCACAGCGTGCAAATATATGCTTTGAGAAAACGATGGTTCAACCGTCTCTGGCCTTTGGGGTACAGTTATACACGGGACAGCGATGTACGGTGATCGAGATGCAGTACGGGCTACCGAATAATTCATGCACGATGGAGCGGTAAATGTTTGATCGAGCGGGTACGTGTATAGGGAATGCAAGCGAGTCGATCAATCGAGACTCTGGATCCGCGGTGAGCATCAATTTGCCATCTCGATTAATCGACGCTACCGTGCAAGTGCACCGGCACAACTCAGAGATCCAGCAAGAAATTGTACGCCAAGGAAAATTCGTATATATCTTTGGTCGTTCTATATATATATATAGAGAGAGAAAGAGAGAGAGAGAGAGAGAGAGAGAGGCATTTACCGCGGAGAAATCCTACTTGACACTTTCCCAATTGAAACGTCGTCGCTATGGGACTAGATCTCTCGTGAGACAGGTGAAAAAAAAGTGAGGAGATCGAACGTAAATCCCACTTTGTCTCGTGAGATCGAAGACCCTTCGCGATCTCTCATTGGGATATAAAGACGGAGCACGGTTTATCCTTCAATATCTATTCTCTGCGTCACTGCTAGGGTAATTCCGAACGAGATAACTAAAAACTATAACTGCCTATAACGTTTCTGGATGAGAGTTGCTTCAAATATAAACCAATGTGCGACTCAATGTGGCCCAGTCTTTCTGATTCGATGATTAGTGAGACAAAAATCATCCCGTTAACCATATCACGATTATCTTACTCATGCACTGGGTACAATGAACGAAAAAAATGAACTGGCAACTATTAAAAGTTGTCAACTATCAATCGTAGGTCCAGGCGACTATTTTCATAGTTATCTTAAATGCCTTTAATTGATTTCACTTTAAAAATAGTCCATGCAGCTATAAAAATATTCTCATCGACTAACAATTGATAGTTATCAAAGTAACAACCACGGATTTTATGAATAAACGTACGCCATTTTTTTTTACCTTTCTTCAATCTATTAAGCTACACACACAATTTTTCAACGTCTGTAATGATGTCGAAAAATGAATTTGTTGCTTAACGCTAATATTAAAGGTCAAGAATAAAACTTGACACTGGAGGAATTGGCTTTTGTCTGAAATATGAACCGTCTATGAGAAAATAGGGAATCCGTAACTTTGTAACTTGATCGAAATTCGTTGAAAAAAATGCTTCAAGTCTCAATTATTACCAGACGCCGAATGTTTATTTGACAATTTAATCAGTAATCCATATTTGACAAAAACTGTTGTCGTCCCTTCTTGTCGTACCCTACATATGAGTTCAGTAAAATTAGTGTTCTCAGAAAAAAGTGATAGTAGCCGTAATGAAAAGAGTAATGTCAGGTGCCAAACCACACGTCGGAGATCGCACGAAATAAAAGAAAAAAAAAACCAAATGACTTTGCGGCTACGGTGTAGCTTAGGTATCTATACATATAGGATGGGCCCACCATCGGCAGAAGCAGCCGGTGGGTTTCGAAGGACCACGTATTCCTTCCACAGTGGCTGGACCACCCGCACGATAAACGGGAGAGCAGTTAAGCCTCGGAAAATTGAGTGCGCGTCCCCCCGAAAAGAGCCGCAGCGAAGCCACCCTACGGCTCTGCTGGCCGAGTGGAAAACGCCACTCTTCCCTACGGTCTACCGAGTGAACCCCAGGGCGTACTGGACCATCGCGTACCACTACCGCCATGGACCGTCGGGAGAGACCAAACCACACGAAAGTCGTGCAAAACTTTTCGTAGCAATCCGTTCCAGCCCTTTCCCACGGTTGCGAGGAGCTCGATTTCTTCCTCCTCCTCGCTACCCCTTTTTCCTTCTTGTCCTTCGCAACTCTTTACTTTCCTCTAAAACTATCTCTTTCCACTCTACCGGGCTATTCTCTACTAGCCAGCATAACCATCTCATCTGTTCTTACCCTCTATATGCTCTATATAGACATTTTTTTCTCCGCTTCGCTAGCTAACTGAAGGGGAGACATGGTTATGCAGGTCGCCCTTATTATACAAAAATAAACAGAAGTGTGTCGAAGACAAGACGTATTTCAGTCGCACAGTGATAATAAATAAAAGAAAACGATCGGAAGTAATCTGCGGAATTTTCAAAAGAACAGAATTTTTTAGATTTGATAGATGTCTAAATAATAATAATAATAATAATAATAATAATATGTCAACTATAAATGGATCATTTTTAACATACCTTAGTCATTCGACTGTTAGTAAAAATGCCGATATATGTCGGTTTGCACAACTAATTTACTAAATTTACGGAACGATTAAATATTTGTGTTAATTATTGTGTAGAATTGGATTAAATAATGTATCAAACCTATTTAAATGTCATATTCACAAAAAGGCATAAAACGTTTGTTCCAACTGTAGAGATGGCTGTTAAATATTTTATCAACGATACATAACGCGTAAACCATGTAACATTTGCCAAATAAACAAATCGAGACCATTTAGCCTGAACGTCTCAGATCAGTAGACTAAGACAATAAGTTGATAATAAAGTAATAGATAAAGAAAAAAACGAGTCTACTGTCTCACGCTTACCATTTCAATTGAAAGTGACTGTCAAATTGATCAAAAGTTGTATTGCGTTAATACGATTATGGCCTTGATTTGTCAAAGCATAGGTTGGCACTGCGCAACGCGCAACCATAGATTTTTAAAGATAATAAACCCGACTAGTTCCGTTCACCCTTACTTTCTCAAATATTATAAAAGCTTCGCTAAAGAGCTGCTGGTCAAGTATTTTTATATTTTACGATTTAATTGCTCATTGTGTTTATTCCTTAATACGAATATATATGAGTTTTCTAAAAACTTTCGACATGTGCTATGACATTTAGAACTGCTTAATCAATTTTGAAATATTATAAATTACAAAAATGATATTTTTCTTAAAATTCGTTCTTTGTCAATAATCGTAAAGCATCTTTGAAAAAAAAGGCAAAGTACCCCTCGCGATGGACCAAGTATTAAGAAAAATAGTTTCAAAATGTGTTCTTTTAACTGGCATTGAATAAAATGCTTAAAAACTTTCCGACAGGTCATTGTTCAGAAGAAAATCGACATCGCAAGCCAACCGCTGAACGGTGACTATATACTTTCAATTGTTTATACAAAATGTTGATTATTATATTTTTAAAGCGTTGATTCTTGTCATGACAAACTTTATAAAAATATTTTTTTCGTTTTATTATTAATTTTTCTAGTCAACATACTTGTAAAGAAAAGTTTTATGGATAAACTAAATATAAAATTTAAAACACATTTGTAACAGCGAAAAAGTCGGACTTTCGTTTTTCTTTCAAGACACTTAATGAATATATTTTTTCCGGCGTATTTGCATCGAGTTTCTGGGTTTCACGACTTATTTCATTGAACCTTCTTCGTCGCCGTGTCATTCCAATTTACACGATGAAATCCTAAGATGAGAATGCGGATGAACCAAAGAGTGGTGGAAGAACCCATAGCGAGACCCAGGAATTCTTATTCCACCAAGTCCACGGCTATGTCTTCCAGGCATTCAAGACAAACATACCTAGGAGCGCTTCACTGCCCTTAAGGAAACGTAAATACTCGCGTGTTCACCTAAGTGGCAAGTTTGTGCAAGAGAGAATTAATGTAGCGCGTTGCCTACGGGAAAGACGGAAGGCTGAGAGAACGAAACGAGAAGGAACTTCGAAGGATTACTCAAGACTCGTGGCAGCAGAGATGCTACTGACGCTGCTCCGTTGCCAGGGCGTATTCTGAGGGGAATTTTGGATTTACTTTTTGGTGAAACGATACTCTTCGTTTTACGTACGCGATAACGCATCCGTGAGTACAACGCGTAACTTGATTTTCAATTTAATTTAGCCGCTTTTTCATTTAGTCAAAAAACATTGTCGGCAAATTCTAAAATAACATTGTACAAATTTAAATGAAAGAAAATGTAAAAAATGATAACAAGTAATAAATATAACTTTTTTTTCGATTTATTTTTATCGCGATCAACGATAAAGCATAATAAAATAAATAATTCAATAAGAAATTGACACGTGAGATTACAATCACTGTAAATTACTTTTGGAAGAATAATTATCATCGAACAAATTCTGCAAGAAATTAATTAGACACTCTTTAAAAATTTAAGAATATATAAACAAAATTTTAACTTCCATGCTACGAGTATGGAAAATGTATTGGCACCTAACCGAAAATTATTATTTTTTTATTACAAAAATATAATAAAGACAGTCAACTCATTCAGAAACGTAAGACTGTCTCTTTCGGATTAGGAAAATGTGAAGTTATTCCTGATCGTAGTTGTAAACTCAAAGATCCAACGCTATTAAATGTGCTCGAAAGCAAATGAAAGTAGGTTAATGGATATGAATCGTATAATCCATTGTGTTTACGTCACACGATGAATTATGGGAATGGCAATCCCTGCCTAAACAATTAAATACGATGCAGTTATAACTCGTCGCGATGTTTGCACAATTTCTGTTTCCGTAACCGACCAGATTCGCGATAATTTATTCCAGCATCTGCGAGCTCTCAACTCGAGATTTCCCGCATGATTTAACTAAAATAGTTAGTTGAAAGTGTTTAGAATCCGCAACGTCTTTGCACGACTGTTGAATGTACTTTACTTTGCGTGTGTATTACATTAGAAACTTACGGTGCTTCGTTCATCGGCGCACTTGCCAAAACATTGCAATACATACATCGATCGACCGACTAAACTTTCAAGTTCCGTGAAATATGCGTTAGCGACTAACAAACTATAATCATCAGGGAATATCATCACGAGGCTATCGAGATGATATCGAGAGATTTAGTCAGCGCGTGTGCTATGCGTTGAGTTCGAATGAGAATTATCATCATCGTTAATTTTCCAGCGATTCGTGCAACGATCGGCGCAACAACGAGTACCACGGTAAATCCGAATTCCAAAAAAAAAAATTGAATGGGCTTGGACAGTGGACTATCGCTTTATTTCAATAAATACCCATTTGATCTACACATCACGTGTGTGTTCACGGCAAAAGAGACAATTAACTTCGTTCGTATTTCTGGGAAATCAGAATTTCTTTATTTTATTTTCACATTTAATTTTTTTTTCTCATTGGGAAGCACTTCTATCGCTGGAAATCAATTTCGTTTGCACAGAACAGTAAAGTCATTCGCGATTGGTATTTAAAAAATAAATTCCCATAACAATAGCTGTGGACGAACAGATATATCACGAGAATGATGAAGTGCTAGCAGCCAAATGTGAACGTTTGAAGCGTACAGCTGTCAAAATTGATTACAAAAATTGTGGAGGATGGTAAATTTAAACGAACAAAACGAAAACAATTAAACGGACGTCACAGTTTGAAATGTAAATGAATAAACCTGTATGTCGTGTACCAACATTGCGATGACTACTGACATAGTTACGTGGAGTCGCATGGCTGAAACCATTTCTAAAAATAAAATATAAAAGTCTGCAAAGTTGATTCTTGAAAATTGCTTCCTCATTATTTTACGCCGTTCGTAAAGCAGCCTCGATGTGGAAGTATGTTGATCGATGTTGACTTCCTCATGGAGGAAGCTTTGTGAACGATGAAAAATAGCAAGAAAACAATTTGCATGGTTTAACTTTGCAGGATTTTATATTTTATTTTCAAAACCGGTTTTTGTCATGGGGCTCCACGTGACTATATGTCAGTAGTCAGATTTAGATATCAGGTTAACAGGCTTGTTTACACACTGGATTTAAATGGTGCGCTTTAATAACTGCAGACTTGCGATGCTAAGAACAAATTATTAAGAGCACACAAAGGCGACGGCGATGACGACGACAACGGTCGCAAATAAAAATACAAAAGTTATATAAAAAAATTCTATAAAATCTCATCGTACCTTATACTTAAATAATTACTTAAATAAAGAAAATTACGATAGACAAAGGTTCCTGCTGTTTCACTTGCGAGTCAAATTTTAGTTAGATTGCTCAAAGAATTCTCAATCTAGAGATTTACATTTTTCGTTGAACTTCAACATGAATATCAAACTTGATTTATGAAGATCGATTTAGCTTAATTGCTGAAAAGTTGCAAAAATAAAAGCAGACACAGACTTTTTTTGAAATATTCAAAACGTCATAAAATCTGAATATCTGCATATATTGTATAAAAAGTTCAATTAATTAAAAAGACGTTATTACACTTGTACACTCACTCTCTCTCTCTCTCTCTCTCTTTCTTACACATGTACGAGCGCGTACGCAGAGAGAGAGAGAGAGAGAGAGAGAGAGAGAGAGAGAGAGAGAGAGAGAGAGAGAGAGAACCATATTAGAGAAAACGTGATAAAGCTTTTTTCAGTTTTCTAAAAATCTTATTGACCCTTTAAGGCGCTGCTGTATGGACACAGAATTATTCATCCTGTGCCGGATAGATTATTTCTAATATTAGCTTTGTCAGATCATCATTTTCTAACGAGGATTTTCGATAATATTATATAATGTAGATAAGATATACGAGACTCGTGGGTGTAGACGACAGAGGGTTTTAACTCGGTGACAGAAAGGAGAGAACGATAAGACGAGGACAAGGATACCTCGTGTGCTTCAGAAACGCGAAATCCCGGTGGGATGCGATAATCCATACGGTTCGCCGACGATAATTAAAGTTTGCCTTCGAACGTACATGGCGAGCGAGGTACCGAACGGTGTGCGATGGATGTTGTACAGTAGCACAGGGGTTCTATCTATTTCATGGGAGCTCGAAGGTCTAGGCGCTGGGGATCCAGAGATGTCTAGGTGCTAGGTCTAGAGAGGTCTAGGTTGTTCAAGTATAGTTTACTCTGGATACTTGCTCGGAAGTCTATAGGCATCTGTGAAGTACCAGGATATCCTGATCATCATCGACAGTTTAGTCAACATACCGCGATATGTCGCCGAAACAGAATTCTATGAGTACTGTCATTGACAAACTTTCTTTTAAACCAACAATACTTGTTAGACTTGTAGTTTTGCTTTTATGCAAAAATTAATCATTGCCCGATGACTCGATAATGTAATTTAAAAGTTTCAATGATTGACAAGTGAAAAGTACTAAGCACTATTGCCATCGAAAAGCTAAGTTACAGCCATTTTAGTAAACCAACTTCTTCGTCAAAGAAATAACAAATAAATGTATTTAAATAATTTCTTTTTACATCCTATACCGATGTATTTTTTCCTCGCTGATAATTAATTCCCCATCGGTATTGCATGGAAAAAAAGATTGTTTGTAATATCTACGTCTGCATATCTACGTTCCTCATTTGTACCCAAGCTCTCTAAAATTAGTTGCCACTACTCATAATTTCAATGCCACAACCACGTCGCCCTTAACTATTTGCGAATAATTACCGCGTGATAGTGATCACGATAAATCTAAAGGTCGAGGCTTGAATGTATTCCAATGGTCGTATCAACCAATAGATTTGGTAATTTATTTCAGGTAATCGTTTAATTAATAAATAATATATTATGTCGGAATCGATTTATCTCGAGGCCATAAATATATTGGGTTACTAATGAAAGCTCACGGTTGCCCTCCAACTAATTTGTATGATATTCATGTAGCTGCATCCCGATAAGTGGCATCGGCTGTGGAGGAATCGTTAGCAGCTCCGTTGATTCGATCGTATGCGAGATTATGGAGTCCGCGTTGTTCCCGATTTGAAATTATTTGGTTTATTTTTCGCAATCTCTTGATCGTCCAATTTTTTTTAGAAAGCAACAACGACATAACAGCGCCAGCAAAAGCACGGAGCCGCGTAATGCGTGCTCCATTAAGGTCGCGAGGCTCGCATGCGATCGGCCCACTTTCGTTGTCTCTCAGAGCGAAATTCTCGTGCAGCCGTTTGTATCCGTGAGAGAAATCGATACGGCGGGGTACAAGTACGCGATGTGGTGATGAGAAAGGAAATAAGAGACACTCACAAATTCATCCTCATTCCATGTACATACGTGGTATCGTCGCCGTAACTCACCAGGTGCTCGACATACCGGTAGTCAATTGAAATTAAAAGCTGTGCATCTCTGTAAAGAACTTTCATTAAATTTGGAAGCGCGAAGCGCGACTATTTTCTTTCTTAATATTTTATCAGACGGTGTTCATTATTTTTTATTTCACTTTTTTTTTATGCACAATTACGACAAAACTGCGAAAGTGCGGGAAGAAACGTGAAGCGGTAGTCTCGTTACTGAATGTGAAAGTAACCGACATTAGGTGTAAGTCATTTAGCGAGGATAACCTATAGCGTGACGGCGTAAAGAAGAATGAAGACTGAAAAAAAAGTGGAAAGGGATCGCGATGATTGTGTGCAGCCGGAAGTCGAAGAGCACAAGCCTGAGCGGTGGCACAAGACTTGAGTATTCACTGCTCTTTTACTCTCGTCTACCAATTAGAATTACGCGCTATAATCCGGTTCACGAGTTCACCAATGGCACGCGATAATTTGGTCTAGCCAACTTCCTCCCAGTCTTCCTCTCGATTTTCCTGGATCGTGGTTTCGCTGGCAAGTCCAAATACCCTTTGCTGAAAGCGATGCCCTCGGTACGTTTTAACGGCACCCGCGGAAAGAAAATTTCCATCATTGCTCGTTCCCTTGCAATTGTAATTGGAAAAACCATGAGAAACATATCCGGGCTAAAAATCGTCACGACGTTTACAGGAATAAGAAGGGTATTAGCGAATAACACAGAAAAGGATATAAAAGTAGAAGTAAAACTAGACGCGAAATCATATTTTTTAATATCGTATACGTATGACTGCATATTAAATATCTGTAAGACGTTACTTCCTATCACGTTACCATCGACAAATTTGACACATCAGTGGCGTAACGAAGATTTATTTTCGATAGAGGGCGAAGGAGGGAAGTTGAAATGAGGACAAAACTCGCCTGAAACGTAAGCAGGATGAAAAAAACAAGAATTTGGTGAGGTTCCAAGGAGAGAAAACCAATCCCTGAATACATCACTGTATACAGAGATGCGACATCTCGATGTGAACCCACCAAATAATTGTTCCGCCAAAATTCCTATACGTAATTCTTCAAATTAAAATTGTTATTTATTTATTTATTTATTTTTTCATATAATTAAAAATAATATGATACGATAATTATTTTGTGTAAAGCCCGTAAGAATAAGCATCACGGATCGCAGAGATAATTTATACAGCAGCTATAATCAATAACAAACAAGAATAAAAAATATTTCTTAACAATATTGAGTAACTCGATCCCTCTGAAAAATGTCCTAAAGATTAGTAGCTTACAACGGGGGTGTACCTCACTGTACTAGCCTATTTATATTCAAGTATAACTATATCGTTAGTGCGTGACTGCGTGCTGGACGATCGGGTTTCTCTTAAGACTCTCACTCGGAGCGTATTAGAGCGTCTGTCTCGGTACGAGGTACATATACTTCCTTGGTCTGTTTATACCGTATCAGTGCGTCACTGTATCGTTGAGAACGCGAGTCTGCATTACACAGGAGGATCTTCGTAAACTCTTACGCGACTAGCTTCGTCGAGACTGCCTGAAGGAGTAGCGAAGCACGAGAAACACAAAGTGAGTAACTAGATCGCGAAAGAAAGTCCAAGAGAGTGTATATTGCTACAGTCGTTTGTTTGCCTCTATATACCTTGGTATGAGAAGCATTGTAACGGTATAACGCAGCCATTTATAGTTCTCGATTCCACATCTCAATCCCCAAGTATATATAAATTTGCCTTTCGTGTTTCATGTTTGGTATCTTAGATCGAACGAAATTGCAAGCAGTGGAATGGGTGCAAGCGAACACGAATATATCATAAACGAGGAGCTCGTTACATCAACAGCTGGAATCTAACGCGTCGAGAACCATAATCGTTTTCTACGCTATATAGGTAACAGCAGTGACCAGAAGTTCACTGCTGTTACTATTCCGAGATAAGGACAATATTAGCCAGAGGGTCGTAGCGGTAAACCCAATGTCCCTTTTCTTCGCTTATATACCAGCAGACACTGATACACGTATACCGATATGTAGTAGTGTACATTTACTGAATAGCGCAGGCACCGTATATATAGTAGTTTTCATCTCACCACTCTCGTGATCTGTCGCCTTTAACTCCTTTCAGGTACCCTCGGACTGGCCCAAGGCAACTTCGACGTCCTTGCGGTGGCACCAGTCAGGTTCGTGGCCCTTGCCATTATCGTTAGCACCCTCGCTTTCTCACTCAATATCACAAAGACGCAATATCCAGGTGATAATCCTAACGGTCAGTTCTGCCAGCCACGACGCAGCTATTCGGAAGTATGAACGACGAAAGACCCTGGATCTATGTCTGTAGAGCAAACAAAACTTCGAGGGCCCTCGGGAAAACCCGCTTGTTTTATCGTTATAACTTTGTATCGCATAACCGCACGAGTAAATCAATATTTATAACGCGCCAGATATAATAAACGGGGATGCAAAAACAAACGAGTCGAGTACGGGGGATCAGGGACCAGATAAATTAACGACAAAATCGACAAATTCATCGCTAATTAATTCACTTCAGTGGAGTGAGAAGGGAGCGCGTAGGTGATTATGGAAAATATGTTTTATATAGAGATTTTCACGTCAAGTCGGCTTAGTCATGACTCTCATCATTGTATTTCATTGATATTCGTAGATTGTAGAGCATTGCGAAATGGCAACACGGTATTTCGATTTTTTTTTTTCAAAAATTGCTTTGACGATAAAGGTCTTTGTTGCCTTTGGGTCCTACAGGAATTCTGTTCGGTCACTGATTACGAAGCTATAGCAGAACTTGATAAAAAAATCACAGAGAATAAATGTAAAACTTAAGAACGATACTTTTTTTGGGTACTTCTGAAATAAACTTTCTTGGAGTTTGAATAAAATAAATACAAAATTGTGACCTACGACGACAACGTTGATGTAAGGTTTGAAAGAAAAAAACTATTTTGACCGATGAACGCTGTATTCGGTGCTTATCTTTTTATCCAGTCGTTTAAACTTAAAAATCGTCATCGGTTCATTATGATTAATAAACTTATACCTTACTAATTGACTTGCAAGTTTTACAGATTTTTCAACTCGGACAATCGATTTATTAATTATTTTCACGTACAAATCTATATATTTTTATTGTGGCGTGAAATTGGGTCATCTTTGTCATGTCCCACAACATGCTAATTGAAGAAAAAAAAATCAAATAAATACGTGACCCAGAACGCCCTATATATATATATATACATAAATGTATATAAATAGTAGAGACCAAAATTTCACGCAACTTGGTGTCGGACGGTATGCGCTCGGGGCCGAAAATGAATTATCACCGACGCTAACAACGATGAGCTATCGCGCGGAACGCGGGCCCGCGTCCGCGCATAATGAAACGAGATAGTAGAGTCAGGGGAATGATAATAAATATTTAAAAACAACAGCAGCAACAACAAAATCAACGAAATTTCGACAAGAATATATGCATAGAGGTGAACAAAGTTTGAATAATAATAAAATACAGGTCCCTTCGTGTCCAGACAGTAAAAACAATAATAAATATTTTTTATATTGTCATCTCTATTATCCTCTCGCCGAAAATTCGACGAATACACGAGGAATATAATTCACCGACGGAATTGTTTCGTAGTTGTGTGAAATTAACGATGGCTGTATATGTGTACTTTACGAACTATCACGTATACATATATCGATAGGCAACGCAGTCGATGACTCCTGCGGCAGCACAGTAACCGTATACAGAACTCAACCGATCCGTTCTTCCGTTCTCGGTACTCATACAACTCCAGTGGCCATTATTCTCACATCCGTTCGTGCAGTATTTAATATCCTCGATATCCCCGGGACCAACGAAACGCATGTGCGTTATAACTCGTTTTCAACGAGAACACGGAAAAGGGATGTGCATTCGCGCGAACAGTAGAGCGAATTCTGTTCTGGATGCGGTATTCAGTATCCAGTAGGTATATGCTGTATTATACGGACAGTTTCACGGTTTATATCCTATGGCCTCGCAGACGCGATACGCGTACATACCGACACCCTTCCTTCCTTCTCACTTCCGTAGTAAACGAATTACATTTTCGGGATATAATAAATTGCTCATACATATCCACTGTAGGGACATTCACCATCGGTATTGCGCTAACTGTACTCTCGACAGCAGACAGGACGCCTGCGAATCATTCGATTCGGTAGATATCGCCCACAGGGAGTAACAAAAATATGTGATTTATTGATTTGCCGGATGGTTTGTGACCTTTCATTTGGTTACAGTATCGACTAATATTATATTTGTTTATGATGCCAAAGAGATAATGGACGTTACACTACTTTTATTACGTTGATTCAGTAGGATTGTTATGAATGGTGAAAAAGAAGAAAGAATAAATGCTTTTTTTCTTCCAAATGATTTTGTAATCTCGTAATATCAGTGATGGGGGTGATTTACATTATGTGGTTCGGGTACTTGCCGTGGATCACAGAGGAGGCTTGCAGGGTGTCACATTCGTGGAATGAAATATGGTTGACATGATTACGACACAAAATATAGTTAGAAACCCCTCATAGAAACCTAGATTTTTTTTATCACTACTCAAAAGTCAAAAGACCAACGTAATGGATCGTCCGTGAATAATAGCATTCAACGTAGAAATAGTACAAAAAAAAAACGTGGTAGGGGTGCATTCCCGTTTATGCGATATAGAGATTCAGCAGATGGTATACAGTACTAGGAATTTATGGTTTCTCTGCTGTATTCCATCCAATAGCGACTACACTCAATTCCTACCATATCCTCTTATTCGACTACTTTTATTCGATGCAGACGCGTTATATGACGTTACCAATAAAACAAAACAAGGATGCTCTCGAGTCCCTGTCGTTATACCTTTCCAAGTTGTACCGACGACTATAAATTTTCTTCCATCATCTGACACGAGAGACACACCCACCGCCTGCATCGTTTTCTTCCTTCGCATTGCCCTGTCGGTCGATGGAAATCGGTTCACGTAAAACATATCCTCGGCGATTCCGAGAAAGTATGTATAACGTCGAAACGTCGCAGCGCCAGCATCGTCAATCGAAAATCTCGACGTTGTACAGTTATGATCACATCGAACGTTTCTTCTTTCAGGATAATCTCGCAAGATGTGCATCTCTATAAATCTGAATGTCTTTCAAGTACAAGAGACGATCCGATAAAAAATTATTTGTGAAATACATTATAAATCTATGATACATTTTTTGTTTATTTCGATTTATTATTTATTAAAGAGCTTCACCGGTAGATTAATTCACCGGGTAGAGATAAATGCAGCGAAAAATATCAAATTTGTGTCACGTACTCTCAACTTCTGTAGAAATATAACTGAATTATTTAGGAATTTTCACCTATACCGATGACATAAAATTTTAGTATCTTACGAGACTCTTGTACCATGCATTCTTATAGTGTACGCGTAACTCGCGTGTATTTCCCCGTCATAACCATGGAAAAAAATGTCAAGATGAAGATAAAAAATGATATTTCAATAAAGTGCAGGTGAATAAAGCATCATGACAAAAGAACAGAACGATCGTGAACTTAGTTTATGATTACTATTCAATATAGCCACAGCGATAGCAGTAGTTTGCGGTAAAAGGGCATGTCGCCCTCCCTCCCTCTCTCTCTCTCTCTCTCTCTCTCTCTCTCTCTCTCTCTCTTTATCATCCCTTACAGCACGATGGTGCCTACCCGCACGGAAAAAAATATATCCCAAGATATACAACGATGTATAGAACTTTTTGCATGGTAAACGTACATTATAAAATGTTGTTAACTTTTTCTTTTAACAACAAACTATTGAATTATACGTCCATCTTCGGCTTTAAATCACAGCTTATTACATCGTGAAGGTGAATGTGCATGCGCGTTTCCTTCACCATTATCTCGCTAACGACGAGTGATGAACGCAGGACACGAGCACACATATATACCTTAACACCGGTCTTCGGTGAGAGGCGAAACTGGCTTCGGGCCCTATGCACGAGAAGGGAGAAAGAGAGTCATGTCATACCTATCATTCAGTTATCTAGCACGTGGAACATCTCAGCTATTCCGACGTATACTACGTACATGAAACTATTATTTCAAGAGAGGTAACAGCGAGCAAGAGCCAAGTCTCACAGTGTTTAAGTGTGCGCGGGTGGCTTCAGGGTTCCTGGGAGCCATATCCGGTCGCACTTAACGCAGCACTGACATGCTATTTTCTATACCGAGCTGTATTTTAGTCAACATAAACGTAACAAGTCGTAAACGTGTTGTACATTTACCTACTCGTACATATAATTAATATAATCAAGTACAATGTATATATGAGGTATTCACTGTCATATAATCGCAACATTTCTTTCGACTATCTCAGATCTGCCCATGATTAGCTACATTTAATAATATTTTAAGGAAATCTCCGTGAATTTTTATAGATCTTTACATCCAATCTTTAAGGAAATGCTGCATTTTTTCAAATCCACGTATCTCGAAAAGGTCACAGAAAAAAAATCACAAAATTTGCAGCTTTATAACAATTTTTCAATGAAATTTTATAAATAATTTTACGAACCATTTAACGTTGAATTTTCACGGGAAAAAATCAAAACTTTTCTATCTATTTAAGAAAGATTATTTCAATTTTGCTGTAAATTGCGTGTAAATTACATTTTTTTAATTTTTAGAGTAACACCAATCGGCGATCCGAAGTATAAAATAGAAGTTATATGCGAAATCGTATTAAATTGTTACCATTATATTCCTGAAAATATTTCAATTGCAGGAAGCTATAATTCACTTATAGTTCAAAGTGTATT
This sequence comes from Cylloceria caligata, assembly GCA_963942595.1. Lineage (NCBI taxonomy): Eukaryota > Metazoa > Arthropoda > Insecta > Hymenoptera > Ichneumonidae > Cylloceria > Cylloceria caligata. The sequence goes on from OZ012708.1 coordinate 42,927,437, forward strand.
TCAGTGCAAAATTTTTGAGAAAAATAAAGAATTTCTTGAATAGAAATAAATATTTTTTCGCATATTCTGTTAAAAAATTAACGTTATACGTTTAATAAAATTATTTGAAAATTTTCTCTCAACTGCTGATATAAAACTCTTAGTTTCGTGTGTTAAGTCATTTTTTTTCTGCTCCTTAAAGTTTTTGAAATACATTGATTTGAACAAATAAAAAAAAACCGTGTTTTCCTTGAAAGGTAAATTGAAAAATCTGATTAAAAAATCATAGAGTGCTTTCACGTGATTAAATTGAAAAATTTGATGAAAAATCATAGAGAGTGCTTTCAAGTGATATCAAAAAAGTCGACTTGAAGCCTCTTGTATCTCACAAAATTTGTATTCATCAAATCACATCACTCAACCGGTATTAAAAAATGACCAATTATGGAGCAGATTTGGGGAGGTAAAAAAAAGTGGCTCAGTTGACAGTCGAAGTGGCTCCGTATTTATGATGGCTGACAGATATATTAACCGTGAAATAATAATATTCATCTTAGTGTATGAAATGTAAGAAATTTATGTATACACGCGAAGTAAATTACAATGTCGTACAGTAAAAATGTTCTTCTTCATCGTTTGTACACCTGTACTCTTTGGTTTTGGTGCCCGACTCTGTACGTACTTTATGCTTTGCAGTGATGATTTCTGTGTGGACGTGCCGTTGACGATGAAATAAGAAATAGAGGGTCGTCCTTATGAGACTGGTGAAACGCCACGAGAGAATATAGACGAGCTGCGGACAGGAAGAGAATGAGATTGGGGACAAGAACCGACGATATTAAACTTCCGGGCTAGTAGTTCAAGGAAGAGGCTTTATGAGAGAAACTTTTGGACGGTGGAACTTCAGCTTGGACAATCAACTATCATTCATTGTGCATCCGTTTTCGAGCTCGGGAAGAAACCGCAGCTCGATTTATTTCTGAAGAAATTTGCATAATTAAGTAATCAATCACTAATCTTTTAAAATAATTAAAGTTAATGAAACAAATATGAAAATAAATATATAACACACAATGGTGTATGGAATATCATAGAATTGTTTGAAAAATAATGTAGTGGGACTAACAAAATGAAAGAATTTAACGAGATTTTGAACAGCCTATTATAGTAATCCAATTCAGAGACAGACGGCTTTATGACTTGTAATATTCTAATGGCATATTCATTGACCAACTTCACTCGTACAAAGTCTCATTCTCTTGCAATAGGATTTTTCTCTGCGGTCTATTTATAAGAATTATTATCCGTTGCTCAATAGCATTGAGCAGGATTATTAAACGATTGCTCCGATTATAAAATTCTTTTATTTTCCTCATGGCCATTAATAATTCTTTTCTTTCTTGTCTCTAAAAGTTGCATTAATCATATACATTACAGTTCTGTCTAAAGTATTTTTTTAGACTCGGTCCCATTAAAAGTTTCTAACGAATAAGTAAATAATTGTTTCGTAAATACATTTATGTAGAATTATTTATACGAGATGCTATACGCATACGGTAGATTTAAAATGGAGAAATAAAGGATATTATTTGTTTCTCCATTCTGCCCTCGTGTATAACATGATGGTATTGATATTAAAAAAAAATTTTTAGAGAGTTAGAACTTTACGAATTCGACAAAACTATCTTGACCTCCTGACTTCGATGGAACAAATGGATAATATCCGTGTTGGCTGACATGCAATTACCTACATAAAAATATTCCCTATAGAGATAATATTATATGTACTAGTAACTCGAGCGTGAGTTACGAATTCCGGTAATTAAACAACGAAGCGTTACCACGAGACGGAGAAATATAAACTGTAATTACTCTCGTGAACGCGGTGAACGCGTGCCTTCCCCGATGTTCGTCATCGTCAAGACCACCACCGTACTAGCCAAGACATTTATTGTAGGTAATTGAACGTGTAGCGAGAACTGTTAGCACTAGCATCAAGAAAGTCAGTAGACGGAAGAAAGAAGCAGCCAGTAACCACGAATCTGAGAGATTAGTTGGTGCCGCAAGAGAATGCGTAATCTTCGTGCTTTACGACCGTCGTGCGTTGCGCACATGGACAACTTAATTTTTTTTGTATAGTAAAAATTCTCCAAAAACATCAATGTCAATGTTTGCTTATATCGAAAGATCAGATAGATTAAATGTCGTGGTCCCGCTTTCGAAATATTCAACCGAGTACACGAACGTAGATTTGTTTTCTACAGAAACGAGAGCGTGGGATGTCTTTAACTCCACCTCCCCCCCCACCCACCCCTTTAAAGTCGTCGTTAATAATGCTCAGGAAAATATGCTTAAGCCATACGGTTCGCCAGTTCGAAAGACCACGAGAAATCTTAATGGCCAAGAATAAAAAATATAGGAGATGTACGGTGAAAAAATATTAAAAGTGCACTTAGTCGTGAGGTACGGTCGAAAGAGAATTACACGGTACGGACTGAGAGCGATTTCGTTGGGAAAGAGGGGTTGAGTAAAGTTGTCGGTTGCTTGAGGTTTAACCCGATTAGCCGGAGGGTTTACGCATTTCTTTCCAAAGTCAGAGCTATTCCTTTACCTTCATTCGGTCTTTTCATTCTACGCTTTCGACGTTTTTCTTCTTTTATCTCTGCATTTTACGTAATTTACGCTCGAGTGCTGTATTATACGAACTCTGGGATTTATTATCAACTTTATATAATGGAACATTTTTCAGAGTAATACGAAGCTCTCAGAGTTACAATTAATTAATTAATAATTGCATAGTTCCGAATATTAGTAAAGGAAGAAGAAGAAAAAAAATATATTAAAAGTAAATAACAATTTCGTGCATTAACTTAATAAGCGACTGATGGTTAACGTGAAATATCCGTAAAATGTATAAATTCTTAATTTGACCGATTAATTAATAATTATCAATGACCTGCGTGTAATCACGCGTAAAATTTATTATCAAAAATCTATTAACATTTATCTTATCTCTCGTATCAAGATATTTATTTTTTAATCTTTAAAAAAAAAAATATCCATCCTCACAATTATTTCGAATAGCGTATTTATCGCTGCTCGTCTACATTAAACTAATGAAACGACATTGTCTTTCTAATCGCGTGTCTCGAGGTTAAAAAATTAAACTAGCATAGATATTTTCATAGTATTTGATTCATCAATTTATAAATTACAATTCCATTTCGATCTTCAATCGCGATATCGAATTCTTAGAAAGTCTCATCACTGAGAAAGCGTAAAGCTTTCTCCACCTACGTGAGAGCAACACGGAACGTCTGGCTTTGCACTTGTTCGCTTCTTTCAAGAATTATATTCCGCTTCAATCGAAAACAAGGAAGCATCAAGAGTGAGTAAGTAACGAGGGTTTTCGATGCGGCTTTGGCCTTTGACGTTTCAGTGATCCAGCAAAGCACAGAAAAAGGCGTGGTAAGAAAGTAAAGGAGATAAAGAGAGATGCATGCGAGTAGACGCTCTATCGAGAAGCCGTGAAGCAGAGGCTTGGATCAAACCTTTCAAGTATGAAGCGGGAATGAGGGAGAGAACTTGGAAGAAACCTGGTTGGTTTCACGATAAAGGCGAAAGCAGCGAGAGTTCGAACCTCGGTTCGTCTGCACGGGTATCCGGAAGAAGTCTATGGATTCATCGTGTGCTCCTCTGTTTGTCCAGATATATCTATATTTATCGAATACCCTTGCGTTGCTTGCACGTGTAAGTACATACGTGTCTGTCCCGGGTTCCTTAAGTGTTCGCTGTCCTCCTTCTACCTTCCTGGTCGTCCTTACTCGTGTAACGTTATTACAGAGTGCAGGAGAGGAACTTCGAGAGGTCGTGAGTCGATTAGGAAGCGAGAGGAGCCTCATATCATATTCTCGTTAGAGAGAGTATAACGACCGAGGGCTAGTCCGCTAGAATTTATATATAATATATATATATATATATATCCTACGTGTATTCTCTCTAAATTACTGTGTGAAATTATGATTATGTATATACGTAGGTAGAAGTTTAAAACAGGTACAATCCCCTATGAAATTAATGTATGATCAAGGAAATATAATTTGATACATATTCGCAAAAAGTTTTATATTCTCTGAACATCCTAGAAAGATATATCCCAGATGTATAGAATCTATATCTGAGATTTATAAATATTTCAATATATATTATAGTTAAATAATAAATATATTTTGCGGTAGGGAGTTATATATTTCGTATATGCATATCGACTTCTTTACGGTGTGAGTTATCCCGGACTTTTGGGACCATTGATTTTTTCAGCAAGGAAAAAAGATAAAATATATATTTTCCAATATCTCTCTATAATGTACGCAAGCGAATTATATTTCATTTATATTCGTATATATGAAAAAAATCTCATTAACCATAAATTGGGTCACCTTTATCAGAGCACGTTTAAATAATTTTTTTAAATCTGGCTTACAGATTGATTAATCTGCTGTACATTAAAAAAAAATGAATACCATCAATTTGCCTTAAACTATATTTCTTTGATGATAAGAATTTGGACATTAAATATGTTACTTTTGGATAAAAAATTAATTATTGGCTATAAATAAACAAAAATAACTCGGTGTCCCATTTTTGGATAAAAATATATTTTTCCGGTTATAGTCGTAAGAAAAGTATTATTTTTTTTTTAACGAAAGGGTATGTATTATATCTGTAGAGTAACATTGCAAGGTACATCTGATGTAGTCAGGACCGAATACCAAAAGCTGAATAGCGAAACTCGACCTGGGACTTCCGGACTGTGGACCCTCAACGAATCGAAAACTTCTCGTGGTCTAATCGTGGACTGAAGTGAAATATGTCAAACGCAGAATATGTTGGTGCAGCAGCCGGAAGTATATAGACCGTCGTGGGTGCATACCGTTCGCGATATACGTAGAGCCTGCTCGAGACTGAAAGCGCTCTCCACCTCCGCGCTGCTCGCAACTTTTGAACAAATAAGGCAGAGAACTCGCGGTCATAATAACGTGACTGGGACATGGTCGACGACGTTCGTATACGCAACTTCTATGCTGTGAATTTCGCGACTGTTCGGCTGTTTGTAAGGATTTGTCCGTGGGCTGCTGCGCTGTCATCGTGAAACGTGGCTAACAGACGTTGGCGACCGAGTTTCGTGCAAGAGGGCAGCTGTAGAAGCAGGAACAGCAGCGACTCACGAGGGCAGGAAGCAAAATTCGGGAGGAGAAGCGAGGGTCTCTCGGGCGAGAGTCACGGAGATTGTGGGTGCCAGATGCAAGTGCTCCCGGGTACGGTCTCGACAGCCACCGACATCGGCACTTAATTGGAACTCGTGAAACTTTGTGGGGAAATTACGAGTCAAACATTGTTTGCGAGGGGTGGAGTCAAATAAGAAAATCAACGATCATTGCTGTTTTGTCACTCGATTATGTATATAGCAAAAGTATTGAATATAGCCCACTAAAAAGTTTTCTTCCATATCTTATGCTCCCAGAAGTAAAATCATACTTTGGTGACAAGAATATGTACCTGAATATACACTTTGTAAGATCCTGGAATTGGAATATTGTTACGAACTTGTTTATAGACGTCGCGCTGTGATTCATCTTACACGCTGTTTTTATTTTACATGTTAGATGCTACGAAACTTAGGGATTGGCTACTTTGGACGACTTATAACTGCCTCGGGAAGACTTGGATACACTCTGGGATAACAGTACATTTGAAACAAAGAAAGGTTCCGAGGTTCCGGAAGACCAAGTTAAGTAGCCGATCGTATACATTTATTCTTACACACGAAACGAGAAAAGTAGTTAAGTAAACTTATAAATGGCTTCCAAGAACCAACCGGAATAGTTAGCATAGCACCAACTACTCGGTTGGTTAAAAAAATTACAATATCGTTCGTAGAATATCCTTAGTAACAGTTATCAACGTGGTTGGTTGAAATCAATCAGTTCAGTGTGGTGTAGATATTAAATTGTGATTATGTATTTACAATGGAGTATTGAATGATGCCATTTACATGGCACCGTTTGCTATTGTGCAAAGTTTACTAGTAACGAGAACCAACCGATTGGTTATGGGAATAAATTTTGTGGTTATTGGAACTAACTCCATTAGGTTGCCAGTAGCATCCCAATGTTTGTCTTACCTACTTGTACTGTCGTACCTGGTGGTGATAACAGAACTGTGGATTGCTTGCAAGAACAAAGTCCTTGGTCTTACGTACGATTTGTCGCTAATTATTCGAAAATATTTGAGAATACCCTTTCAAATTAGTTTCTTTGACTAATTCGCGGCACGTTGTATATTAGAAATGATTATATCGGTGAATTTTTTTTCATCTTACAGTGATAATGATATTGTCACCCGAGAAAAATGCTCGATTCAATCGTTTTCCCGCGATAATTCTATCCGCACTTGATACACTCAATATGAAACTTGAGAAAAGGTCTTCAAACATAGGATTTTATTCCTTTCGATTTGTACGACAAATATAATTTCCAGTTACCAATCAAGAAAACTCGTGTGATATTTTTAAATTTGAACGGGAGCAAAGATCAACACTTAAGGAGATTCACCATGCAGAAAAAAATACACAAAAAAATTGTAGTTCTCACGCTCGCTTCTTATCGCCGCGATGCGCGATTATGTGTATTCCATTCCAATCTAGTATCTATCCGGTTCGCGAACCTCCTTAAATTACCTTACTGTTATCAGTTGAAGTGAGCGTATGAAATTTAAGATATTTAAGAGTCCGTATTTACGTTAACACTCACTGGTTCATCTTAACTGTTAACTTATCTGATTGACAGAGATACCGAACATAAACAATTGTAGCTGTCTATAGCTTAAAGCTATACTGTCTATACTTTAATGTCAGTTATAAACCTTCGTGCATGAAAGGTTTCCGCCTGGCATCAGTGTACATGGTTGAAAGCGAGGTTTCCCTTTGTAATGCCCAGAAAGCAGTAACTTCTCAAAGTCCAAGTGCAATACAGCGTGTAACCGCTTCAGCGATTCCGCAGAGTTATATTCCATAACAACTGAAATCCCATTTGCATTCTGTTGATATTGTCAATGTAACATTGTATTCTCATAACGAATTCCTATAGTTCCCCAATTCTAACTTCGGCCGTTACCCATTATTGTAGTAAAATGAGAATCTGACAAGACAACCAACGTGATATCCAAGGACCACATGAAACTAGAGACCTCAAAGTGGTAGCTTGAAATCAACGATTCATGCCTTTCGGTCATAGAACGTCAACCAATTAGCTTTAGTGGTATCATCGGGTGTCTAGTTTCACCTGAATTCTCACTGTATGCCTAATCGAAGTTTCCTAACAGCTGAGTAGGTATCCCTCAGAAACGTCCCCTGGAAGCAGTTGTATCACACTGAGATCTTTGTGTATTATACTGTACGGCAATATCAAAGCTTTCGGGATATATATGGCTCAGGCAAGTAGTATCTCCTGTAAACCTTGGTGAATACGTAGGAGCTTCTGTACATATTACATACATGCACATAACTGTGCACGCACGAGGCCCCTATAACACCCGTCGTCCATCGTGTCCTTGTTCTCTTAGCTTATGTACTTGAAACCAGGAGCCGGGAATCTCAGGACGAAACATCGCTGGCTACGGGACAATTCAGAGCAGCGACAACTATACGTACGATAGTCGTTAGGCCGGTAAACATCCATTCGATTGGAACACTGTGCAAGGTGTGTGTATTAGGCAACTCACTCTCGATATTGTACTTAGTCAACCGCGAATAGTTAACCTCCCGTCTCAAACTCGTGTACCTGTTTTGGAGACGCGCAGATGGAGAATAACTTAATTTCACGAAAGTAGGTACACCAGAGACGCTGCAAGGTGTGCAAAGCGATTACGTTCAACATGGTGATGAAAACGCTTGTAGCTCTTTAAGAGGAAACAAAGCGTCCATAGCTACAACGTGAGTACGAAAGGGATAGAACTAATATGGCGTTCACGGAGTGAGGGAGAAGCAACTATATAAGAATGGAGGTTCTGCTTCCTCTTACGGTTGACCAATAAACACTTACAAGTATCATGATTTTATTTTTTTTTTAATTTTTCATCGCGACAGTACTCTTTTCCGAATCGATTGAGAGCAATAAAAGGGGACTTGACCGTACTTTTAAAAGATACGTAATTGGAGTATAAGTTGACGATTTTTTTTTACATTGATCTTGGAAATGATGTCGCAACTCTAAAATTAATTAAGTTTGCGTAAAAACTGCCAACTTGAAGGAATAAAAATAAGATAAGTTGATAATAAAATATTCTAATGAACGGTACAAGAAAATAAAAATGCGACACACCGCACAGTATTTGTGGACTAATTACAATTAAAGTTTAACTTTTGATTTATTCTGTATCTCTCGCTATTGTTGGTTCTTCTATACCAGATAAGATAAACCCGTTATTTTAATTCTTGACCAAAAATTGAACGTTTGCCTCATTTCAATCAAATAGAAAGTAATTTTTCTTAATCAGTTATTGCTAAACTACCTTAACGTAGAATACATTTTTAGTACAGGGATAAAAAAGCTTGGTTGAGCCTGCCAAGAAATTGATTTTAAATGCTGTTCACTTGTCAGTGGATTTATCGAAAGATTCCTAAACTCATCACCCATTGCATAAAATCAGAAGCTCTTTAGGTATACAACCTGGATAAGCTTGTGGTGTGTTAAACTCAAAGTGAGTTGAAGTGCAGTTGTGGTGACTGGGTTGGCAGGAAACCTCGGACATAATTGTTTACGCAGACGGTTTTAGGCAGTAGGATGGCGCCACGGCGCTCGGTAAATACCGATTAGTTGGAAACTCGCTCAATATAACAGTTTATCACGAGAAGTTGTCTTTCTATCCTAGATGCGTCGAGAACGCGCGCAGCGCCTCTTGAGCAAACTATACGAGGTCTGTGATATCTCTCATTCCTATTTGCATAGTCTATGTCTCTTCTAAACTGAGCAATTGAAGAAAAATTCACTTTTCAATCGAATCACCGATTATCGATGAATAATTTATTGTTAGAGGTCAAGTAAATACACATAAATAACGATTAAGGAGAAAAAAAGTTTGGACAGAAAATAAATTACCAATTCGATGATTTCTCGTCAAGAGAATCTTAGAGAGCCTCAGTATGCAATATTATGGTTGGAAGATTCGCAATGAGACCTCCTGGGGCATAATTGAAGCCAAGAATCGATAATAGGAACGATCCAGGCCATTACGGTGTACTCGATCGCCCCAATGAGAGAGGAGAACTTCATCTTCGTCTACCTCTCGCGATGGAGGATGAGAGAACCACGTCTCTCTTGTGAGGGCTGTATTATCCTCATCCGTCTTCTGCTCCCTCAATCGATTACGTCCGGAATGACGGATGCAATTAACCGCGAGAACGGTGATCTTGTCTCGTGCTCTACACGCGTGTGAGTGAGGTATGGATGAAGGTGAAGCACCGCTGACAACATCAGCAGTGCTTTAGAGTATATCAACATATACTCGTAAACACGATTATATGTATCGTATCGTATATTCAGGCCAACTTAACATTAAACTAAGTCCGGATGAGATTGTCAATCGCTGTAACATTATTAAACTCCACCGATGAAATGACGAAATGCTACCTAGGCAACCTTAAAATGTTATGTTACAATTCATATTCTTAAATAGATTGCGTTCATTTATTGATTTAATGACTCTCTAATACTAAAACAATGATTAAGGAGGCATAGCTATCGACAGAGTCAAACATGTATTTGAAATCCTTGAAAGTTGAAATAAACTTGACTGCAGCTATTCCGAAATTATCCTCAATATTAATATTTTATATTATGAATGCCACTCTAATGACAACTTTCTTCGAAAAGGTTTACTTTATCAACAATTAATCGAACACTGGAGTATGATACTATCAAAAAATCCACATTCGTTGTCAACTATTTACAGTCCGATGCTATTGTATTGACAAAATTAACTTGAAATTAACATAGAAACACGTAGAGACAATTAGGAATAAAAATAATGAAACTGAAGTCATAAACAGAATGATAGTTTCATGTTGAAAATATGTGGTTAACGGCAAAATCCTGATACAGATTTATTACAGGTGAGGTTATGTTTAACTTTTTTAATACATCAGCCGTTGACCCTTATTTTTTAATATTTCGACGCTGCTCCGTGTTTTCATTATTAAAATAATCTTGGTATTCGTTTAGTGTTAAATTAGTACATTAACATACGAAATTTATATCTTTTTCATGCTTCATTTTGACTAATCTGCCAAATGGGAGTTTTTCAAAATTTTTAATTGTCTGTGTATATAGGTAAATATGATAAATACTGCCTCAGCATCGAGTGTCTCGTTGAAAAATTCAATTTGTGTTAATAGTCGTATCTCCTTAAATGAGACAGAGTTTCGTTAGGTACAGTGCTAAAGAAAGAAAAAAAATTGTTTCAATTAGAATTAAGCAAACGGCTGTGTATAGAAATACGTGACGTCTTTAGTTTATTGCGGTGACCGAAAAGTTATGGAGCTGGTGTCTAAGCTGAAGGGCTAAACGGTAAAGTGATTCACAATGTCTTCTTTTGTACAAAATAAGATCTCAAAAAGAAGAAAAAAAGGTTCATGTGCCTACAGCGAATTCAAAGCACGTAGAATAAACTTAACGTACGTGTATACCAAACATTGCCATTTAGATTTTGGCAGTCATGCACATTTTGGGAAAAAATATTCTTGCAACGTTTGATACTTAAAGTTGAGAAATATTTCGCAAACGAATCAATGTCTTGTGTCGTATTTTTCACCAAAGCGCTTGTAAGCAATCGAGAGAACGTCACCTTTGACCGTTCAGCCCCCGCTCATGCATCCGCAAACTGGCAAAGCGCTTGTTCATTTTTGTATCACTTATTATTAACAAAGCAGTATGTCCTGGAAATCGAGTGGAACTGAATCGACACGCTGTTCGAAAAGATAAAATAAAATAAAATTGAAATCACGGAATAAAATTAAAAAAAAAGAATCTCAAAAAATGCAATACGAAAAAAAAGGGACCTGTCAATCGTTAAGGTCGCGTTAATTTGACAAACACAACTGGATGCCTGAGTGCGAATGATTGCGGGGAAATCCACAGCCGTTTAGGCTGCGGGTTGTCGTAGAGAGGGTCGGGATTAAAGCTCGATACATCTTTAGATATATTTTAACCCTACGTCCTTATGCAACATAGAATCATACGCGTATGGCACATACTTCAACTGGATTTTATAATAATTAAAAGTATATTTGAAGGAATTTGGACCATTGTTTTTGTACTTTTCGGTGTCTAAAACATCAATGTTCATCTGAGAAAAAAATTTTTTTTTTGTTTTCGACATAGCGATATTTATTAATAAACAATCATTAGAAATCATTGTTAGTCGGGATCGAAAATGATCCTTGCTCCATTACTTGAGCGTCCGATAGCTCGTGGTATCGCAACAGCGTTTGTTCCAACTGGCCCGTGTTACTTTTAGCTCCGGTGTCCCCCGATAATGAAACAGACCGCATGATAATCATTAATCAAATGGTACGAACGTTTTTATTTATTATACTATCAATGATGAGATTTTTATATTGCGTTTTAACTGCATATCACGTGTTTATTATTTCGCTATATATTCTTTACGGGAATAACGAAGCGTATTACGGAAGAGCGAGTATTTCCCTCGTTAGCTCCGTTACTGAATTTATCTCTTTTCTTGAGGCTATGCAAAGATAACAGCGAAGGCGAGATTTCCAGGAGCCTCAGATTCCGGAGCAGCTCGCTGTATATCACAGTAACTGCACATCCGCCGCAGTATACCGCAGCTCGCTTTTCTTTTGCAAGAATCTCGTTATGAGATTTATGTATAATAACGAGGAAAACAAGGGATGCATCTTATGCTAATAGATGAAGTTTTTCCGATAGAGCCTGTTCAGTGGCCAATCGGTTCGAATAGAAAGTGAAAATCTGGGGATATTTCTGAACGGACAGAATTCATAATACAACTTTAACATTAGCGAAAAAATTAGGGTTAACCCGGCTACGAAATAACTCTACCATAATTAAGACATCCTCGGGCACATCTCTAACATAATGAAACTAGGCAAGTTAGCTACAGTATGTATATCGCGTATTCGTACCTACGACCACGTTTATTCACCAAATTCTACGAAGCGAAATTCACTGGTGACATATGGTGCGCGAGAAACTGAGAAACATCCCTCTTACTTGCGACACACGTTCGCGCGCATTGTGGGCGTTGATTCTCGGCAAATTGGAGCGGGCTCTCGAGACTTGGACGTCAACACGCTGGTAGTTGGAGGAGTAGAGGCGAAGAGAGAGAGAGAGAGAGAGAGAGAGAGAGAGAGAGAGAGAGAGAGAGAGAGAGAGCTGTTAGGGAATGCTCTAACCCGTTCACCGAACGATCCGAACGGTGCAGCAACACGAATTGAAACTGCACTCGCTCAGTTCGTCGCTGGGGACACGATTGGATAGTGGCTGCTGCTTACTGGTCATGGACGCAGGCTGATGCTGGACGTTCCCCTAATCGCTTGGTAAATGCCAGACCCTATCTTTCTCGACGGATCGTCGGGTTTTAACCAACGAAAATACCCTTCCACTTGGGGTGACCCAGGGGATAACACGCAATTGAAGGCTCTGAAAGGAGGTTCAGACCACTTTTTCTGGAGAAACTGCAGAATCTACCCCGTAGATCGTTGTTTGGATGTCTTTCGAATGATTTCTAATCGTGATTAAAGTACAGAACTTGAGACAAACGTAGGAAATAACAATTAAAAGTTAACTAGTAGTAGTTAGTAGTAGGTAGCTAAAGTAAACTACTTTATAAATTGATAACATGAAAACATAACCCAACAGAGTCGAACTACCATTTGTCGAAGAATATTTGGTCACGTTTAGTGCAACAATTTTATCGATCACGTTATCCACTATTTCAGAATATAACGTGCTGCCAACTCACAAATCTTTTAATTTAGGTTAACAACTGTCATTGTGTCATTATAACCTGACAAACAGCACAACACCACGCAATACAAAACAGATATTATATCAAAGACATAATCATAGAAAAGAAAATACTGCGACAAGTCCGTGCGTTCTTGTTAGTTATAAAGCGAAGTTGTCCATATCTTAGCAACCTGCCGAAAGAAAAATAATGAGATCCCAGACTCAGAGATTCCCATGCAGAAATTTGTCTGAGAGGCCCAGTTTCCGTCGATGTACTGGTTAGGATTTGCTCGGATCTCCCGAAATGGGCTGTCTCGGCCAACAGTTTGTCATAGATCAGGATTTGCTAGGGAGTCCCTAAAAGGAATGTCCTATTTGGAATCCGAGTGGATCCCGAATCGCGTTTCGGTGCCGCACGGGCCAACAGTTATTCATCGATTAGGTCAACAGTTCGATTCTTATTATTGGCAGTTTTTCCTGCCGCCATAGGTAGCTCGAGTTGCCAACGATGGGCGAACCAATAGGGTAGTTGGATCAATGAATAAGTTTGTTGTCCAAACAAATAAGTTGATTCACCCAATGATTATCACTTTTTTGGTGTCAAAGTTAGTCCTGTGCAGCTCAGTATTATTTTTCTTCCTGTAAATAACCTAAAGAACCTAAGTTCTAAAACAAGAATTCCACACTGCCTACGCGAGGGCCCTTAAACCCGATGACCCTGACCACTACCACCCTCAACGGTCCAAATAATTTGAATTTGAATTATAGTCTTACGTTGAAACACGATGTTGTTCCTAAATGTCCAAGCCAACGAATAAGTTGTCAGGCCCAACAAATAAGTTGGTTCATCAAACTATTATTATATTCATATAATATTTAACCTGCTATTCGAGAATGAAAATTAATTCATGCCGATCTTCGAATGAGAATAATAATTCATTAGCAGACAATAAAAGGATGTCGAAAAAGTTGGACGAGACATTTTACAGTTGGTAATTAAGTAAGCGGGGCTGGCTCAAGTAGAAATAACTTATTAGCTAACAATAAGACAGAGACAGTAGCGTAAACCTGGGCTTTTACTCAGAGGATAGTGTGGCTTTCAAACGGGATGTCGTAGGTCACGCTAGGTAAGTGTCATTAGGCGAAGAGCCCGTGCGTGCGATATAATAGATGACGAATAGATGAAGAACGCTCACTGGCTCCAATCTAAGAGGCCTCGAAGAGGGGAGACCAGTCGAATATTCGGCTATCGTAACGACTTCACCTTTCTTTTCACGACAGATCGTTTCGTTACAAGCCATAGAACGATACTACATATCCTTTCATTCAAATAATGAAAAAAAAAGCCTAAACTTCCGTAAGCTGCAAAGTGATTTTTGAAACATTTTATTGAATATAACCAATTGAAGCTCAATAAAATGTCACTGTGTATAGCGACACCGAGCACAATGCAATTTGCCTGATTGCAATTCGTTAACGTGTGAAGTGATTGCTCGGCAGAACAGTTTAGCAATTACGCAAATTATAATTCATCGCAGCGATGATCGTTTTCTGTATTTGGTCAACGAAAATCATTGATAGTAACCGACGATTCTCTCAGTCGGCTCATACCCGACTGCTTAGTTTGATACACGAGGCATACACCTGACTCTGCGTTAAGCTCGCGCGGATACTCGTTCATTCGCTATGACACACGCACAGAGATGTACGTACACTCGAGAGCGAACGTTGTAGCAATTGTGCTTCTCGCGCTTGACGAATTTCCTGCACGCTGTCGGAGAGAGGACCGGACGTCGAGAGAGACGAGATGGCAGTCGCGTTGTTGTACTATGCATCGTCTGCCTACCAACCACTATACATATACAATCCGCTTGCGCTACTGGCAGTCCTAGTAGTCGGTTAACCCGCTCTAGGAGTTTTGCCAAGTATACTCGAGAATCCGCTCTCGGTATGCCAGCCCTCCGACTGCTTGTACTACCTGTGTTCGCATACATAGATACAACACAGAGCTCTGGAACTCTGTCCGGCAATGTCTGTTCAACACTTTGCGCACAGTGGAACGAAAATTACTTTGTACCGGTAAATCCACACTGTGCGGTACTCGGGTGAACAGGTACTTACCTAGATCTTATAAATTTATTACAGTGTCGAGAGCCAAAAAAGATATTCGGCACGAGCGAATGATTTGAACATTACTAGGAACGAAACAAAATTTCAAAATGAATAAATGGTACAAGTTTTGCTCCCCCGATTACACGAAACTTTCGACGATAATATAAGTTAACGCTCAAGGAAGTTCGAAAAGTTTCTAAATAAACTTGGCCAGTTCCTGAGGGAGAAACGCATAAATCAACGACGAGTTATTGCCAGGTACTTTGCGTTCACATTGTAAAACATTTATATACTCTGGTTCGATGAATCTTGAACATGCATAATCTCCACTGTACTTTGTGTATCGACTTTTGCTGCGGTGCATTACAAGTAGTTGCAAGGTATCTCAAGAAGTGTCGTTGAGACTTTTGACTTCCGGTCTAGTAAAACAATCGGAAGATAAAGGAAGAAAAAAAGTTCCCGCTGTGAATCACAATTTAGCCAAAAGTAAGGTAAATCGAGTCAATATGAACCGCGGGATATGAAATTCACCCATGTTATGAAAATTCACAAGTGATTTCAAAGTAACGCCTTCGAGATCTAAATAATATTAAAACTAACTTATTGAGTTCAATTTGATCTTTGCATCTGCTCTGAAAATAACTTTAAGAATAACAACAGCTTTGACTACTTTTTATCTGAGAATAATGTTCGCTGGTGGTTTTCCATATATTTCAACAAGTAATAAGTGGGAGTCGATCACTTGGCTCGAAAACCTTTAATTATTTATCCTATGCATCTATTTAACTATTTAACTATTTAACTATTCAACTATTCAACTATTTAACTATTCATCTATTCAATTATTTAATTATCTAACTAGCTATCCAACTATTTAACTATTTCATTTTTATTTTGTAGGCTTCTTTTTATTGTGTAACCCTTGTTTGATATAAATATACGAATTCTTTCTCATTCACCCGATCTTCTCTTCTATACTTAGATCGATGTTTAGGAACGGGAAATATCGTCATTCACGCTTCGTAAGTATTTTCTCTCCAGATCCGACGTATCCATTTTTCTACCTCGTAAATTAAACCGATGCGAGCGTCTCTCCGTCCCGTTTTCTCTTCTCTCCGTGTCTCTACTCTTTCTCATTCTCGCGTGCGAATTTTACAACATGGAACGGGGCGTGACGTATGACTCTACGGGAAAGCTCTCGTGAGTTATGGCGTAGCCGCGAATTTCGTACACGCACTACTCGCGCCCACCGTGCACCCGTGTCCGCTGTTGCTGCTGTGAAATTCGTCCAACGAACCGTAACTTTACTCGGTGACAAAACTGACATGAAATATTGCATAATTAAATGTCATGATCTTTGTGACGCGTTATATCTATATTTATTTTACTTTTAGATTACATTCCTTACATAGCATACTCGTATACGAAGTAAGAAAAACGATTGCGGTTTTAAAAAAAAAACATTTGAAAGATGTGGAGGATGAAGGTGAAGACTATTGCGTCCGATTCCGATAAACAGCTAAATCAACGATGTTTAAATGACCCACATACCTTTGCGACACGGAGTCTCGTCATTCGCGTGCCGCAACTCGGCACTTGTACGTGCCGCGCCAGGTTCATTGTCCCCACTCCACACTTCTAACGTCACGACTCATTGAAACTCGAGCTTGAATGAACGATATTATATACCGGACAGTGAGCGTCAGCGAAAAAGTTTTAACGGCTAAATGGATTTACCACATAAATCATCAATGGAAACTACCACCAACTTAAATTGAGTACGTTGCACATATTTATAAAATTAAATATAATATTAACAGATGCAATAATAACGAAGAACAATTTAGGTATAAACGGAGGAGTTTCAGTGCAATTCAAGTCGCTTAATACTTTTTTACAAAATTCAATTTGCTTTCCAAGTCCATTTTAATCTTGATGTGATATGATGTCAACACTCACGCACACAGTTTTGGATAAACACAATAGCGAATACGATATTTGCGGAAAATAATTATCGGAATTTATTTGCGAAAGACATGTATATCCCTGAAAACATAACGGTTGTCGAATATTTATGAACCAAAACCTATGGTTCAGGTCATATTAGCGTTTTCCCGCAATCTGTCAAGAGATCTGTTACCGTTTTTTCTTTTTCAAACATTAAAAACAATACATCGAGACGAGATCCGTAGGTCGACACGTAGGACTATCACGCAGCTATAATTAGCAACTATATACCTGATGCTTAACAATGTTTCTTCCACCCTCCTCATCTTTTTCTCACGAAGCTCTTCAATTTTTTATTCGGTATGCAGATATAGCTGTTAAGGGAAGTAGCACTACCTCAGGTGCTAACTTTAGTTTTTCCGAGGGTAGCGACCATCCTCGACCCGGATACTCGAAACTTTTCTAGCTCCGGTAAGAACAAGCTCCAGCACTCTCGCGTAATGCACGCCGATGAGTTACCCGCGTTGTAAATTGTTTCGTGAGAGGCTTCGTATCATCGCTTTTATCATTGATTATTAGCTTGTCAATGGCAAGAATAAAATTAGGAAAAATAAAAGGAGGTAAAGTGGAATGCGTGTGCGCAATCGCGCGACTTTATCCGCGAAGGATCCAACACGGTCACTAAAAATATTAACCTGTAATAAACGAGAACTTACTCTACTTAATCTCGAGTCCGCGTTTCTACCGTCAAGTCCAGAGAGGTTAGCGAACGGTGTGATTAAAGTCTCGACGCGCTAACGACCGCAACACCAAACGACAACCTTAAAATCTTTTATCGTCGCAACGTGCTTGTTTGCTACATTACCGTCGGTATACGACGATGGGGTAGGTGCAAGTGGCTACGGCGACGCTGCAACCGATAGGCGCGAGTCAAGTTAGAGTTTCGGAGCCACACGAGAGAGAAGAGTCATTGCCACTGTTACGATCGGTTCCTGGCTTACACCGGTTGTAACGCAAACAGCGCGAAACAATGTAAGCCAGGTTTTTGTTCCAACAATGCTTACCACCCCGCAACTTCGTTCGCTACACAGCGCTGTGCTCTCGCCTGGTCACGCTACCCTCACAATCCATGTTATAACAGAGAATTCAAGCGGAAGCATGTAGTATGCGAGTGCGGGGCTTGTTACCAACAGAATTTCATTGCTGTGATTGTTAACGGGACAAGTGCAGGTACAAAATCATGTCTGCATCTTTCGTAACAATGAAAAGAAATAAATAATTCTCTAGAATTTTTGTCTTTATTTTCATCGTCTCTTTGTTAAACAATTTGGTTCTTATCTTATTTTGCTTCCTCATAAAGGATGCTTTGGTTTCATAAAAAACATTTTTTCTTCGAGATTTTTATGTTAGGATATTTAAAATGGTCTAAAGTGATCGTCGAGAATAGTGGTTTAGAAAAAACGTATACATATAGGTGTGTGTGTGTGTGTGTGTTTTAAACTTGAAAATTGTAAACCATTGTATCTAAAGAATAATTTGAGGTTTTGAAATCGTAAAAGAGATTAAAATTTTACAGGATTTCGACTGATCGAAAAATTGATGTTGTCGCTCACGAAAACTTCAGTTGAACTCACATTTTTTACAGTAAGAAAATAATATTTAGTGGAACTAAATATTCAATTTGGCGATGATCCGAAGAAGGGTTTGAATTTTATAGAAATTTGAATTTTTCAACCTTTAACCGCTTTTACTTTGGAAATATTTCACAAAACTAGCTAAAACTTCAGACACACATATCTAATAACAGTCAGTGATATCTGATATCGAATTTATTAAAAATCGTTAGAGGCATTCGAATTTTATGATACATTCCATTTTGATATTAACGATTGCGGAGAAGAACAAAAAACCTGTAACTGATAAATAATTCGAACATTTGATCTAAAATTTGTAACATTATTTATCCAGTAAAGCTCTCGTTGTTAACGTATTGAAGAAATGCAGTTATAGAGTACTTTGAGTTTCGTAATTTTTTGATTACGCAAATTTCGTTAAACTTCAGTTTTAACAAATTTTAAAAAATATATGCAAAGTAGATTTTGCGTATTGTGTCCTCATTATTATCAATCTATCTGACAACTTTCTTATGAGGAAGCTAACATTTATCAACATACTTACATAGAAGTGACTTTTTGGAAATTGGAAAATAAACAGGAAGAATAGTGAAATATTTTACTTTGCAGTCTTGTTCGATGAAGTGTAACTGAAGTTTTGAAATCCTATAAAGTTTCCTTACATTTCAAAATATCAAATAATTAGTTCTTCTATAAATTGTTATAAAGTTTATTAACGTTTATTTATTTATCAATATACAATTGACGATAATGACCCGCAAGATAGATAACAGACATTGTGTTACATAAAAATAATCAGATGAATTAGTCAATTTAATGAATTGATCTAATCGATTATCTAGAATCCACCAACAATTTAACGATACAATCTAGCGATCATGCGTTGTGCTTTGCAAAGTGCAATCTTGTAAGACTTAAGATAAATGTAATATTTAATTAAATAACTAATGTAAAATAAATCAAATGCTTACAAATGATGAGAAATTTATTTAAGATTATCACTAAAGTTTAATGAACTTTTCAGTGTATATCGTCACTTTGTTACAACGATAAACAAGCAGAGACATTTCAGTCTGGATCAACAGACTAATTACAAGTTTCACTTTAGTCTCTCAGTTTGTTATTAAATTTGATGCGTCACGCGATTTCACGTAACTTTCGCTAAACATAAATTAAATTCTTTTGTTTGATAGAAAAAAAAATCCTTTTTTTTTTATCAGATCAAGATTGTCCGCAGTCAACGATGTAAGATTTTTCTAGTGTGTTTTGCACACGCGACCCATCATTCGGACAGATTCAACGAGAGGAAAATATATTTCTGTATATACATTTCTGACGATGAAACAGAGGGTACACTATTATGCTATTATATTATACGAGAAAAGTGTGTGGCGAGAGGAGACGGTCGTTAGCTGTGCGATTTCGAGCGTGGAGCATGATAGAGAATAAAGAGTTTTCCTGCTCTCAGGGCAAAGTTACAAAATCGAGTACCATGTCGGGGAAAAAAAAATGTGAGCGAGCACTACGCGCGGGTGTAGAGCGGTTTAACGCTCTCGAACGAAAACGGTAACGACACCGCGTGTCGCTTCGTCGTGCAACGAACGAGCCGTAGAAAAGAAGAGACGGAACTAGCAATGTATACACATGTATCTCTCTCACTTTTTCATGGTTTGATGCTAAGGACGGGAGTATAGTCGCCGCACCAAAACGAATTCTCCTCGTTGTGGAGTTAACGAGAGAGTCAAACGTTAATCGGCTCCTACGTGAGTGCGAGCACTGTTGCTTCTTTCGTCGAGACGGAATCCTCATAGCTTTATTCACTGGTTGAATTGAAGCTGCAGAGTATCTCGCAAACGTTTCATTAAAAACTGTTCTCTCGAGTTTCTTCCTTTGCAAGACCTTCTTTAGAAATTGTCCGTATTGCGAATCGCAAAAAAAAATTAACGAAACCTCAACGAGTTTCGAAGGCAGCTTGACAATTTTTGGTAGAATCGTGAATCACGCGATATGTGATGATGATGATGATGATGTTGATGGTGACGATGATGATGATGTTGATGGTGACGATGATAATGATGATCATGATGACGATGATAGCAGTGACGATAACATATACTAGAATGCAAGGCTGTATATGCGATGCACGTATAAGATCGATACGCAAGAATAAATTTCCTTCCCTTTGCGCTGAAAGATATAATATCACAGCAGATTGTGTTAGGGTAACTCGAGAAGAGATGCCTCCGTTTTTTTTCCTTCAAAGGTACGTACAGCTGAATTAATCGTTAAGAGGGTCATCAGAGGAACAAAAAAAGATCATTTAATTCAGAGTGTAAAGTACTTGCTTGTACGAAATGCTCTGACTGTCTTAGAATGTCTTAGAAAACCATTCAATCGGCACAAACAAAATAAAAGAATTTCATAATTCAAAGTGTTTTTAGGTTTTCAGTACTTTTATAGAAAAAAATTACCCGTTTTAGGATTACTCGCAAGATGGATCGTGTACCAATTTAACTACACAAAGTTACAAGACAATATTTTTTATTTTTTACTATTTTCTAAAAGATGAATTAACCATTGAACCTTGTTTTTTCATTCCCTCATTACAATTGAGTAAACTAATTCCATCTGTACGAATGATCATCACTAAAAAGATTCTTTTATACGATTCCGTAGGGATGAGTGGGGGATTCATTCGACTAAAAAAATATAGGAAAAAACTGCAATTATGGATGGAGAATTATGTATTATCTCTAGAAAGTTTCCACTGTTAGACTCGGGATATTAGTATCTAGCGTTACAAAGAGGATTTCGAAAGGATTCGGAATTGTAACATCCCAGGTTTTGACGAATTTTTACGTCGATTCAGTTAACTGCATTGTTGCTACACAGATTTTAGCTCCGGGAAAGCCCAGCGGATCTAAAAAAAGCTATCAACATAAAAAAAACCAGCCTTCAGCTATCTTTCCCGCATGGGCATCTCACGTAGAATTACCTCAAGGAACGTATACCGCATAATCTATGAGTTCGGGGCTCATCTAAAAGGCAAAAAAAAATGGAACGGTAAGAAAAAGACGAAGAAGAAGAAGAAGAAGAAGAAGAAGAGAGCTTCGTCGATGGCAGAGAGAGGCCGGAGCCAACCCAGCACTCGCGCGTACCCTCTGCCATGACGAGTTTTAAATTTCCCTTGTCGTTTTGCGTTCGGTTATCAGATGGGGTTTCCGTAATACTGCGTAGCGCGGCTTCCGCAAGACCCAATATCGCATTCAATAAGCCCTACCGCTACCGCCACAACCACCATCAGAGGACAACCTCGTCTTCTTCGTACAGTTTCGATATAAAGATTTGACACCGGAACGACCGAAGGCTTTCGTTATCCTTTATAGCACTCCATGGGTATTGTATACTTTCTATATAATATTTACCCTTAGAAGCTCGCACAAGGAAATCATTTGCGGCAGCTCTATTACCTTCGGATAATTAAGCCGGCTTTCGAAAAATCGTATACACGATGTGCAAAGTATCTGCCGAAGTAATTAATTCTATTTTTGTTCTGTACAATCATTCTGCATTATACAACTCCGCATTATCATTTAAACCATGAAGCGAATCGGACAAAATCTCCTGGTATCTCTGTTTGTTTTTTCTTACGAAAACAAAATATGCAAAATATAAGTGTGATGTATGGATCTTGTATTACTCTTTGAAACTCACAAAAAATGGAAAACATTTGTTCCCGTTTTATTTCCTAGAGTTCCGATCATTTAAACAATGTCACCGAATTGTATAGTTCACAAGATGTTTTTCGAGATTTTCATGTCATTGTGTTTAGAATGTTTCCACTTTTTATAAAGCGTCCTCTATGGTGAAATCATAATCGATCAATATATACTTCCTCATAGAGGTGCCATCTTTGTGAAAGGTGGAAGATAATAAAGAAGTAATGTGCAAGGTAACATTGTAGACTTTTATCCAATAACATCAATCTCCATGGAATCTCACAGCTCCATATTATCCTTTATGGTTGCGCGCTTCAGCCGATACCTACGTGCCTTCTTCGACAGGAGAGGGACTTCGAGGAAGCAGCTGAATGGGAAATCGAATTGGAAAGAGAAATCATATATGTTAGCGATTGGAGAAAACTTCAGACGATGGAGAAGAATATGCAAATAGAAGAGCGAGCAGTGCACAACACTGCTATTGTATATAGCAAAAGAGACTGTCGGATATGACTAAAAACTTCGAATAGGTTCTTCTTGTTGCGTTCCATTGTCCCGTTACATTGTACTGTACCACCGTCGCCCAATTGAAATCGATTTCATTTCATTTTACCACGAGTCTAAAGTCCGCGGAGCTCACGGATTTCTGATTCTTCTAAAATCGTGACAGGAGTCTCTACACAACTAGCTTATTCTTCCGTCCATTTTTCGTTTGACTCATTCATGTTATCACCACGTGTTACGCATGAGCAAGAGAAAAGAGTAAAGGAGAGATAAGAGAAAAAAGAAGATTCATTGGTGCACGGTTTGTCATATTTTACAGGAAGCTGGTGCACGAATCCTTCGGATGCACGCGACGACTCACGGGATTCTAACCAGCGAGTTTCCGATACTTGCTGCTGCTTTTACTATTAGTCGTCTCGGAGACTCACCAGAGCCAAAACCCAACGAAGCCTATGAAAAATAGAAAAAAAACAGAAAGAAAATTCGAGGTGTAGGCAGGGACGCAGAGGATAAAAAGGCTTTTGTGTTTTACCTATGCATCTACAACGTAGTATAAACAACGATAACCGTACCTGCGACTGACACGTGGTACAGATTGCTCCTGGGTATGTTGATTCTGTTGAAAAATCGTCGGAGCGAATTAAAAACAACATAAGCCGTAATAAAGTGGAATTCTTCTTTTTTAATTTAGTTTCTATTAAAACTAAATTTATCTTTAAAGAAAAAATGTTTAAAAAACAATTAACTACTTCTCAGTAGACAAAAATCCTGTTCGTGGACAATTTGTTATATTTTCCTCAAGAGAACGGAGACCTTCGGAAGTGAACATGTTACATGCTACAAGTAACTCGATGGTTAATATGGCTCAGGTTATTTACCTGTATGTGCTAATCAACAAATTGATTCGTTCGACCACAACTGATTGGGCGTGATAAATCACTTCGTTGAAAAAAAAAAACAACAATTATTTGGCAATCAACATGCTAAAAGTTGAATAATATGTAACAGCCTCTAATTCCAGTTTGAATTAACAAAACAATTTTGTAGAATAAAATTACAAATTACCAAGGCAATAACACGCTTTTTAAAATCAATATCATCATCGTCGCGACGTAATTCTTTGATTTCTCATCTTCAAATCAGTTAGCGATGGAGTCCAAGGAGGCTGTAAATGGATCTATATTATATCAAACTTTTGTACTATCCCGCGTTACGAGACTGCGACTCTGTACTATCCCGCGTTATAAGGTTTGAGATAGAAAAGGTAAAAAGAAACGATGTTGGCGTTGGATCGACGATTGCAACAACGGAGAAAGCCCTATAAATCCATAGAAAAAAAACCCACAATGGAACACGATACATGTCAGAGCATCGAAATAAGACGATCCCTATGCATTCGATGCCAGAGAGATGCAGAAGATTCGAAGGCACCAGAGAAAGTTGGAACGAGAAAGAAAAGGTAAAAAACAATAGGTAAAACAGAAAAATGAATGGTGGGACAGAAACATGTGGTACCGTGTATGTATGTATAACGCATAGATTAAAGTTGTAGGGTTTCTGCTGTCTATCTATACTTCGTTACAACATATAGTACAGCACACATAGCAATAAAAGAAATCCACGAGCGCCGGCGGGATTCCTCTTTATTTCGGCATCAGCGATCTACCGATAGCGATGACCAACGAGAATTCCAACCAAGAGTCGTGCCAAAATGTTCACCCCGGTTGCAAGGGGGTTGGCTCTTGCGGTATTGGAGAATCCTGTGTTACATAGTACAGAAATCCGGGGCTAGTTGGATAAATTTCGATACAAAACATCGAAATGTAAGTGAAAAATCAATATTTGGATGTTATTTTTGTTGTTGTTGTTGCGTGAGACCACTGTATGCTCGACCAATTAAAATATTCTATTTGTACGAATATCTTTAAAGAGAGCTTTTATGGAGAACGTATATACCGAAAAAATTCGTCCCTTGACGAATTGGAACAACACACCAAATTTTTTAATAAACTGCAAGGGAGTATC
Organism: Cylloceria caligata; assembly: GCA_963942595.1. Taxonomy (NCBI): domain Eukaryota; kingdom Metazoa; phylum Arthropoda; class Insecta; order Hymenoptera; family Ichneumonidae; genus Cylloceria; species Cylloceria caligata. The sequence continues at coordinate 42,952,406 of OZ012708.1, forward strand.
GTCATTGATCTCTATCATTTTTCGTGATTCTATTATTCAATCTTACAAGCCGACCTCCTTTCGTTATATTCGCTAGAGATTAGTCTTTTTTTTTTCAAATAAAAAATTACTGTTTACAATTGAAAAAAATTTTGTTGTGCTCTAATATTCGATTTGGACCTGAACATGGCAATTCTTCTGCTGAAAGATATTTATATTTAAAGCGAGCAAGGCTTCGGGGTATTAAAGGGCTGTCAGCGACTTGTCCCTGATTCAACAAGCCCCGGTCTTCCTTGCTACACCGAACGAACTCGCCAAATGCTATAGTACAATGCCCTATAGAACAGGCAAAGGGATAGAAAGGTGGAGCAATTCCAATGGCGTGAACCATCGGCAGCAGTGAGCGAGAAGTAGCTAGTCAGAGCGTAACTGGATTATACTCACTCCACCGGTCTTTCTCTCTCTCTTTCTCTCCCTCACACACCCCTTTTCAGGCTCTACGGGGCTTCCCCGTCGATATCATTTTCTAATCCCGTAGCCCTTTGTACGCTACCACGGTCAGTAACCGCCTAGCCACCCAGGATAAGATAAGTATGATAAGTACGACCCGATGAACTCTATGCTATATCTTGCTTATTCAGTTTCCTCAAGATATTTTATATTGATAAGGGAAAGGTTCGTCGCGGTGGATGAAGAAGATTATACGCATTTCAAATACATTTAATTACATATAAAAGTTATTATCCTGTTTCAAAAGGCTTTAATAATTCACACACTTTTTGGGGAATTACTTTTTAAAAACAAATAGCGTCGCTACGAGAAGACTTTGAAGTATTTTAGAATGTACCGATTGTAGTTTTTTTTTTATCAAATTGACAGATTGAAACACGTCAACTTCGTCGCGACATTATGTTTGGATACATAAAGAGTTAAGAGGATTTGTAATTGTCAGACTTCTATAATTAATCAAATTTCTTTTACTTTATATCATTTTCATTTGTGTAATGAAAGAAATGTAATACTACAAATTATTTAATATTTTTCGTGAAGGGTTGATAGAATTTTGATTGGAAGAATTAAAATGTTTTCAAGTTTTTGCCCTCCCCTCCCCAGAAAAGTAATATATACAAAAATATATCCGGCATATAAAACGTATCGTCGGATTAAGCATGAGAAATACATTTAAATTACATTTTGGATACATCTCAGATATATTTAGCCGTTGCATATATTTCGTATATATCCTAAAATATATCTGTGATATACGATTTTTCATAAAAATATATCTTATATATCTAAGATATATCTTTTATTTATTCAATTTTTGTCGAAGCCTGCGACAGGGAGATTGTTTCGATACATGAAGCGTGGAGTAAATAGTTTGTTTGCTCGAGTGGAGCATGGTGGTTTGACATTTGCGGTGTTGTCGTACGTCCGTGTGCTTGACAGAATAGCGCACCGTTTCCATTTCATCAGTCCAAATCAATTAACAAGCGTTCGAGAACAACGAACTGCTGTTGCTGCCGTCGCTGTTGTTGTTGCTGCTTGCCAGGATGACGACGAAATGAGGAATAAACGATTGATTATTACGAGAGAACGTCCGCACGTTCGTGCAATTAACGACTTTGGTGCGGTCAACGGCTATTAAAGCCTTGCGCGACGTTAATCTCTTGAATCAATCGCGTGTTGAAATGTGATCGAACTTTCAAATAATAAATATTCGAAATAATATTATTCTCGTTTTTATTTTTAAGACTGCTCATGTCATTTATAATAATTTTGATTATCAACATTTTTTTAATGGAAAAGTTATTGTTTTAAAATAGTGAACCCTGAAATATTAATTACCAGATAGAACACTAAACCGATCAGAACAGTTTTGACGTCAGAATACTTAAAAAGTGTCAAAACGTCCAAAAACCATATATAGAAACGTGTGTACGCGCGCGCGCGCGCGTGTGTGTGTGTGTGTGTGTGTGATGAGCTTGCAAAATTACAATGGACATAGTATGTCGGGAACGGGTTACTCGATCATCCTGAAACTTTGCAAACGGGTCGAGTTGCAACCCCCGTTCATTTGCTGCAATTTTCGCCCAAATCGCTAGCGAGTGTCTCATTTTATGGTTTGAATTTTTCGATAAAAGGTGGTACGCTCGCTAGCTTTTGTAAAATTTTGTTTATCGAGTTAAAACTATCTACCAGAATAGGGATAGGGGACAATGGCCTTCGGTATTGAGTTTGTCAACAATCAATCATGGCGTTCACATTTTATAGAATCATGAATTTTTGTAATTTTTCGAACAAAAATATATTTTGGCTGTAACTTTCGTAAATTTTCATCCATGAAAGTAAAACTTTGCATACAAATTGGCTACGATACAAGGATACTTGGTCTTAAATTTCGTGAGAATCGACTGAGGGGATTAAACTTTACGAAACTTGCAATTTCATCAAATTTTCAATTTTATTGAAAATTTTAATACCACTTCATCTATGAAGAAAACATAATTGAGATAACGATTCCCCGTAGAGGAGAATCTATGGGTTGCTAAAAATGACGAAGAAGCAATGTGAAAATTTCAAATTTACACGCCTTGTTATTTTTTAATCGGGTTATCGTTCATAGCATAAAGTGTTTTTCTACGTGTTATTTAAATGTTAAATATAACATTTGTTCGAGGCATTCTTTAAAATTTTTTGACAGAACTGGAGATAAATATTGTACTTTTCGAAATTGCGCGATTTAAAACAAAAATGTATAACCAAAAAGTTCATTAAACGTTGAAGCATCGTTAAATGTGCGTCGAAAATAAACTATATCGTAATCGTCTACCAAAAATTATATAAATAATATATCGCCCGATCTACTGATGCGAAACACCGAAAATTGTAATATGTGTAGTGTCGGTAAGTGAAATATTTTTTATTGCATCGATAAGTGATACCTCAGCATTCTGTCACATCAATGAATATTTAATCAAGAAACAGAATGTGTGTGATTTTAGATCGTGTGTAGCAATCCTGAATAAACGTCGATCAAGTTGAATGTCTTGGAAAGTACTGCTTTGACTGATCACTTCGTTTTATTCGAGAGCCTTAAAACGAAATTTTCCATTAGTTTGAACTGGGTGGTTTGTGGATTATTAAAAAGAATGTCCATTGAAATGAAAAATCAATTGTTAATATTTGAGAATAATAGATTTCATGCATTTTCATTTGAGCGGTGTTCATACACTGATTGTATACTCGATAATAAAGCAAGCAACAACAATAATATACTCAAAGTATACTTATAACAAAAACGATGGTATTAAATGAGACCACTCTAATTTATAAAATTACATAACAGTATCCGTCGATGATTGAAATACTTTAACGTAAGAATGATGGAAAGTAAAAACACACTGGGAACTCACAAGAAACGGTATGTCGACGACGAAGGTTTTCCCACTATTATGATTCATCAGTCATCGCACGTAATTACAAATCCGGTCTAGACAACTATACTATTTTTCTTACCGACTCTCTCGTCGTGTCTGTTCCTCTTCCTCTTTTTTTTTTTTTTTTTTCAAATCTGTTTTCTCGTGACGACGCAAATTCGACAGACTTTCACGAAAAGTTTTGCAGCGAACGAGAAGGAAAAAAGTATTCCGTGGTAGGTGTACGAATGCGCAGCAGCGTGCTAGTTTGTGAAACGAGAGTGTGAACCAATTCACGTCTCAACCTCGCCCCGTTAAATCGTCGAGTGACGGACAAACATCCCAAGAACATTCCTACGTTGGTACTTGGCTGGCGCTACGCGCACGGCGCCACGACTCGGCGGGAGGCGAAAAAAGAAAGACGGACTCAGCCTTTCGACCTCGTGATCCCGTACCGCTAAGGTTGATGAGCAAAGCACGCAATCAAAATCGTGCGAGTTTCTGACAGACATGAGACACGAAACCGGAACGTTTTCGAGAAATCGCAACATGCAGACGATAAGTACGTGCGTACAGCGGAATGTGGAAGAGATCAATTTATTTTTTATTCACGCAAGATAAATTTACGAAAAAAGATTATAACGGCTATCATGATCAGCTCATAGACTGTCGTGTATTATCAATTGATTGCTTAAATATATTTTGAAAAGCTTACCATAATAATGCAAATTAATGCAATAATTAATGTATCGTAGTATTAATTATACAAGATTTCGTGCATTAAGGGAAACGGAGTAAACGAATCCAGAGATGCAGAGACAACCTGTTGCGCCAGTTTCCAAGAAGCACTCTTAACTTACTTATTCCACCGTATATTTAATAACATTAATGTTATAAATATAACGGGTTTAATACTGCGTAAGTAAACTTTTACTGAAATTACTTGGTTCATTAACTTCGTACCGGACTTCGTGATAGGAAATTTCATGAATGAATGGATGGTTGATTGACTAGGCCAATTAGATACTTGCCTAGGTCACCACAAAAATCGTTACGTCATAATATTTCTATACTTTTGTGAAAAATATTGGATGTGGGGAGGGAGTTCGGTTTGCGCCTAGAACGTTCCAGCGATAAACGAGCTCGGCATAAATGTAATTATAAAAGGTAATGAACTACAGTGTCGATGCTAATAATATTAACAAATAAAATAGTTTATTGAAATACAAAACTAAGTATGAAATCATGCATTAGCCTCGACAATGAGTTGTCGTTGCATATCACGATGGCATAGGACAACCCTTTGCATACGTTGCGTGTGCTATGCATCCAATTTTGACAATCTCGAACAATGAGTGTCGAACAACAATAAGGCGGTGGACTACCCTTCCCCTCGTTTGGTGTCGCAACAACGTCCTACGAAGCTTTGTGAGATTTTAGGTTATTCAATCTTAGGCGCACACTCGTACGTCAATTAAGATATCGAGCTACACTTCAATCTTCGTACGCTCATACAATATTCCACCTACGGAACGTTACTTTTTATCCATTGTCCGTTAATCGTTGCATTAAGATTACATAAATTATGGGAGAAATAAATTAAAAAATGCCTATTTACAAGCAGTTGATACTATTATTGATACTATTCAGGAAATGGACGCGTTATTTTTAACATAATTTGCATTTAATATTTGTGATGTCACATCACCGAAGGATATCCGAATCATCCAGTCGGTGATAGCATCTACAAAATAATGTGTCAAAATGTATATTAGCTATGTCTGTATGTTGCAAAAGAGACACCCACCAGTATCAATACAGTAATTTTCTTAACGGTATGCTTACTATTCGTGTATGTTTATGTATGAATGCATGCTTATCTACGTGTGTTTATGTTTAAAATTTATGTTACACTTTGTGAATTTGTATGTGTAGATACATTAGTAATGTGACATAACCACAGGGCGTTCGGGTAAGTCATGCGGTGGGTGATAGCATCTACAAAATAATGTGACAAAAGTAAAAAGGGACGGAGTGTGCCCACCAATATAAAAAAAAGTAATTTTCTTAACAGTATAATTTCTGTCTATGTACATTTATGTGTGGGTGCATGCTTTTATCAACGTGTGTTTGTATTTAAAATCTATACTGGCTCTTTATAAATTTCTATTTGTGATGCACATCAGCTTTGATTTAAAATGTATGCTCGCTATTTGTAAATTTGTATGCTCGCTATTTGTAAATTTGTATGCTCACTATTTGTAAATTTGTATGTGTAGATGCATTTGTGGGTAACGTCAAAACAATTTACTTTTATCGGACAATTTTTTGAATACATTTTTTGATAAATCATCAAGAGGTATCGCAAAAGTATAGAAATTGAGAATTCGGTAGACGCGTGGTTCCATCAGTGAAATTGAATCGTTTCGCCAGCCAACTTTTCCAATCGCATCGTGACGATAAAAAAAAAAAGAGTTTCCTCGAGATTCATCGAGACGGCAACCTCTCGATTTCGTGCATCGTTCTCTGATAGCATCACGTATACTACTTATATCAATAGCCCGAGAGATGATGTGTGTTGCTTGGACGAACCAAAATCCCGTTAAATTACATTTCGCTCGATCGATATCTCTCACCTAAATTACTTGGAGTATTCCGCAACGAAACATTGCGCGTATGTCTGTGCATAACTGTATGAATCCACTGAATTCTAAGAGAGCTTTGAAAGTTCAATGCGCACGACGCGTGTCTAACTGCGTTGGATTGAACCACGTTGCAGAACGAGGTGAACGAGGTGAACGAGGTCTGACTACTACAAGGTATTCTATAGAATACTGTGTGAGTACTACCGGGTGAGAAAAGTAGGCGAGCCGGAAGCGAGAACGAAAGTGATATATTCAGGTGCGGCCTCGACCTCGAATTGTAAAGCGAATGTAAGACGGTGTCATGTTCGGTTTCCAGTCTCTCACGATCCTAAGAGCTTCTCACGATGCACCAAGACGCGTCCGTATATTTAAGGAGATTCGTTTATAGAATTGAGTAGACACAAGATAAAGCAATGGACGCACTTGAATGTACCGAATGAAAACATAAAAATCAGATACCTAAATGTAATTTAAAAAAATTCCCTTTATAACTTTTGTTTCGCGAATACATTTGTTTCATGTATTTGACGAGGAATATGAGTGCAACATTATTTTTTGAAATTTACGTTGATCGAGATTCGGCGTCATGTATCAAACCCACAAAGATTTTTTCAATTGAATCATTAATCGACGAACCTAATTTAAGCTGAATATCTTTGTCAAGATATTTAACTTTACGATGCTTATGAGCAAACGAATTTATGTTTACAATTTAAATAAATAAAATTGTTTTATTTCTCGGTGCACTGTAGCAAAGTTAACAAACATTGAATTTACTTGACGAAAAAAAATTATTATTATTGCCACAAGTATAATTGTATTTTTGTTTCACTAAATAATTTTGGCCCATATTAGTCACCAGCGTTAAGGACGATATCGTAGTTGACTCACCAATATATAAGTGCGTCCGTGCATCAATGTTTATATTCACTTGCGATTAAGTGTAACACAGTTTGAGCGCCACACCAAGCCTATGTTTGTAGTGAGAGAAGTAGGAAGAAACATCCTGTGTTTCGTGTGGATCGTTAGACACAGGAACAGTGTTCGGATTAGAGAGGTAGGTGGAAGGGATGTGCCGAACGAAGACAGCTAACTGTTAGGCAACGCGGATAAGTGGGTGAGCCAGCTAGCACATTGTAAAGCCGACCGGGCGAGAACGAAAGTGATACCAGAAGAGGCCACGACCTCGAAGCAGCTTTTAATCTACATCCTCTTTCGCTCGTTCTCCGAAAAATGACGACGGAACTGTACATATTCGCATGATGTCGGGAGTCTCAAGGCAAAGAAGGAGGGCAGAATAGAGATGCGAGGAGAACCTGGATTCCGTTCGCGCCAACTACGTAACCGCAATTACGCGAATAGAATATTCACTCGGTGACCGGGGCAACCCAACAGTCGGAGACTGGTGTCCGAGATTCCGTTGAGGCTACTGTGTGTTGGCTTCAAGGACGGCCGGCGTCTCCGAACACTCCGTCGAATGGGATCGTTCGTGGAGCTACCTAGGTAGGCCACCGAGTCTGGCTATGCGCTAGAACTCCAGTTTCCAGAAGTTTGTGTACGAATCGACTGCTGATGGCTGTTCCCAATTTCCACAAGAGCCAATTAACCAGGAGAATCTGCTGTCTGCCAAGATTTCAATCTCTGTTACACACGGTAGAATTAAGCGAACCACTTATCCGCACAAAGACGTCTAGAAATTCGAGTACCGACCAATCGCCGTCCAATAGCTTCTTTTTTCTTCTTCCTATTCTATATACTAAGTTAATATCAGGTAAATAATGTGTATACGTTTTTTTTTGTGTTAGGGAAAACGTCGTTAGAAAAAGAAGGATTGGCTCTGTGTTATTTTTTAATCCAAATTTTTTTTAAGGAAACTTAAGCTAATTTTAGTGAAAAAAGTTTCTACGATCATGGCGTCCACGATCAGTATAGTCAACCAGATATAAATCGTGTTAATACATTGAAAATCAATGTGCAGATATTAAAAACAAAAATCATATCTCGAAAGCTAAAAAAAAATAAACAAAATTGTTCTACGTCCATTCGTTTGACACTCGAAGCTAATTTAATTTTCCTCGAAATATTAATAATCTCGGAAGAAATAGGAATACCGAGCAGCTCTGTCGATGTGTCCACATGTTAAGTTAATTGTAAATTTGTTCAATGTTTTATATGCTTTATATGTATATGCATCTTCCATATATGTTTGAGCTACTTGGCGACTGTTACGTATGGTAAGAGAAAATTGATTTATGTCGGTCACTTGACTATATTTCTTGATATCGCAACTAATATAGAAAATCAAATTGGATGGAATAATCCATTGTTTTGATATCTCCAATAAAAACGAATTTTATGCCAAAACACCTGCTAACTAACAAACTTTAATATATCCTTTGGAATAATAGCGGCATACGAATCAATAAAATGGACGAATAAATCATTTTTGTCATTGATTTCAAGGAATGTGACCGACATTATCTGACGTGTGGTGGTTACTACGGTCATCCGACGCTATCATATTATCGTTACACGTGGAATATTAATTCCTCACATTGTACATACGATTCAACTATATATTATGACTTATAATTAATACAAAGACAATACATTATTCCATCCAATTCGATTTTCTATATTCGCTGCCTTACTACGCATCGTATGAGTCTCTATTTTATCAAATGCCCAATGACCGGCTCTGTTCTCTCCTTTACGGATATTTCGAAAGCTTGAGATTTTGAAAAAAAGTACCGCCGTCTAGAGGTTAAACGTCAGAAAGAAAGAAAGAAATACAGATGTATTAAGGATGCTTCACGTATTCATGCATTCCTAGCCAAAAAGTAAGATTCAAACAGAATTGGAAGTACATGGCGATAGGAGAGAAATCTTTAAAAAAACCAACTATACCGAAGATAACAAGAACATTGATTTCAAATAATAACATCAATATGAAACAAATTTTAATACAAGAAATAAATAATAAATTAATCAACAAATATAACCAAAATTGTATTATTTTTTTTTAATGAAATGAATTCGTTGTTTTCTTTAAAAAATTGATATTCAAACATTTTTAAAATAATATTTATAATGATTTTTAATTTTCTATTTTCGAAATTTCATATTAAGAAGACATTAATTAAAAAAATATTTACGAAAAAATCGAAAAAATTCTTTTCATAAGACAAAAAATTAAGTTTATTGAAAATTCGTTAAACCTTTCTTTCATAAATACATTTTTGACATTATTATTTAATAATTAATCTTCTTATTATCTTCAATATGGCGAATTTTTTTAAAGATTCTTCTCTTGTACCCAAAATTAATTCAATTGTGAAATCGCATGAAACTTTTGTTTAGTAATCTATATGTAAAGTATCTTTGGAAAATGACAATAACGTTTCACTCTTGATAAATTATAACGAATTTTGATCAGTTTGATATTGCAGTGGCCAGATAAGAATCATTCTCATCGGGTACTTATCTAACAAAATTATTAACGAACATGATGAAGTCGATGTATGATTATACAGTAAAATATCAGATTGATTTTCCTACTTCTCGGACTCGGTGTACCGAGAGACGTAAATTGATCGAGAAAAGTACTGAAGCATCTCCAGTAGCAGAATATAAATGTTCCGTCGAGAGCGCGATAGTATGCCGGCATTTCATCTTCTTAAGATAGGATACTTCGTTTCTATTCTGTCTCTCTTTTCTACCTTCTTCTCCGTTACCCCTCCTTGATGGATGGAGTTCTCAATGTCCCGAGGCTGTAATTATTGTTATGATGCCTGTAAAAAGTGGCATAAAATGTAAAGGCTCGTTCGAAGCTCGTCATTGCTGCATTACGTAAGATTCTGAAATGTTTTTGCATCTGTGTGAGATATATAGAGATACAAATCTCATGAGACAGAATGTCAACGACCGAACAGTATCATATCCCAACTCGTGTTAACTGTAACGTTCACTTCGTTTTTATCGACACGAACGGTGCTTCGTACACTAGCGCACTATACAAGCGAAACCTATTCTCTGGAATTCACGTTAGAATATATTCTTACAACGTATCTTATCCTCAAGAATACGCGATATCAATTTTAAAGGTAGACATCGTTGTGCACAACGGTGATGATCAAACGGGCGCTACGGTGTTCGCCATTACATTATCGATGGCTTAACGAGGGAGCAAAGATGTTCTCTCGATGTCCTTGCGGTAGAGTAAAACGATAAATATAACACGCAACAATATTTTGGCCTGAAGTATTTTTATATTATTTTTTAAATAAATAAAAATTATGTAGCCTTTCCGTGATCTGAATAACTTTTATACCTTAGCTATTAACAATTTCCTGGATATTCCCGCGTGACAATTTGTTACGACATTACTGTTTTAACTTTCTCATAGAGGAAGGTTTGTTTACGTAGACATTTTTGTTTGGGAGATTTAAAATCAGGATTCTTCGAATGGCCTAGAACGTTGGGAGATACGATTTATAAACAAATATCAGTATCCGTGCGTGCCTGTGTGTGCGTGCGCGGACGCACTCACGTGTGTGTGTGTGTGGTAAGATTTTTAAATTTGGTTTGATCAAGGTTTGCGATTGAATTTAGCGCGTATCGGTCAAAAGGGATATTTTTCAAAGCTGATATTTTCTACACGAATGCAGCAAAATTAAACAATGATTTATATAGACATAGCGTCCATGTTCGATCATTAGGATGGACATTATTGGGAGATACGTGATCGCGATTCTAAGCGCGGGAATGAGACGCCTAATTCAAATTTCGCATTTGCGAATCATTATAAATATCGAGTCCGACTGCCTGTACCAATTACTTTTTTTTCATTAACAAAAAAACTGTGAAAAAATGTCTGCCACGTACCGGGTTCCATCATTCATTTTTCTCACAGTTCCTTTGTTAAAGAACTTTCGAATCTGGTTGCTTAATCAATTTTTTTGTATCTATATAAATGTTAAACTTGCACGGTCGCTGCCTAGAATTACTGTGGTTAAACAATAATTGATCGATCGAAGATCGAGTGATTAAAACTTTTATCAAAAAATGCCTATCAAGACAGTCACAAAACTCATTAATTACTTGAAATGTTGAAGAAAAAGGTTACAAAGTAGAACCTTGCACATTGCTTCCTTATTCTCTTCCACCTTTCACGAAGCTTTCTCTATGAGGAAGCCAAAATGGATAAACATACTTTCTCATAGAGGTTACTTTGTGAAAGGTGAAAAATAATGAGGAAGCAACGTGCAAGATTCTACTCTGCAATCTTTTTATGTTTATAATCAACTTTGAGAATAAACATGTGCATTGAACCACATTAACCAACTATTACCCTATGAAAGAAAAGAAATAAAACTCATCTATACAGTAAATCGAAGTGATGGTATAACCGTAAAAAAGATGTCTATCGCATCGTAAAGAAAAATCGTAACAAACTTCCATTGTCAATCAGAATAGAGTAGGCGTGTTACAGGGTTCTTCTTATTCGTGAAATGATCGTGAGAACGGCGCAATGCTACTTTGAAGCGAAAGAATTTTTCGAAGAGTGTCCGCGGATGTATTTCACGAGATGAGCCGTACTTTGTGCTCGCGAGAGAAAAGAAGAATCCGCACAGAAATTGTAACCGCGTTGTGAAATGAGGGAGATAGAAGGATTTTGCGGTGTTCGTTTCTTCGGCTAGAAGATGATAAGAATCCACGAAAGCGGATTATAGAAAACGCTTCGTCGAGCGGTTTCTTCAACGGGGCAGCCAAAAGGAACCGGGATTCTTAATTGAATCCGGGCGGTTTATACAGCCCGCGGGAAAAATATATCAAGTTAAAGAAATTTATAGAAAAATAAAGTGTCTTCCGGGTGTGATATTACTGCGAAGAGAAATGAAAGGGTTTTACTCCTACATCAGTGCTAAGGACGCGGTAGACTGTGCACCACCGATGGATCCTGTGGTTTGGCTTGCATGCCTGCTCGCACACGCGATATATACGATCGAGCTTAACAATGAATCCGCTACGATAAATCTCTCGGCTCACGCGAAGGGGTTAAAAATTAACCTCGGTCATTTCGTGGGATTGCTCTACTCCTATACTATTGATGTGCCCCCCGATTCAACTCGCCCCCCCCTCCCCCCACGCGGGTGATTTATTGTACGTTGCTGACCCCTTCGTATCACCATGGGCACGCGAAATAAAAAAAAAAAATATTCAGCGATAACAATAGAAATTGATAAAAAAATATTTAACAATATCAATTGAAATTAATCGGTGAAACGGAACGAGAATAAATATAGTTCCTCAATAAAGGTGGAGATAGAGGCAGAACGCGGTATAGGAGGAACAATGAGTTAGAAGGTAAACGGTAGAGGAACATTATCACCTTAATGGGATACTTCATTTTCAATATATTGTAACAGTAATTTTTTTAAGGGTTGATATTTTTTACAAATCTCTAGGCAGTTTAATGTAATAAGATTTTATTACAATATTACTTACAATTAGTAGATGGACAGGAACCAATTTTTTAATTGTTAAAACTATATTTAAGAAGTTTTAAATTTTAGAAACGATCGCGCTATTTAAAATAAAACTGATATAAGGGAAATTTGAAAAAAAGTGCACTAGACGATATAAAAAAAGTGGAATACTTCTAAGTTTCATGTTTTTGGCGACAATTTTTTTTTTTTATACAATACTCAGTTCATTATACTGAAATATTTCTTTGAATTTTTTATGTAATTAGTTTCGATAAATTAAAAAAATTTCATATTATCATAAAAATTGTTTTCAGTTGAGTCAATACGAATAAATAACAACCAGGGTATCCTATAAAATTGAATTTTCAATTTTCTTATCATCATCATAATACATTTAACGATGAGCGTTAGGAAAACTTTTATTTTCCGTCTTCCATCTCTGAAGAGTTTGAATTTGAATCTTAAAATACATCGCGAATGAAGGGTGTTGGAAGGGAGGTGGATTCTCATTCGAATCTTGTGTCTAAATAATGTAAGGCACCTCTTAATATTTAATAACAACATTTATTGGTCGTAAGTAATATTGCAATAACACTTTTTCACATGAAACTAACCAAAGATTTAAAAAAATACCAATACTTTAAAAAATTACTGCCACTAAGTTGATAATGAAAAACCCCGTTTTATCTCTACCCCATTCAACCCCCATTTCCCCTACTAAGCGTGAAATCTTTCCGATAGCGTCAATGGAACCAAGTTTTCTATAAAAGATTATTTTAATTAATGAAAAACAATCGATACGTTCGTTTTTGTGCTTTCGTTTAAATAAATTACTTAAAAATCAGATGAATGGATATTAGCTTTCTTTTAAAGTGCAAATCGAAGTTAGATTTCCTTGTCTGGCTGTGCGATATAGGGCGTTCTATTATAGGTCGAAAACAAACAAAAATCAAAGATCATGAGAACATTTAAAAAACGAGAAGTTGGATTTCCATTCTCGCGTGCATGTCTAAGAGAAAGTCAAATACAGCCACCGCTCACCTATTTGATAGATTCAAGATCGAGATCTATTACGTATTTTTCGTCAAAAGGGGTTGCTCCACGCGTAGTTTCGTTTCTTCGATGTCTGCGCCTCGACTTAGATAAGAGAATGTTCGTAAAATAAATGGCGTCGATTAAATAACTGAGAGTGTACTGTTTCGGAATATTAAGAAAGTCGTTTGAATATAATTTTATTCTATTTTTCGAATCGATAAATTAGGTAAAGTAAGACCAATCTTCAGACAGTAACCAGTAATCGGATACGCGATGTTAACTGTAGCCATATTTATTTTTCATTGATGTAAATCGTACTTTGACTTTATTTGTTTTCTCTTAAATGGAAAAACAAATACAAGAAAATGCGAGAACGCGAATCGACCGAGTTACTACAACTTGCTAGTATGACATAAAATAAATATAAATAAACAATAAAATAAGAGTTCTACTTAACTGATTCGTTCCTTTTACTTTTCCTTCAATGAGTTGAAAAAAAAAACTACGAACATTTTCTCATCGCACGTAATTTCCAAAGATAATCAATGAAGACGCATTTTCATCCATCGACTCGTAAAAAATTGTTAGTCAGAAACCTTTTCGAAAAAGTTAAATGACACATACCGATGCTCTGATGGGATGCAGATTAGGGAGAAAATACCAGAGAGCGTGCATTATTCTCTCGAGAATCCGTCGAGTGCCATCATCAATATTATTCTACAGCGACACCACCAACGTGGAATGTTTCGCCGGTGAAATATCCTTGCACGTTTCTTACCTGTTAACAGAAACCATCCGCAAATTAATTATCGTGTAACCAAAGTCAGAATCAACGGGATAAACAAGATAAGCATGTGAGAAAGTAGCTCGACAGAAAAAAAAATCTGTAACGTTATAATAAATTTAAATTAAAAGAGTATATTCATTGGCTGCGCAGGAAGTATGCGTAAGCGCACCAGTTACGTTCAATCTTGGAAAGCAGCGCCGTAGAGACATTGAGTGACTTCGCTGTATGCAGGGACCCTTGACGATACCACCGGAATATCAATCATTCAACGCTCCAGCGAGAACACTAGAGGCAAGACGGATCTTGCATTATTCCGCGAATGAAAAAAAAAAAACAATTTATTCAACCGTTGTTGGATATATCCCAGCGTGTAACGGTGCATACGATAAACTGTTGGAGCGTGTGGTTGTACCACGTGAATGTAGAGAAGTCATTTATAAAAATCTCTTTTCGACCGTGCATAACTTCTGTCTTCGAGATATTTACATTTTAAAAAAAGACTATTTGAATGAGGCCATCTGAATTCAGTTGGCTGAAAATAATGTGAATTCTCCCCATTGTGAGAGCTACTTCGTCAAATTAATTATTTATTTTCATATTAATTTTAGTGAATGTTACGGGCGTTCGGTAGGCGCCTCCGCGATAGTGTTAGCGGGGGTGTAGATATTCCATTAAAGGCTCTACCGAGAGTAAATTATGGTTTGTTTCGACCCTACTCGATACTTCATAGACGCTAAATGTCTTGTCCTTCTTTTTGAGAGTCTGGTAGGTTCGAATTTGTATTTAGTTTCAATGCGCGATACCCTTCCTCCTTCACACTCCGATAGACTCCACTCAATTGTCACAGGTTAAACGGAGGCTCAGAAATATTGACTCGCGACATCTTGTATCCCCGACTGAACTACTTCCTCGCTTTTCTCTCTTCATATTAAATAGAATAGAGATGTTTTTTTTTATCATTAAAGATACAAAATATCCAAGATGAAAGTAGAAGGTAGTTGTTTTCGCAGAAGCGTAAACGAGGATGAATTTAACCAGGGCAAACGACGCCAGGACAAAAGCTCGATGCTTCTTTATCTCCCTTTCCTTTCGCACTCGATTCAGAGAGAAATACGGTTGAAAGCTTTGCCGCTCAGCGTAAAAGAATAAAGCTCGCACGGGATTGCACAGGGCCGTACCACCGGACGTGCCTGTATCTCGCGTCTGTCTCGCTCAACCATTATTAGGTACCGTCACAAAGAGGTCGGAGGTCGGGGACGCGCGCAAAATGCCTCTCTCTAACCAACGCTTTTCATATTCTTTGCGAGGAAGAGGTCGAGAAATCTGAACTAATTGAGGTGGTCTGCTGGCTGTCGCTCCTACCGAGCACCCGCGTGCCAAAGCTCACTAAAACCACCACGCGATTTTCCCTCGGAATTAAGCGAGCACGTAGCTCATACATTATGTATCACTATATCTGCACTGGACTTCATTATTCTCATGGATTTTTCGTAGTAACACAAAACCTCACGATTCCTCATATGCTAGGTAGATTCTGTAGTGCACTCAACTTTGTACTGTTCGAACGCAAACGATGTTCTGACTTTTGACAATGAGCTTTTGATTATTCAGATTTCTCTATTAATTATTATTATTCTCTATTAATTAACTGATTGGAAAGAATTTTTTTAATTAAAATGCACCTCACGATTTTTGGAAAGTTATACAAAGATAATTTTATACAAAAAGGGAAGATAGCAGAAAATTTAGAATTACGATCCAATTGATTGCAAAATTATAAGCTCATCAGTTGTTACCGCGAGTAACCAGAAAATTCTATTTATGTCACGTTGTATAAATAATTTTCGCTATGCTATCTACGTCTCTTTGAAAGAACAACAACCGAGCAACCTCTCGGTCTCTTTTTTTATCATTTTTTTTCCTGTCTATACGAATTTTATTTTTCACAGTGTTCAACAACAGCACCGCAGCACTACGTCCAAAGACAAAAAAAAACCGTCAACCTTTGGTTTTACGGAGGCAAAGGTTGCGGTGCTGAGTAATCACGCCCATTTCCTTTTCTCGTCTTATCCACATAACGCCAGCACCTCAATTTCGAGACTCGCCATTACTTCTCGTTAGTTTGTGAGTCGCGAAGTTGCGCTTACTCCCGCGCGACCCTCTTTGTTGAAACGAAACGTCAATGCGATGGCTTTGGTTTGTGGCTCGTCGCATTCTTCGAGCTGAGGGATACTTATTGCGTCAAATAAGTATGAATGGAAAAACTGGTGCACGAAACAACGTATTTTTATCAACGTAAATTACAATAGCAAGGACGATACGAGACAAAGATTGTTAAATGTTCTTAAGAGAGGAATATGGAAGAAAAGCAAAGCGAGAATTCCGGACAATCCGAAAGTTCGTCGAGGCTGAGCAAAGACATAGGTTCGAGGACCGGAGTGTAGTAAAAGAATTATTGTTTTCTCGAGTACCGTCAGCAAAGAATTCCCAGCTTCTTTTACAAAGCCCTGATTGCTTCGAGAATAAAGTCACTGTTCTCGTATCACGTAACTGAGCGTGTACGAGGGATGGTTATACGCCTTTAACCCGGTTCAATGTTCGTACCAACGACGAGCACGGAAAACCTTCAATTTACTCGGATCATTCCTTACTGTCCTTTCCAGGAAGTCTAGAAACTGACGCCAGGTATATATTCTCACTTTCTTGCTACATTTCGCATTCTCGTATTGTATTCGCATTTTCGTATTTGTATTTCCACTTGATCGATGATCATCGCGAATGCGCTGGGATATCCGCAACATACATTTTTAAAATGCATGAGTCGAGATTGGAATAATATGAGTGTTGGGGCAACGAAAGTCACCTTATATTTCACAAATTTAACGACACATGTTACGTTACACTAAAGTTAACGTTAATTCAATCATCTCAATAATATCGAATCAAACTTATTGAATTTTATTCGATTTTTAAAAATTTGTTACAAAAAATATACGTGTAAGCGTTACTGTGCTTTGCAAAATTTTTGTAACGAGTGAATCGATCCCTCCAAGATAATACTTTTCAAGAATTTTATATTCTACGCTGCAAAGTTCTCTCAGAATTTTATTTCACTAACAAAAATTTGTGTCAGAAATGTACAATTTTCTTGTAGATTGCCCTCAGATCCAACGTTCTCACCACTATTTCACTGTTAAGATGTAATACATACCGAATGGACTCTCAGAATTTACAAGCTAGGAAAACGGCCCGAAGACCGAGAAAAATTCTTACGAGGGACTTTTGTCAAAATCTTCTTCCTATCTTAGTTCCAGGTCCAGCGTTGGTCGTGGATAAGCCACAAATGATAATGGAACGCCATTTCGAACTTTACGTACTCTATCGGACCGACCAACAGCCTCCCGATTATATATATATCGCGAAGAGTACTACACCGTAAAAGCAATTTTTCTTTCCTCTAAGTTTCGCCCCGGCAGTATAGAAGCAGAACCAGCAGGTATCGACAACTTCCGGCTCGTTCTCCGCGCAATGTCCCCGAGGAGTCGTGTCGCCAGGACGATAGGCAAATCGGAATTGTTCAGTTCTCTACATATAGCATTCGTTTGCCACACTATTTTCATTTTTCTTGAGTTCGACGGCGTTTCATCCCCGTCGTGGTACTTTTGCACACTTTTATGTTTACCCGGTACATTCCTACATAGTCTCATTGCATTGTAACTACCGCGACTATTCCACGGTTTTATTGACAAAAGTTCTGTCAAGTCATACTCGCACAGTGTGTGTTTGGTATAAATCGCGTCTCACGAATTGGCTTGATATATTATATTCCGTGCTGTTACACCAACCATAATTTTCAAAGTAAATGTCTGTCGAACGCACGCAGATTATTATGTATTCGACGCGGTATTCCCATTATCCGAATTCTCTATGATCCATCCCGCATAATTAAGTCGCGGTGAGATGAGTTTACGAATGAAAGAGTCTTCTCGTGGTTTCCTTATTGATCTCTGTCTATTCGATTACCTTTATAAGGGGAAACAGGAGTGCAGAACGCTATACAGAGAATGAGAAACATAATACGCCAGCGTAATACCCAAATAGGAAAGAAAAAATTTACTCTCGGAACATCTTTATCCCTCGTTGAACGACTTTTTTCTCTACTCGATTCTACGTTTGAATATTAAAACAATCTATTTTATTATTACAAGATTGCGGCATCAATGAAATAAAAGTAAATGCAAATCATAGTGAGTAAAAGAATTTAAATTATTATGATAATTGTGATGAAATGATAATTAGTAATTGTCGAGATAAGAGGGGAAATACAATGTGAACATTTCTCGTACCGCAAAATTCTTGGATTCCTCTTTCTCAGGGATACCTTCGTCAACGCCAGGAAATTACAGCGGTGTTTCTTTTTATTTTTAGTTACGGAAGTACGTAGGTGAGAAAAGTAAATGCGTTTATACATTTTTAAATGTAAAGTTTTTTGAGTATTCGAACTATGAAAAATAGCTTAGAAATGTAAGCTCTCTCGTTTCGAGTAATTACAATCGAGAAATTCCTGGATCTATGGAATAATCGTTAATCCTCGCGAGTCTCTCGACGAACGAAGAGGAGAAATGTTCCCGGCGCACGGAATACCTGAACGCGTATATGAATCTATGAAGGTTCTCAAGTTTTCTCTAACGCTGAGAGGAATTTACAACGGTCGAACAGAATAACGTTGGAGAGAACGAGGGAAGGTATACAGACTCACGTGAAAATATTTTAACGGTTAAAATACCTAGCCGATATGAGCGACGAGACGGAACGAGAGCTACATAGCTGTAGGTGTTCTCACACGCGCTCTTTTTCTCTCTCTCTCTTGCTCTTTCTCTCTCTTCTTCCCTCCCTCTTCGGTACATCTGACAATTCTCGAGGGTAGGGTTTCGGAAGCTTTGGTAGCCGTACACGCCAGTTTCAGAAAGGAAAGGATCGTGTGAGTGCCAGTGAGTGTGTAAGCACCTCTGGGAATGCACCGAATACCGCAGTGCGCCGTATTTATTCGTTTTCATTTTATTTCGGGTGTGCGCGCTCCGCTCTAAACTGCCAGGCGCGTTAATCACGATTAAACAAGGCGGAGACCTCACCCTGGTACTCTCACCGCAAGCCACCCTTCTCAGGAAGGGTAGCCACGTTCCACTCTGTTAAAGAATCTGGCGACTCTGCTAGAGTAAAAGATATATAAAATAATTCAAGAAATCTCAAAACTCGAGGGCACGTCCGACGTTAATTTCGAACCTTTCCTCCTCATATGAGAAGTTACATAATTTTGGAACGAAGTAATTTACAGCGCGTTAACCAAATATTTAATCAACGAAATAAAATTTTTTATACGTTTTCCGCTCAAATATTTTCAACTAAAATGTAAATATTATATATTCGGGAAATCAACAACAAAAAAATATTTACATTTACATTCTGTCAAATAACGTTTATAGCTCACACACATTTTTACATCGACATCTCTTCCGTTAACTATTACGAGCATATTTTTTATATCTGTAGAGGTCATATAGTTAAAAATTATGATTTTTTAAAATTTGTCATTTTTACTCAATTACTGGGATTTGATATTATCACATCTTTTAAATTTCATAAGTAAATATACCATCCGATTGAACCAAAGTGGTTAAAGATGGTCCCGATAAAATGCTTAGGAGTGATATATGTTAAATTTTTTTCTAATTTCTCGTTATTTCTTAATAATCCCCTTTGAAGGACTACTACTGAATATTATATGTTTTACCAAATCAATCGAGTTTAACCTTATAGAAAAAATCTGACGAGAGATAGGAGCTATCAAAATATAAAATATTTACACTAAGAAAATGTATAGAAAATTCATCTTTATTCCACATTTTCCTTGAGGATCGTCTACATTTCATAGTTTTTATAAACAGGTATAAATTATTAAATACACTGTAGATGTTATATTTCAGTATTTTTCGTATATTCGCGAAAACTGTAAAATATAAACGTTCCGTAAGGGATACAGCAGAGCCAACTCTACGTACTCACCAACTATGTGAAATATATTTGGTTTACTACTAAAACCGTGAGTCAATGATCATCAATCATCAATCAATCATGAGTCATTTATTTGATCGCGAATAAATATAACTTATAGCATATCCAAATCTAGTTTACGATTCTCGTGCACGCGAGGCACTGTCCTGAGGACGAGAATTTCGTGAAAAGCGTAACTGCTAAGAAAAGTGGATGAGGATGACGGAAATGGGGTCGCGAGCGATTCGCTCCGTTTGCCATTTAGTTACAGTCGATATCTCATATACTTTGGCGAATCGCTGCCTTTATATAGTAACGTTCTAAGGCAACTCGGCAATTGGCACTGCGCCCGATATGTATTTGTAAACTCTTCAACGTACCCAACACTAAACAACTTTGATGCTGACGATGCATGATTAATCTCCGGGTTATCATCCCAAAAATATTATCTCGCCATTCCATAATTTCTTGAAATCGATGGTAATCAAAATTCATGAGGATCAACGAAAATATATCGAGAGAAAAAAATTTATCTTTATTTGATCCAGGAGATTATCAAAAAGTCATAAATTTCGTTTATACTTCTTTCTATTTCAGTTTTTTGCATATCTTATAAAAAATTCTTGGTTTCGTCCTTCGCCACAAAAGCGCACGAACCATTATTGTTTTATTTTGAAAGAAAAAAGTAAGCACGTTGAAAGAACATAATCCAAAACTCAATAAGGAAAGGCACTGCCGATAAGGCCTTCCCGTATTGGGTACAATAATTGAAAAATAAATTTGAATAATTGGAAAATAAATTTTTTAATATATTTTGTCACTTAATTAATACTTTAATTTCGATTGAACGTTCAACATATAAAGGTAATGTAAAATTTCCTTTCTCATAAATTCAACGACTTGTTAAACGACTTGAGGTTGTCGTTTTATATGTTTTTTTTACATTTTTTAATGTTTCATTGTACTGAAAATCGAACCGTAAGATTAAAGATTTTCATAATTATACTTGAGTGCTCATTTCTGCTGAAAGAACTGGACCGTATACATATAAAGTCAGCTTTACAGATTTCTCGGAGGTACAACGAACTTCATATTTGATAATCTCTCCAGGTAGTCCATAAAGTCTATGGCTAGTATTCCAATATTTGTCGAAGGAAGTGCTGCGTTAACTGAAAAATCGCTGGCTTGCCCATCGTGTATGAAAAAGGGTACAAAGTTAATCCAACGTTGTAATTAAAATGAACTATTTTCCGCCGACGTCAGCAAACGTGCATATCATCATAACAGGAGTAAAAAAAAAATCTGCAGAGTACAACCTTGCACACTGTTTCCTCGTTATCTTTCATTCGATTTTGGC
Source organism: Cylloceria caligata (assembly GCA_963942595.1). NCBI lineage: Eukaryota > Metazoa > Arthropoda > Insecta > Hymenoptera > Ichneumonidae > Cylloceria > Cylloceria caligata. Next base: position 42,974,167 of record OZ012708.1, read on the forward strand.
TTCGTCACAGACAAAGCTTTGTCAAAGATAAAAAATAATGAGCAAGAAACGTGCAAGGTTCTACTTGACCGATTTATTCAAATAATTAATACATCAGCTTATCGTTTCGAAATGATTTCCGTTTATTCTTAGCGAAAATCATATTCACTGCTATGCAAATTATAACGTTAATTTATAAATATTTTATCAATCTATAGATCGATATCTTGACGTTTGTGTAATTTAAATCATGGACAGTCAGTCTATATAAAAAAGGCATTGGTTTTAATTAGAGTTTTTATAAAAAAAACATTCTTTGTGAGCCTCAAATTTGACAGTTGTTTCGATATACAATATAACTGTAACATATTTGAAAATTCAGATACTCATCTCATTGCGATGCTCATAAACAAACGAAATTTCACAATTTATAAACAGTTGCATTCAAACCAAACTATGACCTCATATACTCGCATGGCGTCCCATGGTTTTTTGTGTATCACTCTCATTAATCACTATTAACCTAATATTAAACAATTTTTTAACTATTTATCACAAATAAACAATAAAATGTTGTCTGAAACAAAAGTTCTTTAAAAAAGAAAAGGCACTGACGATCATTCAATCCATCCATATACCATATAATTCGATATAATGCTACGAAAGAAGAGAAAACCGGATTGTAACATTGGTTGAAGCCATAAAGTTTTTCCGTGTTGAAGGAAATGCACCTAGGTTCCCCGGTATAACAGTCGTCGTAAAGCGAATGTCGATTCCCAATTGGCCGAAACTATATATTTATGCTGTCCATGTACCTTTAAGGCCGTGTAGTATATGGGTCTACAATCAAGAGTACGCGTAACGCATGTAACGCACATAAATGTTCTCAAATGGACGTGTTACCTGAATTCTCCATCGTTCGGACCCTCGACACTGGCTTCGTTGTTCTCGGCATTGTACACGGTACGCCTGCTGTCGAGACTGTTGAACAAGCCGCGTGTACCGCGTTACAACGACTCGGATATACATCGATAGTTGCGCTTCGCAAATATACGCGAGACCACCAGGTATACGTAAATTTTGTACCGTGAAATTTGTATCTCTTTCGAACTTTCGTTCCAATTCCGATGCGAATCGGTAATCTCGGATAAATCGACAGTGCGGAAAAACACGGTAATCACAGGTAGCACATTCGGTCAGAGAGGGAGAGGGGCGGGAGATTGCTACACGAACTTAATTTATCATTAGAAAAATATAACGATTTATTCAAAGTTCAACAACAAAGTGGCGTTAGACACGACAACCGCTGTGACAATAAATATAATTTTTCCTCGCAGAATTTGATTCGAGTACAATGAATTGACAATTTTTCTGCAGAAACTCGTTACCCACGTTTACGATAAATATTTTTCCTCTGAGTTTATAAATTGATACACTTTGAACATGAAATATAAATCGATTAACGAATAAGCTGTTGCTGCTACTGCGATAAACGAATTTTCGCGGTAGTTGGAAATAATAATTCGCCCTAGAACCAATTACTTGCTTACTACGCCAGGTAATCGTGGCCTTGGATACCTCCTCCACATATTACGTTCCCTGATATAATAAATATGTAACAACCTAGATTAATTATAAATCTCAATCGTTGTTTATTCCTCCAAGAATTCTATTTAAAGTGGCAATACTAATAAATGGATAGTCCAGTGAAGAGAGATTCTGATGCGGCACCACAAATTCTGATAACGCCTGGCTGAAACTAATTTAATACGATAATTACGCGATTACTTAAACACTAATTATTACACTCGACGTTATTAATTCATTAGCGGATTGAGCTTAAGATGGCGATACTAAAGGTGAAAATTCTCTCGGAGCTTGGCTTGAGCTCGGCAAAGCAAATTCTGAGAATGTCTACTGATTGAAATTACTGTGCGAATAAAACGATAACTTGGAAACTAATTTTATCGATATCTCTTAGCTGAAGAATAAAGCTTACGTTGGTTATACGAAAGGTGAGGTTTAACGCGAACCTTGACTATAGACTGAAAGCACAAATTCTGACAACGTTTGACTGAACTAATTTCCTTTGACTGAAATTGAATTTTCTTTTTACAAACCTGACCGACAAGACGAATTTTATGCTCCTTGTTCTACTTCCTGATTCCCTACGATGAGCCCGCCTCATTTCACATCCGGGAAAGGCACAACAAATTTTTCACTTAATTTTTAAGCTACTTTGCAACGGAAACTATAATTTAGTTGGGCAGCATCGTCCAACAATACGGCAGTAGAGTAGACCGTTCTCGACAGCACTTTCTTTCCAGTTGCCGTTGTCTAATATTTATTGATAATTCAATTATTTGCAATAACAATTAATACCGGGATACGGCTACTCACGGCCCTCACTAGCTTTGGTCCTCGTGTAGAACTTCCAAAATCATGGGAGAAGGGGGATGGTGTGAGAGGCGTTCCGATTGCAACATGTAACAGCACTGTAGATGATGCTGCTACCATATATGCAACAATTGAGCGTGAAGAGAGCTCGTTCCTCATCGCTTATGACTTCCTTAAAAGTCATTCTCACTTAGCGAACTCGTTACCGAAATTTGTTGACGCGTATCGATTGGATCTCGCTCCACTGAAATCTCACTCTTTGACAAAAGTGTCGGAGATTCTTCAACGAACTAACTCGCTCGTCACTCTTCCTTACCTTTATATTTTTGCGTTTTAAATACGTGTGTTTTGTAAATAGTATTGGAGTATTTGACATTACCATTATTGGTAAGTTTTATGATTCTGTGTTAGAGACAGCTGCTACTAACAGCACTGATTTACTAACAGAGCCTGTTTGCAGAATGCAACAATAAGATGCAGTTGGTGCAATATCGTATGAAGAATTTTCCCAAGCATTTGTATTATTTATCCGACAGATGAATGTCAATAAAGAGAACGATAATTATGATTACAAGTAAAATGAACACAAAACTTAATCTATTTATTATAATTAATTTATATGGAAAAAGGCCCCGTTGCACTTACCAACTGTACGGATAAATACGCTCGTGGTGATTAATTTGGTTGCGCCAACAAATTTGTTGGCTCAACAAAATTAATCGCCCGGAACGTATTTAACCTTGCAAATTGGTTGTATCAAATAGTAATTTCTTTCCGAGTACCCGGTGGAGTGAGGTCGACAGCGAACATTTAGTATTTTGTCCATTAAGTTCCGACTGTTGAAGTAACAGGGTGCGCGTGGAAAACGCCACCTTACTATATAATACCGACGCATATCCAGCGGCGTGCTGCCAGCTCGTAATAAACTTACGTATCGTACACATTAAGGTACTCGCGACTCCTAGATAGAATACATTTTAAAAAAGCAGTAGCAACAGCAGCAGCGGACAGCATCCGTTGCTACGCGGCACGTCAACAACAGTGATCAACTACGCTCGTAAAACGAACTTTCGATGATCCAAGCTAAGATTGCACGTGAACGTATTTCTGATTAAGGCACGTGATGTAGTTTAGAAATCTCTTTGACGTGTCGATCGCTAAAGATCTTTATATAAAAGTCTACTAACAGGCTACACACTGTTAAAAATCCGGTGTTAAAATGAACCTTGCGCGGTATTCGTATGACTCGACACTGTCAACCGACATCAATGGCCGATGTTCAATAGCTGGTCTCAATTTACATTATCACTTGAAAACTTTCAACATCATTTTACTTCAAAATAGGTGAATGAAATTCGATGACGTTTAAAAATGTTATTCGTGCTATCATTCTGCAATGATTGCTAACAATTTCTCGATTTTCAACTACTCAATGTGTGTATATGTGATCACGCAAGCGGGCGAGACGAACGTATGCTCTAGCTCGGTAATAGCTGCTACGCATACTTGTCTAATCCCCTTTGCTTTATATACATGTAAATACCCATGGCGAAACCTGGTTGAACACGAAACGAGCTTGGGTCCGAAATGTTTGTTACTACCTGTCGTTCTCGTTCAACTTGTATACTCAATAGGGTACCGTGCGTATAGAACGAAAGTGCAACTCTTTCATCATGTATTATGATTCGTTACTCTGGCAGCACATCATAACAGATAGTGCAGTAGCTGAATTATTTTTTTCGTTAATCTTATCTTTACATGTGAATGTATACATTTCAATGTATTTCCGTTTATTTCTTATGTATTTCTATATGTACATTGTTAAACATCCAGAGTATTAAAGGCAATTGGTGTGGACTTTTAATCAATGTTAGTGTTAATTATAATATAACAATTATCTTAATCTTTAGGCCTCACCTAAAAATTTACAACATATTTATGTTCGGAATGAGTAGATGAAAATTAATAAATTATCAGTAATCGATACAGAATTATGCCACGAATATAATCCAAATATGTCATTGAATTTCATTTATCTATTTTTAAGTAAAACGCGTTGAAAGGTTTGAGTTTATAACGCAAATCGACACCAGTTATTGAACACCGACCGTTGACACCAGTCGTCAGTGTGGACTCGTACGAACACCGCGCAAGGGTTAATTTTAACACCGTAAAAGTAAAAAAAAATCGTAAAAAAAACATTTAAAAATTCTTCACTTCGGACTTAGAAACTTTTCACGAAATCACTTTAATTTGCCGACATCGAGGCGCAACTATTACTCTTACTTCATACTGTGGAGACCTTTTTTGATATTCTTTTAATCCTACGATTACACATCTTTTTCATCATCACATAATTTTACACACGAGTGCGAATTCTCACCAACAATTTTGAGTAGTTCATATATCTTCAGTTCAAATTAATACACTTTTATTTGATACCAGATTTTTCTGAAGCTGACAATATGTTCAATCAACTGGGAACATAAAATATAAAAAATAAATATTAATCCAATGATAATAACAATAATAGCAACGGTGAAACGATACAGACGAAATATGAAAACCGTCGTGCATTTTTGCAACGGTGTGTAATCGATGGTTTATATCGTCTAAATGAATCCACGTATTTTAATATATTTGGATATATGTTCAGATATTTCAGTTATATTTAGATATATTTTGAGATAATTCGAGATGTCGAGAGTCCGTCCTCGAATATTACATGTCGTTCACGTAAAAATACTCTCGCTCCTTAGAACCGACGATTGTATGAACGATTAACGTATAGAAATACAAGTTTCTGGCGTACGTGAAATGAAAGGGGAATATTAACTCATTTATGTCTATCGGATGTAGCTCTGTCAGGAATGGGAACACGCTTAACAATAGAAGCATTTCCGGTACATAATTTCGGCCGTTACTGAAATGAGGATGAACCCTATTGTTATTCCTATGTCAATGTCACTTACTGATATTCATAAAATTTCAAATGAATATAAATTGATTCTCCGTGAACGCCTTAGCTATCGCGCGTTATCTTCTGACTGGTGTTCGATAGAAGTCGATCATTCCTTTCAGCGCAATTTATCAGACAGCATCAAGACGAAGAAATTGGTGAAATTTCGAATCTGGAATTTCGAGCCGATGCTTCGCCTTGAATGCACTATATACATACGAGGCATTTCATACGAAATCGATGTGAACCTTTGAACTTTCGGATTTCGTCAACGATTTTTTATGTTGTTTTTATCGAACTCAAAAATGCACTTGAAATGTTTATTAGAGTTGTCATGTTCATAAATTAAACTAAAATTTAAGAATCTAAATTATTCTCAAAAATCTTGTATCAGATATCAATATTTTTAAGTCGAAAGATTGAGCTGACGAAGCATTTGGTTGAATTAAAAACTGGTTGGTGGGATCCATCAATTGGATGGTATCCAACTAAATTGTTGACCAAATTTAATTAATCGCTAGGTGCATATTTGATCATACAGTTGGTTGGATTAAGCAATAATTTATTCTCGTGTAATTAATCATTAATGAAAAGCTAATTAATTTTTTTTAATTACAACTCAACCATTATGTATTGCCAGATATCAATATTTTTTAGCTAGAGGATGATTAGCGTGGTTTTAACGTGCGACATGGGTAATATGAATCAGCGTATACGTGAGTGAGCGTATGTGGCATTAATTGCCAAACGGTGTACTTATAACTGATTTCACAAATAACAAGTGAGCAGTCTGCTGATTACGAATCACGGATTACTGAAAACGTATAGCACTGATAAGTGCTATACGTTATTTTAACTAGAAAAGCACCGCGAACCAATTGGCTTAACTTATAGACTGAATCACTTGGTCAATTATAGGGGGGGGGGGGAGAACAATCGACCTAGCAATTTGTACACCGTGTATACAACACGCGTATAAACAAGAATAAATTACTTCATATTAAAATGTAAATGAATTAGAACGAAGTGTCATAATTTCTGCACTTTCATGTTTAGGTTCATAGAGTCACAAAAAAAATCAACGTAACATACAAATACAATGTACAAATAGAATATTTTTATATCTGATGAAAAATGAATCGTTAGAATGATTCATGAGAATCTTATGGTAGAATGAGTCAACCTATATTCTTTTGTTATTCATTCCATTGTAACTCACACATTAAACTCACGCTATTCTTCACCCAACTTACAAATATTGATAATTGAATTAGAATTGTAAAGATTTATTTAACAAAGTTTTAGACAAGTGTTTATCGTTAATTATTAGTTAATCTTGATTTTTCGAAAGAATAAAATCGTATATTGGAAAAATGTGAATAAATTTTTAATAATCCCGATTTAGATATATAAAATGTCAAAACTATAACACACAATGGACTAACTTCTGATTCGAATTTGCGATCCACTCTCTGGGTCAAGGCTTTTTGATATCTGACACTGGATTTTGGAAATTTTGTTTCAAATTTTTTATTGCAGACCAACGATGCGTTTGTTTAAAAAAATGATAAATAAATCAAAATTATTTTAACTTAAATCTAATAAAAAATCAGAGTGCAACTTAAAGTTGGATAAATATCATGCAAAATCGTTAATCAAATCCGGAGGGTCGTGGGTCAAAGGTCGATTTGCTATGGAATATCCCATATATACATATAAGTCACGCTTCTGTAATGTCGGTGATTTAGGCTCATTGCACCAAACAGCTATTCGCGTTTCCTGGTCCAGGACACGATGTTCATGCGTCTCTGCATTATCATCATCCTCTCTGCCGTGTTTAATCTTATAACGGGCGTGCTAGTACGTTACAATTAATTACATCTAGGCATAACGCGTTACGAAACCCAATGTAATTATGACGTGAATAGTTGCGAATGGGAATTTAATGCAAAATCGCGATAGCACCCTGAATACATGTATTTGTGTACGTTTGCAAGAGGCCATTGCCACCGGATTAGATTTTAATGTTTGCGTCCATTGCTCTACGTTTTGTTGGAGTTACCTCGGTGCAGTATTACTCATCGTCGTTATTCGCTGTTCACGGTGCAGACCGGGCATTGTTAGCTCGAACGTTGTACTTTTGTTAGTATTGGGCAGATATTTGCCTTCGACTTCCACGAGCTGGTTGCACCAGCTAATGAAAATCTGCATCCTCTTGGTATAGCGAGAGCGATTCCTTTCGTTCGCTATACCAAATCGCGGTAAAAATCAGGATCGTTATCGATAAAAAAATCGAATGCTGCATTCATAACACGCCCATTGTTTCAAAAAATGAATCAGTCTTTTCGAATTCAATTTTTTTATGCCATTGTAACGTACGAATCGATATTATATCCGCCTTTTAGAAAGAGTCCTTTATGAGAAAACGAAATAATTCCTCATGAAGGTAGTTTTGCGAAAGGTAGCTTTAATATTATCGACAAACAAATTAATGCTGCCCCATAGTACAAATGCCAATAAATGTATTAGCACGGTAACGCAGTTATTCAAAAGGCAATTTTTTGTCATTGAAACTTTTTATCTCCAATGCTTTATTAAAATTCAGAATAATAATATTACTGAAATTGTGTTTGAAAATGTTATATCGTGCGTTATACGTTTATGAATAAAGAAGAAATATTATGTTGATAATTCCAAATGACAGAACTACAGCCCTCAAGGAATATTATCGTGGGGCGCAAGAGCAATTATGTTTCTTTCTCGTTAGTCGTATGTAATTACCTCTCGCTAATTTGTATGTTCTCGACGGTAACGAATGAGAGTAGAGAAATAACGCAGTTTTTCGTGTGCGTACAAAGGCCCGAAAAGCATGTTAAAAAAGCATAGAAGTTGACGGGGTGAGGGGAATGAGAGGCAAAAATAGCAGATTAAACTACCTCATTACTCCGTTAGACAAAAGCTTTGTGTTCACGAGTGGACCGCAGAAGGGCTTACGTTGTCAACTTTTCTGTTTAATACAATAGCAAGAAGATAGCATCAGAGGGTGGGGAAAAAAAATAATGAAGCGTGTTAATGTCTGCCAGTAGATGCATCGATAAATCGTATGAGGCAATTAAAATCAATATCGTATGAACAAAATTTAAATGTTTGATTTCTCCCAATTATATTTAAAGGATTTTTTTTGCAAATATTTAAAGGATTTTTTTTTTACAATTACAGTGCCATGTGTCTCGAGTCAAAAGAAATTTTTCCAATAAATCTTACATATTTTTTAATGGAAAATTCAAATATGCAATCAAAAATAGAAGTTCCCGTTAAAAATTTCAAAGTTACTACCCCTCCCGACCTCAGGGGTTGGTGTGGGGGTTGATTTTTACGGGGTCAGTTTTCTCCTTTGAGATCAAAAAGTTCTTATTCCGGATATTTTTTTGTGTGATGCGTATTTCTTGCGATATTTCGATGTCTCAAGATAAAACACTCACCTATAAACACTCACCATAAAACACTGTATGTAAAAGAGCTGAGTCCACGAATTTCATATTTCGTGCTCATTGCTTTGACATAACAGGGTAACATTTAACGATCGTGCTCTCGTAAACGCGAGCTCTAGGGGAAAGACAAACAGTGGTTTAAACCGCCTCGTTATTCCATCTGTTAAATAAAGAAGATAAAAAACAAGAAAAAAAAGTAGTATAGTGCGGTATGCGGGTCGGTGCGGTCTCAGCGCGGTCAAATGATTGAACGATGCACGGAGCTAGCGCACGTTAACGCGATTAGCGAGCTCCATTAGCGTGTATCGCTATTCGCCATTCTCCGAGCGTACTTTCCGAGGGTTTTTCGCCGTGTACCAGGCATAGAAAGTTCGCGTGCCTCAGCGTTCTGCTCCAAATCACTTTCTACGTGAATTCGGCAGTATAAAAGTCACGAAGTTTCAAAATGCACATATATGTGTGTTTATAGATAACAGTTTCGTGTTGCAAGGAAGACGATGGTTCACAGATTCAGTCGAGCGATGAGTTTGAGATCCGTGAGCAAACCTCCATATCATCCATAATGTTACATCGGTACGTGACTCACATGATGAACGGATTCTTGACATGGTTACTAAATACATAACGATGAATAGTATTTAGCCAACTCGAACGAAACGGTAGCGTATTGCATATTATTACCGAAGAGTTTCATACGTGCTGTTTAACCTACGATAGCTATATTTACTCGGAAGAGGTAGATAACCATGTACTGCAATATAAAAGTTTTCAATAAGACCTTTCTGGTTCTTTTGTTTCGGAAATATTCTTCTTCCTTTTTTTCTTCTTCTTCTTCTTCTTCTTCTTCTTCGAGAGAGTAACATGGTTTATTTATTCTTTAAAAAACTAGGTTAATCGTAACTTTTGTATTACAAACAGTGGCGCTCTCTTGACCTTCTTTCAAACAACAATCTTATTAAATCAATAATTAAGCATGTTCCATTGATTAAAAAAAAAATATTATAATCCTTTACATTTCAATCGTATTTTACTCTGTACTTTATCAATTGCGGTGCTCTATGTGTTTCTAAGAATTAAAGCCACATAAAAAACTGTTCTAACATTAAGAGAGGGGAGAGAGAGAGAGAGCATCGGGTTCGCACAAAGTAGACCCATGTTTAATTCCCAGCTGACACCTATTAACATTTTTTTCACGTTAATCCTGATGGTCTGAACTTGGCCTTTGATAAATCTATACCCAACACCTTTCAGTGATGAGTGGGCGGTCGGTTTTCGACTTTGGGATATCTCCCGTGTGGTTCTTATCGCTTGGACGTTAACCTTCGAGCTGGGCATTGGCTAGCGCATTGAATCACTCAGAGGAGGTTCTGCCCTAACCACCCCGGGTGCTACAATTTACTCGCATTACCACAGGAGACTTAGGTAGGCTGTAACGGCAACAGGTTATCTGCTGTTTCCCTGGACCTCAGCGAATACGATACAATGGGGAAGATGGCGGCTGCAGCTGCAGAGGTAGGAATTGTAAAAAGTGGAAGAATCCCGTATAGATGGAATGATACACGGTGTTAAATGTCCGGTGTTCAAAATCGACTCGATAAAATGGATTACACCACCCACGATCGTATCAATGTGTGTTACGTGCATTATAACCTCAAACCCTTGAACACATTTTACTTGAAATAAAATGATTGAAATTCAATGACATTTTTGGATTTAATGCTGACTATAATTCTACATTGATTGACAACAATTTATTGATTTTTGTCTAGTTATTCTAAACATAAAGATGTTGATGGTTTTGAGGTGGGAGACGAATAATCTTAACACACTCGCTTGTCCGAATGTTGTACTGTGAAAAATGATTATCAGCTATTACTACGATATTTATTCCAAGTTGATAATGTGATAAATATATCCTGTATATCCTATGGATATGTATTCATATCCATGCGATAAGCGTACATGTGTATACATACATGGCTGAATATTCATAACACATCGTATGCATACACTTACGTGAAAAAGCTTTGGAATACCGAGTTATATAAAAGTCAAGTAATTATTTATATTTAGGTCCACCACATTGGATCCGCCATTTTTACTTTATAAATTTTACGCTCATATTCATTATCGACGACTTTGGAAACCTTTGCACCCGTTGTACAGAGTTACATCCATATCAAGTGACTTAATTTCTGCATTTTTGTTCGCCATACTGAATCGACTATTTTACATTTCATAATTCGGAATTCGGATTCGTAATCAGCGAGTTCTAAGACGCATCCCCCCTCCCTGAGTACTAACGCTCATCTAAATCAAAACACTTTTTGTATTTGTTTGTGTTTCCATCTGTTATATCTGACTGTTATCCTCGATTCAACTGTTACGTAAAAGAAGTTCATGTAGTCGGTTAGTCCAGTAGGTATCTTGCTCGTTATTAGATAGTTAAGTATAGGACATTTCACTCCAATTCGACGACCCTCCGTTTCCAACTTACCCAACCTGACACTTCTGAGTGAGTAAATTGTCGGTTTCGTGCGATAAGTGTAACGGTGGGCACCAGACTTTGCTTGGATGCGCTAACGGATCTCCAACGCCCGTATCCATCATGAACAAAGACCTTACTATACACTACACACGCATTATCGCATCTATACAGTCGAATCGATACCCTGGCGATTGAGCTATCGACAGATGTCTCATTTTCGCCTGCGAACCTTTCACGATTCAAATATTAACATTCAACTTTCCGTGACTCCTGGCGGATTATTAAATTTTTAACTGATATGGCAAAGCTTTAATTCTTTAATTCTTTAATTCTTTGCTTATTGCATTTGGGTGCCGTACAGTGACTCTGCCAACGATTTTTTTCCGAAATCATGTAAAGTTAAGAAAGTCTGATGCGAGAATGTATGTGCGTGTTTGGTCGTTATTAAAAAAAAATGCTCAGCGTTAAACGCTGTACATGCCATCTACAACCTTTTGCGACCGTTATTGCAATAATCCCTTTAAAATTGCGTGACACGTGAGCAGAACGGCGTTACGAACACGTACTCCAGTAATATAACAGCGGAAATGCCAAGTTCAAAAGCACAACTTCTGCTGGTACTTCCTGTCGTCTACGACTGTACAGAATTAGTCATGAAAATCTGTAGCCAAGTTCGATTCTCTTAATGGAAAATTAATCACGAGACTTCGGCCAAATAAGTGATAATTGTCAAAATGGATGGTAATTCGTCAAATTTTACAGATCATTGTTGAGACGACACAGCCTGTCTTGAACAAGGCGCTTTTATTGCAGTGGATACAGGCGAAAGTCGATAGCACGTCTACAATCTTGCAAAAATCATTGGATGCTTCTACTTGCAATGCTGCAGAGACTCAGCGACTTGAAAAACATTATTCATGAGTTGAAGAAAACAAATATTACGCAGTAGATACCGACGACATAACGTTGCTGTCGAAGAGTCGAAGCGTTAATAAAGTTATCGATAAAATGGATACGACTCGGTACATGACCGGAGTCGCGAAACGATTGGTTCAATCAAAGGGAATATTGTCGGCAACGTATTTCAAAAAGTGTGGTAAGAATATATTTATTTTCAACACTAATTACTGAAAGTATTATTTAAATTTATTAACGCTAGTGTTTCGAGGTTTCTATACTTTAGCCTGCAATCGTTACTCGTTCTGAATCGACCGAAAGGGCAAAAAGACTCTGCTACGCTTTTTCCTAACTTTTAAAGAGTTATTCTCGATTTATTATTATTATTAACGCTTTATATTTCAAGACAAACGATTCAACGCAGTAAAGGAACAATCTGCGAATTTTAACCGAACGACGAAATTAGTTTGTTGCTTTATTTTATTTTTTCGGATTTGAACCGTGACGAATGTGTCGTACAAGTTAACTTTGCAGAAAACTACGCGTTCATTGATCAAGATATGGTGCACCGGAGTGGAACTCTCCACTCCAGTGCACCATAGTGTACGACTTTTCATGCATTTCATACGCGAAACTTTAGAGATACTTGCGCTTCTTTTAGTGTACCAGTTGTTTAAATTTTCAAGTTATACGCGTACAAAAATTTATAAAACTTCTTTTCATCCGACCGATCAAGTATTTATTAATATTTATCTACGTTATTCGCGTATATCCAAATAGATGTTATAAAATTCACATTCGATCGTAAATTAATGTCAGAGGTTGAAAACCAAAAGCTACAATGTCTTTAAAACCTAATTATATTGAATCCAAACAATGAACGTCTCTGAAAATGAATATACGATACATGCATCCGTGCTCGCTGTATCGGTATATTAAATTTCATATAAACATTTTTTACAAGCGTAGTTACATCTTAGAGACACGCGATCACGCGATTACTCTGTAGAGTTTGGTACATGTGGGTTCGAATAGCTTTTATGAGAGACGAGAAATCCTGTTGACACAGTCACAGTGACTCAGACCAAGAGTCTCGAAGGGACAATGGCCTCGGGAGCACTGTCGCATACCTACCGTGCCAGGAACGGTGTACGCGTTCGTGATCCTAATCGCGTTAACTTTACCACACGTGCGTTAATTTCGTTAACGCACACGAATCTCGTGGGAGAATTGCGAGGCAACTCGAGGCAGAGATGCTTTTATTGGAAAAAAAGGTTTTTATACCGCGGCTGCTCGTAGACGCCACATTGCACAACCCTCTGGTACAGTAAAGTACAAAAAAAAAAATATTAGTCAAAACCCTGCAGACGCCGCGATGAGTTTCCTCTTCGCAGATTACTGAAAAATCTTTGAAGAATATGAGTGTCGTAAATGGCCATAGTGCAAGTACGTTTAGAAAAGTATTCCAATTTAACTGAATTTAGATATAATTTACTAAACTACTTGTGGTTTAGTAAAATCTGAATGTTTCCAATAAATGGTTTTCGTTCTCTTCCCCCCCCCCCCCTCCGGCTACAGCCATCTTTTGTACTGCATCGCATTCACCGAGGGCCATGGAAACGACAGAAAACCTGTTGCGGATACAGTCAGTGCCTACCTAAGCCCCGATGATAATGCGAGTAATCTCCGTCACTGCCACCAGTGGCACATAGGGCAGCACCTGTCCTTCCAATGGTTCGATGCCAGCCCGATGGTCATCCTATTCATGAGGTAAGAAACACGCGGGAGGCACACTAAAGTCGAACATTATACGCTCATTAATTACTGAGAGATATTGGACATGAATTTTTTAAAAGTCAGGTCCGAATTACCATGATTACAGAAAAGCACGTAAATATTTTTTCAGTATTTGTTTCATTATACGGTAGAATACTAATTAAATACTTCGCTAAAAAGTCAGTAATTTCATTGATTCGGTCGTGCGTATAGTGAAAAAAAAACGTCAAGATTTTTTTCCGTTTTTACATAGAATTTTTAAGTTGTTGACAAACCTTGGTACAATTCGTAAACAGCAGGAAGTTTCTGATCAGACAGGTTTTTATATCCCAGTAAAAAATGATCCCCTCCTTCTCCTCTTCTTTCTACACCATTTCGGATACCGCAAAATCTATTTTAATTGATCATCACTTTTTTCCAGCTTGACCAATATAGATTTTTGGTATTTTTAAAACGGCGCAAGTAGCCTCAAAGAATGCAGTTTTATTCATCCGATATTCTCGTCTGAAACTCGTGGGTTCCTGATGGCACATGAAAAAAAAAAATGCGGCTCACGATAAGGTCAACTTGATTTGGAATTTTCCGTGAATAACATTTCAAACGATAGCAGTTGTAACTGCTGGCCTCGTTGGTGAAAGTCGTTTTTTTTTGTCAAGACTGTGAATCACGCGTCTTACAACGTAATTGGTTTTTGATAATAAAAAAAAAATCACAACATTATGGCACAGTCCTTCCTTCACTGTGTCTATGCATTGACAATCCTACAGTCATCAAAGCAGTTTCAAAGTTGTTCCAGTTTCAAATTTCGAAACTGCAACAACTTTAATGCGAGTGCGAGGTTGCGAATAAATATTGTTAATTAAACAATAGCCGCCCAAGAAGAATAGGATACGTTTGATGAGTCTCTATATACACTTGTATATTGAGGATATACAAGTGTATAGTCAATATACACTTGTAGAAACAACGAGTCGCTCATTCCATCGACGAGAACCTTTGCGAAAAGTGTGTGTGTTGAGAATGGAGAGAACGAGGGTGTTGAAGAGTACGACAGCGGATCCTCCGAGTTGGTATCAATCTCGTAACTGCAGCAACATTCTACGTAACAAAGTTAACTAATTACGTACGTACAACAGTGTACGCTGATCTAAAGTTGTCATTCATAAGTAATAATACGTCTGTAATAATGCAATGCACACTGTACATGCGATGTAAGGGAAGGTGGAGTAGAGTGGGACACTTTTTTAATAAGGCTAGTTTTCGATAATTAATTATCGATATCCTGATAATTTATAAATAGTTCAGAGTAGCACATTCCACAATCTTATCGATTGAATTTTCGTATGGATTTAATAACATTTCCTTTTCAGTCTCTTCGGGATAACATATTTGTATTAAAAATGTGAAAAAGATACTTTTAGGCAGTAGAATTACGGTCTTGTTAACGAAATTGATAAAGATCTACGCTCTTTGTACCACCCACCGATAATTTTTTTCAGTCGAAATGCTAACCTATGAATATATAATTTAAAATTATTAATACGCCTATTGACCCTATACTATTTTATTTAACACCCGAATCATATAATTAATCAATCTTCATACTGGTTTGGTACAAGTAGAATAATTTTTGGGTATGACACACAGGTTATGAACGTTATCAATATGGTTTTTAGTTTAAATACTTCTCTCTGCCGGTTTTCAAGATAAATTGCGTGGCTCACTGTGCCTCGTATCCCACCATATTCGGCTTTACCTTATACACTGTAATCGGTTTCGACGATGAACATCGAAAGCACCCGTTTTTTGGCTACTGTATCCTTGGCTCGAACTATATGCAGATATTCTAAAGACCCGCACACATAGAATAATCTTCGAGCCAGACGCCAAGCATATAGAACATCCTCGTGACAATGAATTACAATTTCCTCGAGATAGAAATATGAAATCATTCGTGACAAATCTTCTCGTTAAATTGGACACCTTCTCAAAACCTTCAATTATTCAATAGAATATCGTACTTCACGCAGTGTACTTATTGTTCTGTACTTATTGGAATTCTCGAGATAGCACGTTTGTCGCTCGAAATCGAAAGCTCCTTGTGTCGTAACTACTCCAAATTTTTTTTGATTATTCTCTATCACAACATTGTGCTGCGTGCAGAAAGTCCAGAAACACATAAGTCTGGCTTATTACATTGTGTACACAAATGTGTTCTGCAATATCTTTTTAGTATTGTTCCGCACTCAATTTTCTTGTGATCTCACATGACCGAAATAACTTCAGAAATGAATCATTTTTATGTGTTTGGTCATTTATAGCAACGAAGTCACAGATTTACATAAAAGCACAGAAATAACGTTTCGATGTAAATCCGACTTCGTTGGTTGTATCAAACCCACCAAATGCTTTAAACGATTTATCTTTTTCGTATCAAGTTAATCATCGAAGAGTACAAAAAAAAAAGAGAATTTTGACCGAATTAAGTCCGAGAATCAATATAAATTTTTTCTTGTTATTAAATATTTTTATCTTCCTTCAATTGTTTTTTTAAATAGTTTTAACTTTTACAAATAGATAAATAAAAAGAAGACAAGTTATGAAACTTTAATTAAATCGTTAAAAAATTATCAAAACTACCGTGGTATCGGAATAAACGTTTTTTTCTTCGAATTGCTATTCAAACACGAAATTGTATTTTTCAGCGAATTAATCAGAAGATTCGATTTAAAAAATGTATGCGTTGCATTACAAAATAATTAAGCATTATTTCTCACGGTGTGTGGCGGTATAAGATAAATAAAAAATTTGACAAATTACGAAACTTTGATTGAATCGTTAGAAAAATTATCCGAACTATCGTGGCATCGGAATAAAGGTTTTTTTTTTTCAAATTGCTATTCAACCACCAAATTGTACTTATTGGATAACTCAGTCTCTAGCACTAAGAGTTATATCCATCTCTAGACTCTGTTAGCTTGGGTACAAAAACGAATCGACGCCAAGATTGCCGGAGAGGCAATATAAACATAAACAACATCTCTTGAGGAGAAAGAACTTAGCGTTTTTTAATTGATGATATTCATTAGGATCTTTGTGACCAGCCTTTAGTCTTCTAGAGATATTCGAATAAGAAAGACGGTTCTCATAGTGCATGAAAATAAAAGTTAAAGTTAAAGTTAATTCACAGCGTTTCTACAACATTTACCTTCCCATTTCCAATAGTACTTTACGTCGAATAAATCAGAAGATTCGATTTCCAAAATTGATGTATTGCATTATAAAACCATTAAGCATTACCTGTCACGGTGTGTAACGGGATAAGGATTATCATTTATAGAGAAGAATCGCGGAGATAGCGAGTGAAGATAAAACGTTAAATCGAAATAGATTTGTCGGACGACAAAGCGGGATAAAGATAATCATTTATAGAGAAGAATCGCGGAGATAGCGAGTCAAGATAAAACGTTAAATCGAAATATATATCTTTCGCACAACACAGCGAGAGATTTCCCCATTGAATTGAAAGAGACAGCGGACCTCGAGCGGATGAGCCGCGTGGCGCCAGAATCCCAAACAAACAACCCCCAGCGGGGCAATGCACCTTCAGTGCGTTACGAAAGCCGGTCGAGGGGCGCCAATGGGGAATCGCACGCGTGACTTTGGCTGCCCTCGAATTTCACTGTACGAGACAAAACACACACACATACCGAAGAACAGAGTATAGGTTAGCTACACAGTAGAAATCAGCTGGCTGTCATCTATGAGTCGGCGAGCACGCGGTCGGTGATGTAATAGCCGGGTACGTTGAGAGTCGCAGTAGCGTATCGACACCGAATTAAACAGTAAATAAAAAAATATATTCTTATAAGCGTGGAGTGTTACCTTTGTGTCCTTTGACGTGTGATAGTAGTAAACAAAGACGAACATCCACGCGCACGACAGTAGGAGCACTATTTTCACATTTCGCCGCATTTTCCGATTTTTACGATCGTCGTGTTTAACACGTTTACACTGTTCTAAATATCTTTTAGCGTTACTGTTCGGTACAAGAAGCAGCAACAACAGTAAAAATTGTGATGACGATAAATATAAACCGCGTTGATTCGATGTAGTAAAATGTGGGAGCACGTTTTCTCGTTTGTCGACTATATCTAGCTCGTGCCACCCGCGTTTATCGACCCTGCCGGTAAAAGCTCCGAGAGCTCTGTTTCTCTCCTTGTACTATCAGCCCCACTATATTCTATCTATCTCTATGGGTCCTCCGTTGTACCCTCGTATCACCGTTAAATTTTCATATCATTATCGCGGAATCTAAAAAAAAATCGGCATCGGTTGACACTCATTAGGATCAAAGGAAATGCCGAACACGAGGTACACATAAATATAGGCCGTGAAACGTAACGGCGTATAGTCCACGAGGATATCAACGCGAAACTAACCACCGCAAATCCACCGACGTTTTCGTGCCGGCAGCCCGAGCCTTACTGATGAGAAACCGGAGCTCGGCTATTCCCACCGCTACGCTGATTCAACGTACAGCAGCCGCGCGCGCGCTTGCGATGTTGCCAATACGATCCACCAGATGTCGCGCAACCGGCAACGACGCCTCCGCTTTAAGGGGAGGCGAAACCACCATGAGTATGAAAGAGATAGAACTGATATAGCGCTGAAGGCGGAGTAAAAGAGAAGCAGCACATCCCTGCTAGTGTGGAGGTTTCGCCTCGCCTTAAGGGTGACAGTCGAGTGCGAGCGAGAAGATGAGGAATATAGGATACCGAGAAGGGGAGGAGATGAATTCGCGAGGGTCCCGTTCTCTCGACACCCCTCTGCTACCAACCCGAATGGACCATTTTTATAAAGGCTCTAGGCCGAGGCCGTTTCGGTTTATAGTTTATGATGGGATGAAGAGAGCCTAGGGGCCAAGAGACCCCCCCCCCCTCTATATATATATATATATATTAAAGCTACTGTACCTATAAGCTAGGTCCGTGAATGAATGAAGTGAATGCGATCGTGTCGCTGATACCTACAGTCATATATTGTTATCACGTACCGGAGGTGACGAGATCTGAGAAGATAAATCTGTCAGGCTTGATCAAAATGATGCATTTTTTTATGCCTAGATTCTCTTTGATGTTTAATTTTTATTCAACTTGGAAAATGGATATTGTCTTTCGATAAGAAAAAAAAATGTTAACCGGCATTTACTCTTTGAACTTATGTGTAATATACTTCAATAGGAATATTGAAGATGTAGAAAAACTTGGTTTAACAGGTGATAAAAAGGTAATTTTCAACTAGATGGAACCTTAAAACGTGTAAAAGACGATTTTCCCGATAAACGAAAAAAATGTTGTTTTTTTTATAGATAGCGCGCGCCACAACTTTAGGCCGTTTAAGTCGAGTTAACCGCTTAGGTCTTTTAAAAATGATTTTGAATCACCGTAAATTAGCTTAGAGGATGCCGTTTGTTTCACGATATCTTAATTTTTGTGACCAAGATGTCACTTTTATTTTATTGATAACTTAAATAATAATGAAAATTTATTATTTGAACAAAAAATTAAAAACACCTTTCAAGTGTTATACTTTCCGTTGTTATAAAATGTCTTTGACTCTTCATTATACCATTAATTTAATACAATTTCTTTAAAGTCAATGAAATATTAATCTAATTTATCGTTTACTGTTATCGCTTATTTATTTAAACATTTATCCAGTGTCGAGTGGTACATGTCAGCGAGAATTGTCGATATTGTTCAGTGAAAAACTGTCTTGCTTGATCGATACATTCTCTCATCACTATTTTACTACAGAGAGAGAGAGAGGGAGACCGAAACAGAGAGAAAGTGTGATAATTGAGAAGCGTACGACTAATCAAGAACGTAAGTCTGTGTATAACTCCCGGTAGATATCCCTCGATCCGTTGCCTGGGACGTTGCCTCGGTATCTGACCAGTGTTGTTCGTATCTTCGAAGCTCTCTACGTGGATATGCACCCACATCTGTACGAAGCGGAGAACCAGGGAAGTAGTACAAGAGGGTTGCCCGCCTTGCTTGTTTCGTAATGTCCGTATCAGTGGTCGTTTGAGAAGCAATGAAAAGCATATAGACTATCTCAACCACACCGATGTGACACGGAGCCACTTCATGTGACCAGCGCAAACTGTTACCGTTTCCCACAGACAAAAAGGAGAAACATCTTTCCGCTGAGACGACTGTACAAACGTGAGGAAAATTTCTCTAAATTGAAATATGCAGTCAAGTGTATCGACGGACAAGGAGGAACCGTCGAGGATCGATAGTTTCAATTCGCATACTCTCGCTCTCATGTAGATCTACCGCATAACACTTGACCAGCCGCACATAAACTGCACAGTTCAGATGGTTTAACCCTTTAATTGTGCTCTCGTGTTCCAAATCCTGATTCACTCGCTGCCAACTTAATTGTGGATATATTTTCTCTTTTTTAATTCCTCTATTCCTAATAAGGTAGTCACGAGTCGACGCATTCAGAAGCCAGAAGTTGGTGCTACACAGAGAATGGCTCGTTGGTGTTAACGCTGTAGGCAATTTCGAATTACTAACTCTCACAAGATTCTCCCGGAGGAAATGCGTAACGAAAGCAACTCAGCGATCACAATCGCGTCAACGAATACTCCCGTGAGAGGGTCGAACGTTGGGAATAATTTCACGGGGGTTAAACAGCAAATTACTTTTTATCTACGGCTTGATTTAAACATCCGAGAGATAGAAAATTTTTAATATTGAATACGTTTTATTAAATTATGCCAATTTAGTTTTAGGATCGATTCTAAAGTCTTAAGGAGAAATTTACTTCAGCGGATAATAATGATTGAAATAAATGTTTGACAATATTAAATACGTTTAAGTAATTTTTCATAAATTAGATAGAGATTACACATATTACAGTGAAAGTAAAAAATAATATTGCAGTTAAAAAATAAAATAGTTTGGATAAATGTAAAAAAGTCATTGTAGAAAAATATTTTTTCATACGAACGAAATCATAAAACCATTAGTTTAAGGGCTTTGTATAAATGTTTTTAGATCAAAAATTTTACCGTAACATTATTTATCACGTGTAATAAATATTTACCAATTTTATTTTTCGATCTC